>CM074722.1:432087431-432514331 GCA_037306005.1 Rhinophrynus dorsalis
TAGAAAGTTTCCCCCCATTGATTTACGTTGTTTTCAGCTTTTCGCTATAAACACGTGACATATTTGTGGAAATCAAACACAATAGAAGAAGTTACAGAGCGAGGTAGACGTGCTGTGCTGTTCTGCTGTGATATTTTGGCAAAATTGAGTCAGGAGAGGCTCATAGTAACTGCTATCACTATGAGCAGGGTGAAAAATAATCAATGGAGGAGCTGGAAGGACCCCTTGTGTCAACTGAGTATTAAGCTTAGGAGGAAGTGAGCACTATTGAACCAATGCTGTGTCTGCTTCCAATGCTGAAACTGCTGCCACCTGTGTTGAAGCTGTTGCCACAAGTGCTGAAGCTGCTAGTGTGTCTTGTAATACTAAGGAGGGGGGGGAAGGAGAAGATGATGCCAAGTGTGATAGCAAGGGACCCTAATTCACGCTTGCCATCCCCAAGCAGTCCCTCCAGTGCTAGTACTAAGGTAATAAATATATTACTAGTGACTGTAAGGAGGAAGACTCTGGGGCTGAACTTGATGTGCGTGGTGTTAGTAGTAGTAGTAACAATGAAGCAGCCGGTGGGACTAGTGTTAGGGGAGTGGTAGGGGAAGCATTTGAGAGCGTCCAGACTAGCGGTCAAGGGAGCCCGCACAATTCCACTGGTTCTTGGAGTCCCCTTCCCTTCACTACAGTGTCCAAGTTGAACATGATCCTTAAGAGACTAGAACTGGTGTTGGGGGAGAGCAGGCATAGAATCAATACCACCACCGCCAGCAGGAGCACAGATGCGCTGTCTGTGCCTGCTGCTAATGCTGCTATTCTGCCTTCTTCACGTCAAAAAGAAATTACAAGTGTGACATTAGGGGACCCTCTGTCACTTTGCTCGTCACCTCCTCCAAGCAGCAGTCAGATGTCTGTAATAGAGCAGCAGCACGTAGGGTCCAGTGGTGGGGGTGATGATGATGGTGGAGAAGCTGGGGTGGAAGAGACATTGATAGCCTTTTTATCAGAAACTGAGAAGGAATGGGAGACAGGGATGAGGATGGGCATCACCACCACCACTAGCAATAAGCTTTTGGAATTTGTGGAATTTGCAACTGCTCTAATTCCTACTGCTGCTGAGATGAAGGGGAAGCAGGGTGCTGAGGAGTAGGCTAGTGTGGCACAGACCACTGTGGACACATTGGGAATGGGGTCAACAAGTGATGCGGGACTAGGATAGGTTCCACTTGCCAGCACCAGCAATACTCCTGGTCCTAATTGCACTGCTGAATCTGAGGCATTAGCAACAACAGCAGCAACATTATCCACTGCCACAGAAAGTGAAGGGGAATGTTACTGTTACTGTACCCCCTGACTCTCCAGAAAGGCAACAAGAGGTGAGGTGGAGATCAAAGAGGAGGAGGAATAAAGAAACACAGACAGACACTGGAAGTTCCATGAGGAGCGAAACAACTAGCTTGCCATCAACATCACCTGCTTCCTCTAGGGTAACAACTACATCTCCTGCCAGTCCATCTCATTCATCATTACCTCTCCCGCCAAATGATAGCCACTCTGTTGATGTTAGGATGTGGCAGTTCATCTCTACCCATGGTACACTGTGTGGTGCACTGACCACACATGCCAGTGTGGTGGAGGAGAATCTATACCAGGTCATCGAGCGACATATGAGGTGATTCCATCCCACAGAATATGCTAAGATGCTGGCAGGGAGGGATCATCATTACTATTACACTGTCAGCAAGTTGTCATGTGTCCTTAACCAGTTGTTGTATAGTGACAGCAGCAGTACTTAGGTTCTGGTGTCATGGTATTTGGATACAGTGGTGCCAGGTGTTATTTACCACATACACTGTGCACATTACAGTTGCTGATGAGAGCCATAATCCCTGCTCTCAAGGGAAAAATTTCTATTCTAATAGCAACACACCCATGATTTTGGAGGAGGGGCAAGCGGAGAAGAATTATTGGCTAACTTCTTCTTTTCTCCACATAGACTGGGGACTATGTTACTGCCTCAGGTGCATCACTGGAGATAGTCATGGCAAATGGAAACTTGATCACCCATCACCCATGTTATTGCTGTTGTTGATCCCATTCCCTTTCAGCTGCCAAATCATCCTGCTGCTTAAACATCTCAACAGCAGCAGCAGCAAGAACAGCAGTTGCAAATTCTGCATTTATGGATTCAGACTCAGGAGGAGAACATTTGACAAAGGCCAGTGGCCATTGGCCAACATGACCTGCTGGCACTAGGTCAGTAGTGCGTTTTGTTTTTTTCTCAGGGCTTGTGCTTTAAATAAAATACAAAAACAAAAAACATAGTGCTACAAAAAAATAAGCAATTTTTGGTGGTTTATTTCTAACAAGCCTAAGTCCTACAAATCAATGTGTCCTCAGGGCTTGGTCCTCTAACAAATCATCCTCTACAAAATACTTTATCGAGTATCAGTCCACTCCAGTGGCAACTTATGTCAGGGGGTTCCTATCTCTATCACTTTACATACAAATTTCTTATTTTATTTTATTGATTTATTTATTTATTAACTGTCGTCCCAATACCAGTCAAGAAACCCCCCAAAACAAATTCCCTGTTAAACTGATTCATTCCCCAGACTCAACCCACCAACATAAGCATCCTCCTCAGACCCTTTTATACCATGTCTTATGTTTTTTTTTTTTATTAACTGCCCCCCAATCCCATTAAACAACCTCCCTCCAAAAGTATCCCCTGTTCAACTGATTCTTTCCCCACACTCCACCAACACAGACACCCTCATGCCCCTTTTATACTATGCCTTTGGGAAATAAAATAATATTTTCTATGTGTTGTGTGTAACTTAAATGTTCCCATTGATTTCAAAGGAATGAGCTAGGCGAAAAAAGCGGGAAAAAGCGGAAAATCAGCACTTTTCGAGGGAAATTTTTCACCAAGCGGAAAGTGCAATTTTTCACCGATCCCTAGTAAGGTCTCCAGTGTGATAAATTCTCCATACAGCCTATGCACAAAACTCTCTAAAACTTGAGCTCATAGACTCCATTGAATAACAGAGGTTGGGGAGTATATCACACTGCAGAAGTTGTATCCTGCTTTTCTCAACCTTATCACTCCTTACTGCATCTCCTCAGAGCAATGTATAAACACATCTCTTGTAATAGCACTATACAGTAAGTTTACATGCATGTAGTATATGAGTCACAGATTATCTACAATATGGTACTCTAATATTACATTCTTACAATTTTTTTCAGCTCTCCAACCAAAGCGACTTCTCAGTGTTGGCAGAATTGCGTAGATGTGGCATGGCCAGGAGCAATTCCTGCTTGAAAAGTGTGGTTTTAGTCCTACAGGGAGGACAAACTGTGAGTAACCTTCGAGAAAGCTGTCAGGGATAAATTAGAGCATAAATAGAAGGAGAAGAAAAAATACATTTGAAAACCCAACAAAGAATTTATGGGAATTTAAGTTTGGTTTTGGAACTATAATAGTAGAAATGTACTATTTATCATATGTCTACGGTAATATGGAAAAAGGGGTTGAGTCCCTCTTCCTGGAGGGCAGAGCACATCACAAAAAGAGAGGATATTTGGGGTGGAGACTCCCTCCTCTTCCTCCAGCTCAACTCCTGCTGTGTGGACCTTCCGTGCTGTGTGGAAGTTGAATTTATGATAACTCTGTTCCTCATGACTCTGCCCTTACCTTATGATGATAGCCTTAAAAAGAATATTGGGGAGTGACCCTTTCAGTGCCTTGTTTCACTGTATGTCCCATTCTGAGCTATCTTACACTCGTGTTCATAGACAATACTTATTCACTCACTACTAGCTCTATAGTTAACCCTTTCTCTGCTGTTTGCTGGTTATTTTGGGTGTACCTTGGTTTTTGGTGCTTTCAGAAGCTTGTTTCTGCTCCTCTACTACTAGGACATGTTATTTCTCTCCCTCCGTGTTCTCTTGGGATTTGGGGGCTTTTCCTTTATTTTTCTTTTTATATTTATGCCTTTATTGAGTCAAGAAATACAAGTACAAGACAATGAGGAAAATCAAACAAAAAAAAACAAAAAGACACCAGATGCAATACCACAACTGGCTCAGGTGTTACAAGGAAATGAGAGTTCAATTGAGCAGAGTGATAAATGTTAGAAGATGTGTCATTAAGATGTAAGCAGAGCTTGAGTGATATCCTTGTCTGGTAGGTGTGTTACGATGGATAGTGCAATGTAAATGGGGACGGTAAGTGACACTGGAGTGACCCTATTTTAAAAATGAAAGAAGGAGGTAAAGTTGGAGAGAGGAAGAGAGCATTAGGAAGAGAAGTGAAAGATTGAGAAAGAAGAGTAAGGGTGAGATTAGAGAAGGGGGGGAGACCCGAGAGGGCCAACGGAAGGAATAGACAAGGAGGAATATGACTCCTAGAGTAGGGGTGGTTGTATAAACAGAAAGTACAATAGTAACAATCATGTATAGGATATATTCGAACTGTGCGATAACCATGTCCAGAGGAGGGGTCGGATAGCGTCCGTGTTAATACCCTTATGATTCAGTGACATCCTCATAAGGAGAATTTGATCTACTCTGACATTCCACTCAGAATGTGAAGGAGCCGACGCCTGCTTCTAGTGAAGGGGTATCAATGCTTTTGCTGCGTTAAACATTGTGAAAAGCATTATTTTACTGTGTGGTGGAGCTGCGGACAGGGTGCTTCTGTAGAGAAATCTTCAGTGTCGAGTTTATGGTAGAGATGCAAGAGTTTCAGAATGTCTGAATGATCAGGCAGTCCCACCTTAGATGTAGATGTGTGTCTCTGGCAGTCAAACATCTCCAGCATAACATGCTGTAGGAGGGGGAAATGACATGGAGTCTGGAGAGGGTAATATGCCAACTAAAAGTAATTTGTAGCTTATCTCAAGCACTTGAGAGGAGAGGGATGCTTTAGACATGACGGACCATTTTAGTCTCTACACTTTCATATCAAGGGTAGATCCGAGCTCTTGTTCCCATTTGATAGCATAGGCAGGTTTTGGTTCATGTGAAGAATCATTAAGGAAGTTGTACATTTTCCACAGAAATCATATTTTGGAAGGACAGTCTGTGTGAAGAAGTTTCTCAAAGACATTCAAATCAATAAGACCCCGAGATGAAGAGGATAGGAATCAAGTAGAGTGAAGGAGGTGTTTCAGATGAAGATATCTCCATATCTCTTTTGAAGGGAGGTTGAAGTGGGAGCTCAGTGTTTCAAAGGGTAGAATATGACTACTGGACACGAAGTCCATGATGCATACATTTGGGATAGCAGGCCATAGGAGAAATTGAGAAGCCTCCAACCTACGTGGAGAAGTACGATTGTAAAAGATGTGGGTTAAAGGAGAGGGCAGGGACAGAAAAGTACCCTTGCACGTCCTGGCACTTTTCAGAGATAGTACAGGAGAAATAAGAGGATGAGAGGAGAAAGAACCCAATCTATCAGCTACAGGTAACAGGAATTCTTTGCCCAGTATGTATGATAATTCTATGCGTACCCAGGCTTTGTGGCATGAGTTGTGTATCCAATAAGGAACAGCAGAAAGCAAGGCCTCCTGGTGATATTTGAGGAAATGCAGGAGGCCTAAGCCACCACAAGTTCGAGGGTGTTACAGAACTGTTGGTGCCTCCCGGGTATGCGGACCCGAGCGGGGAGATCCTGGATGCCCGCTTCGGCTTCTGCAGCGCTTCTGCTGATGCGCCGACGCCGTGTGTGTAGACGCGCAACGCTGTCATGATGTCGGGCTATTTGACGAGCGCACAGCTAGTCAGTAATTCTGCTCCTGTGGTCGGATTCGGCGTCTGCTTCCTGTTGTCCTCAACTGCTCTCTCCTTGTCTCCAGCGGATCTTCTACGGTCATCTGTACAGGCCTTCTGGTCCTCCGTGTCAGGTCAGGCCTGCTTCGCTCCCTAGCTCCTGTAGTGTCTGCCTCCTGTTCCCAGCTTGGGTCTTGTCTTCCTCTCTGTAGTCCTGCTCCAGTCTCTGCCCTCTAGCATCAGTCTGCTCAGTATCCACGGGTCTTCAGTGACCCTCTGTGTCCTTTTCAGGTCCGCTCTCTAGTGTGCTTAGGATCTCCAGTCAACCTTACTCCATCTCCTGTTTGCCTCTCCTGGATGTTTCAGCTTCAGCATCTCCCCTTTAAGTTGGTGAGTTCTTTTATCATTGTTAATTGTGATATTTGACTCTCCCTGGGGCTGGTGGTGGTACGTTCTCCCTGTAGTGTTTTGTCCTGGGCCTTCTTCAGCTCAACTGGAGGGGGTCATCTGGCTTTGCGGCCAGCATCTTTATCCAGCTCAGGCTGCAGCAAAACACTCTGCAGGGGGACCTACGCTCACCAGCCACGCACCCAAGCGCCGATCCCTAGCCTTCACTCCCCCAGCCCTTGTTGGAGGAGTCTCTCATTTCGCTGGGGTTCTTCATTGTTGTGATTTCCCCATTATTGTTTGTTCTCTGTCAGTCCTGCTTCTGGGTTCCATTCATAGCCACTTTACAGTATTACTGAGCCAAAACTATGGAACCCGCAGGGCTTACAGCTCTTACAGCTCTGAGCACCCAGCTTTCCTCATTGTCAGCTTCCATTCAGGAGCTTCAGAATAATCAGGCAGTGCTCCAACATAGGTTGCAGGAGCGCCAACTGGCGTCCCCACCTCAGGTACCTGCTGCTGCCCCTTCTGGTCATCCCATGGACCTTGGGGCCTCTGCCCCTGAACCCAGGGTCCCCCTTCCAGAACGGTTCAGTGGGAACAGGAGACAGTATAAAACATTTCTGATGGCTTGCGAACTCCTGTTCGCTATAAACCCTAGGACTTATGCGTCTGATTTTGTTAAGGTACGCACTACTATATCTCTGTTATCTGGGGAACCACAAGCCTGGGCATTCAACGTGTTACAGGAGGATAGCCCTCTGCTTCACTCCTGGTTGTCATTTCATAGGGCGATGGATACCCTGTATGGCGACCCCATGTGCTCTGCTTCATCACAGACCGATATCAGGGTGTTATCCCTGGGGCGTCGACCGGTTGAGGACTACATAGCGGAGTTCCGCCGACTGTCCATAGAGAGCCAGTGGAACGAGCCTGCTCTTCTTGATCAGTTTTGTCTGGGCCTCACCGACGCCCTAAAGGATGAGTTGGCTCGTGTCGGTATACCTCCTTCCTTAGAAGATCTTATGCTTTTGGTTATCTGCATAGACCGTCGCTTAAGAGAGAGATGCAGGGAACGTCTGTCTTCGGTACAAGCGCTTCTGCCTGTGACATCGGTGCCTCTTGCTCCCTCGACATCCATGGCTCAGGAAGAACCCATGCAATTAGGCATTGTTCGTGGTCCTCTGTCAGAGGAGGAGAAAGCATGTAGACGTCGCTTGAACTTATGCCTTTACTGCGGGGAAGGTGGACACCTTCTGCGGACTTGCGGCAAGAGACCCCAGAGTCCCAGAGAACACGCTCCGTGGTGACTGGCTGAGTTCATCTGCCATCACCCCTAACCATTTGTCTCTTGTGATTTGTTTGTAGTGGGACAACGAAGAACATAGGATCCCAGCCGTTATCGATTCGGGGGCCAGTGGGTGTTTTTTGGACTCCAACGAGGCCGCACGTATAGGGGTTCCCCTAGGACACAAGACACTGTCTTTGCAGCTTCACATGGCTGAAGGGAGGCCGCATCAAAGTGGTCCAGTGCTACAGGAGACTCAATTGCTCCTCTTATCGGTTGAACCTCACCACCAGGAGATGTTGTCTTTTGATGTAATTTCTTCTCCCTTACACCCTCTCATTCTTGGGTTGCCTTGGTTACAGAAAGTAAATCCATCTATCAACTGGTCCCTTGGCACTGTTTCGTTTCCCTTTTCAAGGGCTGAAGAATTACTTCTCCTCACTACTCAGCCTGTGCCACCACCAGCATTGCCTTCTGTATATCACGAATATTCAGACGTGTTCAACCAACATGGTGTTGATAAGTTACCCCCTCATCGGTTGTATGACTGTCCGATAGATTTGCTACCAGGGGCACCTATCCTTATGGCCGTATTTTTCCACTTTCTGGACCGGAGCGTCTTCACTTAAAGACGTATCTGGCGGAAAACCTGCAGAAAGGTTTTATTCGTCCTTCCACTTCGCCAGCTGGTGCAGGAATCTTTTTTATTGGGAAGAAGGATGGGGGTTTAAGGCCTTGTGTTGATTACCGAGAACTGAACAATATCACGGTAAAGAACCGGTACCCGTTCCCTTTAACACCAGAACTTTTGGAACGTATTTCTCACGCAACCATCTTTACTAAAATAGACCTGCGTGGAGCATATAACCTGGTCCGTATTAAAGAGGGAGACGAGTGGAAGACGGCCTTTCGCACTCGCTATGGTCACTTTGAATATCTGGTGATGCCTTTCGGGCTTTGTAACGCCCCAGCAACATTCCAGTGTTTTGTGAATGACATATTCTCTGATCTCCTGGACCAGTACGTCGTAATATATTTGGATGATATACTGATCTTCTCACCTTCTCTATCTGAACATCGCCAGCATGTTCGCTCTGTCCTTGCCCGTTTGCGGAACCATTCCCTGTTCTCCAAGATTGAGAAGTGTGCTTTTGAGGTGTCAGAGGTGGAATTCCTGGGGTTTCTCATTTCTCTGGTCACATACAGATGGACCCCCGCAAGGTTTCTACAATCTCGGATTGGCCCACACCTACGAACAAGAGGGCAGTTCAGCGATTCATCGGGTTCGCTAACTTCTACAGGCGATTTATCAGGGATTTCTCCAAACTTATTGCACCCATCATGTCGCTCACAAAACACGCTATGACCTTCCACTGGACCGACACCGCTAACCAGGCATTTTGTAGACTGAAGGAGTTATTCACCGGAGCACCTGTTCTGTCTCAAACAAACATTCACAAACCGTTTGTACTGGAGGTTGATGCTTCGGATATCACAAAGGGAACGGTTCTGTCTCAACGATCAGGAGTGAGAGATCAACTACATCCAGTAGCTTACTACTCTAGACGGTTGTCCCCTGCAGAGATGAACTATACCGTGAGCGACAAAGAATTATTGACAATCAAGAATGCTTTGGAGGAATGGCGGCACCTACTGGAGGGGGCAGAACATCCTGTTATGGTTTTCACAGATCATAGGAACCTTGAGTATCTAAGGAATGCTCGCAGATTGTGTGCATGGCAAGCCCGCTGGGCCCTTTATTTTTCTTGATTTCGCTTACATATAACATACCGACCTGGATCCAAAAACCAAAAGGCAGATGCCTTATCTCGTATGTTCCCTCAGAGAGAACCGCTTGATCTTCCTCCAGATACTATTCTACCAGCCGCAACATTCCTACTGACCACCCAACCCCTGCTAGACCGGATCAAACAACATGCTCAGGAGGGTCAAGCAGTCATTCAACAGCATATTCTACAACTCAAAGACGGTCTGTTGTGTAAAAACGATAGTGTCTTTGTTCCACTGCCTTTTCGTCAAGAGGTGCTCCAAATGTCTCATAACGCCCTGCATCAGGCCATGGAGGAATAGCTCAGACTTTGGAGCTGGTTCAACGCCACTTCTGGTGGCCTGAGATGAGACAAGACGTACAGGCATACGTGTCAACCTGCAATACCTGTATCCAGGCCAAATACCAGCATACAAAACCGTCTGGCCAATTACATCCTTTACCCATACCCACTGTACCTTGGAGAGAAATTTCCTTGGATTTCATCACGGATTTGCCACCTTCCAGCAAGAACACCACAATACTGGTAATCGTGGACCGCTTCTCTAAGATGGCGCACTTTGTTGCTACCGCGGGACTACCGTCTGCTGCACAGACTGCCACCTTGTTTATACGAGAAGTTTTCCGATTACATGGACTACCTTCCTCCATAGTCTCGGACAGAGGTTCCCAGTTCACCTCTCGGTTCTGGAGATCGCTGTGTCATGCGCTCCGTATACATTGCAACTTCTCGTCTGGATACCATCCACAGTCCAATGGGCAGACAGAGCGAGTTAATCAAACCTTGAAACAGTACTTACGCTGTTACACCACCCACCTCCAAGATAACTGGTCTTCTCTCCTACCCGTTGCTGAGTTCGCCTATAATAACCACCTACACCAATCCTCCCACTCAGCTCCTTTCTTCATCACATATGGTTACCACCCTCAACTGTTTCCGGGTCTGGCATCACGCCCTTCGGTTCCTGTTAGACTTGTGCACGGGCAAAATTTTCGGTAAAATTCGAATTCGGACGAATTTTTTTTTTTTCTAATTCGGATGATCTTAATTTCGGACCGGGCCTATTCGATTCGGACGAAATTCTGATCCATTCCATTTAACATGGGTTAAATTATAGCAGTGCGCCTCCGTGCACGCTGCTATCATTATTTGCAGACAGGGTGTGCATTTAGAAAAAGATCCATCCCAAAAACGGACATTGTCGTACATTGAAAGTCTGTGCATGTCACCTCTACTCTAGAATGGGATGCCAGTCACAATGCAAACGTCGAACATCGAAAACCCATGCCTGTCATTCAATTTAGCATGTTCGAACATCGAAACCCCATGCCTGTCCTTCAATCTAGCATATGTTTGAACATCGAAACCTCATGCCTGCATTCAATTTAGCATATGTTCGACATCGAAAACCCATGCCTGTCACATCCTACTCAACATAAGTGGTCGACTCGAACATGGACAAACTACATGTCACATTCTATGTTAGTACATGGGTAAAGATTAAGGTTTCATTTTCTGGTACCAGCCTCCTACCCTACTGTCCCTCTTTAGTACCCAAATTCCTCTCTCTCGTTTTCCTATCCTGATTTCCCCTCATATCAGATAACTCTATGTGTATATACATTGTAGAGTTTCATACTACATCAAGAATAAACATCAATGATTGTAATGTGATAGATGTAATGTGTTAACCCTTTGAGTGCCAGAGTGGTACGCAATGCATTGCAAAGCAATGCGTTGCATACCACTCTGGCATTCAAAGGGTTAAAAAGAAAAATTGAGACATTCTGTTGTGAACAAACTGTAACACAGGAGAGAAATAAAAAAAAATGCTTGACATCTATACTGAAGAGGGGTCCACACTAGTGATGAGCGAGCATGCTCGGCCGAAGCTCGGTTCGGCTCGAGCATCGCTCTGCTCGGCACATGGCGGTACTCGTACGAGTACCGCATGTGCTCGCCCGCCATGTTCGGGTCTCCTCCCCGCACGTTTCGCAGCCAATAAACGTGCAGTGAGGCTCTGAGGCTGCTGGCATTACACTGATTGGCTGGCCAGAACCCGTGATCGGGTGCTGTATAGCACCTGACCAGCGAGTTCGGCTCAGTCTTAGCCAGGGAGAGATGAGGATAGGAAGGGAAAGTCAGTGTAGGCAGAAAAAAAGCGCGTTTGAACAACAAAAAGACCCAAAAGTCCTTTTTAGGACTACTGTGTGTGGGGGCAGCAGATATATTTTGTTTTGGGGGGCAGAGTTTAAAAAAAAAAGTCACATATTCCGTTCACTGTGCCTAGCCGCAGATTAGCAGCACATTCTGTTTAGTGTGCAAAGTTTCAGATTAGCAGCACATACTGTTTAGTGTGCAAAGTTGGAGATTAGCAGCACATTCTTTTTAGTGTGCAAAGTTGCAGATTAGCAGCACATTCTGTTTAGTGTGCAAAGTTGCAGATTAGCAGCACATTCTGTTCAGTGTGCAAAGTTGCAGATTAGCAGCACATTCTTTTTAGTGTGCAAAGTTGCAGATTAGCTGCACATTCTGTTCAGTGTGCAAAGTTGCAGATTATCAGCACATTCTGTTTAGTGTGCAAAGTGTAAAAAATAAAAGTCACTTATTGATGGACTTGTGTCTTTTTTCAACCTAATTTACTATGTTACTATGTTACTATTCCGTTCACTGTTCCTAGCAGCAGATAAGCAGCACATTCTGTTTAGTGTGCAAAGTTGCAGATTAGCAGAACATTCTGTTTAGTGTGCAAAGTGTAAAAAATAAAAGTCACATATTCCATTCACTGTGCCTAGCCGCAGATAGGCAGCACATTCTGTTTAGTGTGCAAAGTTGCAGATTAGCAGAACATTCTGTTTAGTGTGCAAAATGTAAAAAATAAAAGTCACATATTCCATTCACTGTGCCTAGCCGCAGATAAGCAGCATATTCTGTTTAGTGTGCAAAGTTGCAGATTATCAGCACATTCAGTTTAGTGTGCAAAGTGTAAAAAATAAAAGTCACTTATTCCGTTCACTGTGCCTAGCCGCAGATAAGCAGCACATTCTGTTTAGTGTGCAAAGCTGCAGATTAGCAGAACATTCTGTTTAGTGTGCAAAGTGTAAAAAATAAAAGTCACATATTCCATTCACTGTGCCTAGCCGCAGATAAGCAGCATATTCTGTTTAGTGTGCAAAGTTGCAGATTTGCAGCACATTCTGTTTAGTGTGCAAAGTGTAAAAAATAAAAGTCACTTATTCCGTTCACTGTGCCTAGCAGCAGATAAGCAGCACATTCTGTTTAGTGTGCAAAGTTGCAGATTAGCAGAACATTCTGTTTAGTGTGCAAAGTGTAAAAAATAAAAGTCACATATTCCATTCACTGTGCCTAGCCGCAGATAAGCAGCATATTCTGTTTAGTGTGCAAAGTTGCAGATTATCAGCACATTCTGTTTAGTGTGCAAAGTGTAAAAAATAAAAGTCACTTATTCCGTTCACTGTGCCTAGCCGCAGATAAGCAGCACATTCTGTTTAGTGTGCAAAGTTGCAGATTAGCAGAACATTCTGTTTAGTGTGCAAAGTGTAAAAAATAAAAGTCACATATTCCATTCACTGTGCCTAGCCACAGATAAGCAGCATATTCTGTTTAGTGTGCAAAGTTGCAGATTATCAGCACATTCTGTTTAGTGTGCAAAGTGTAAAAAATAAAAGTCACTTATTCCGTTCACTGTGCCTAGCCGCAGATAAGCAGCACATTCTGTTTAGTGTGCAAAGTTGCAGATTAGCAGAACATTCTGTTTAGTGTGCAAAGTGTAAAAAATAAAAGTCACATATTCCATTCACTGTGCCTAGCCGCAGATAAGCAGCATATTCTGTTTAGTGTGCAAAGTTGCAGATTATCAGCACATTCTGTTTAGTGTGCAAAGTGTAAAAAATAAAAGTCACTTATTCCGTTCACTGTGCCTAGCCGCAGATAAGCAGCATATTCTGTTTAGTGTGCAAAGTTGCAGATTATCAGCACATTCTGTTTAGTGTGCAAAGTGTAAAAAATAAAAGTCACTTATTCCGTTCACTGTGCCTAGCCGCAGATAAGCAGCACATTCTGTTTAATGTGCAAAGTTGCAGATTTTCAGCACATTCTGTTTAGTGTGCAAAGTGTTAAAAATAAAAGTCACATATTCTGTTCACTGTGCCTAGCCGCAGATATGCAGCACATTCTGTTTAGTGTGCAAAGTTTTAAAAATAAAAGTCACATATTCTGTTCACTGTGCCTAGCCGCAGATAAGCAGCACATTCTGTTTAGTGTGCAAAGTTGCAGATTTGCAGCACATATTCCGTGTAATATGAAGAAGGCGGGTAAAAAGGGACGGGGAAGTGGACGTGATCCTGATAGTTCAGGGCGCGGGTCAGGACGTGTAGAAACTGTGCCTGGTGCCACAGCACAAGAAAGAAAGACATCCACCATACCTAGCTTCATGTCTCAGTTTACAGGGCGTCGCAGGACATCACTCTCGAGGTCAGACCACTGCGAACAGGTGGTCGGTTGGATTTCAGGTGATACTGCTTCCAGTCGGTTAGCACCACCCTGTCTTCCACCAAGTCCACTCTCAGTAGCCAAGAGTCTGGTCAACATAATCCTCACCCTGATCATCCTTCCTCCCACCATAGACGGTCTGGTCAAAGAAGTGATCCCACACTGGGATATAGTGAGGAGCTCGTCTCATCACCAATCCTTAATTTGAACCTCTCTCCAAGCACGCTTGCAGAGGAACATGAAATCTTGTGCCCTGATTCACAACCTCTAGAGGGTACCCAATCACAAGAAGATGACAGAGGTGAACGGCATTTAAGGTCAAAGGAAGTGGATGATGATGATGATGAGACACAGTTGCCATCAAATCAACCACTATTACTGTCTCAAGACCTTGATGAGGAGGATGATATACAGTTGTCAATGACTGAGTATGTGGTGGGATCAAGAAATGAGGAGGATGATCAGAGTGAGGAAGTGGAGGAGGACTTGGTGGACGATGAGGTGACTGACCCCACCTGGGAAGGTGGAGAGCCGAGCGATGACAGCAGTCCTGAGGGTGAGCCATCTGCAGCACCACAACAGGCTGGAAGAGGCAGTGGTGTGGCTACAGAAAGAAGGCGGACCGCACCAAACCGGCCCGCAAATGTTCCACGGAGCACCCCCTTGCGTAAATCTCCCTTGCCAAGGGCTAGGTGTTCCGCGGTATGGCGTTTTTTTAAGGAAAGTGCGGACGACAAAAAAATTGTAGTTTGCAACCTGTGCCACACCAGAATGAGCCGAGGCATGAACACTAGAAACCTCACCACCACCAGCATGATCCGACACATGGCATCCAAGCACCGTAATAAGTGGGAGGAACGCCCGGATCGCCAATCTGTGTCTGCAGGCCACACCACTGCCTCCTCTTCCCCTGTTTTCGGTGCCGGCCAATCGCCTGTCGAAGGCGCAGGCCCGCATACCTCCCGCCCTGCACCTGTACCATCTGAAGCACCATCAGCGACCACATCCACTTCCCTGTCCCAGCGCAGCGTCCAAATGTCGTTACCCCAGGCATTTGAGCGCAAGCGAAAATACCCAGCCACCCACCCAAAGGCCATAGCACTAACCTCACACCTTTCCAAATTACTGGCCATCGAAATGCTGCCATTTAGGCTTGTGGAGACTGAGTCCTTCCGCAGCCTGATGGCAGCAGCTGTCCATCGGTACGCAGTCCCCAGCCACCACTACTTTTCCCGGTGTGCCGTCCCCGCCTTACACCACCATGTGTCCCGTAACATCACCCGTGCCCTGACCAACGCAGTTACTGGGAAGGTCCACTTAACGACTGACACATGGACAAGTGCTTGTGGCCAGGGACGCTACATTTCCCTGACGGCACACTGGGTGAATGTCGTGGAGGCTGGGAGCGACTCGGACCCTGGGATGGCACAGGTGCTACCCACGCCGAGGATTGCGGACCCTACCTCCATCAGGGTTTCCGCCAGCACCTACGTTATTGGCTCCTCCTCCTCCGTTTTCACCTCCGAATTCTCTGCGCGCAGCGCCACTCACCCATCAGCCGGTAGCTGGAAGCAGTGTAGCACTGCAGTGGGGAAGCGTCAACAGGCCGTGCTGAAGCTCATCTGCCTTGGGGACAAACAGCACACGGCCTCAGAGCTGTTGCAGGGGATTAGTCACCAGACCGAGCAGTGGCTCTCGCCACTCAACCTGCAACCAGGCATGGTTGTGTGTGATAATGGGCGTAACTTGGTGGCGGCTTTGGAGCTCGGCAAGCTCACACACGTACCATGCCTAGCGCATGTATTTAATTTAGTGGTTCAGCGATTTCTAAAAACCTACCCCAATTTGCATGATCTCTTGACCAAGGTGCTCCGCGTGTGTGCACATTTCCGTAAGTCATCAACAGCTTCAGCCGGCCTGTTGAAGCTGCAGCAGCGCTTACAATTGCCAGCTCACTGGCTGCTGTGTGACGTGAGCACGCGCTGGAACTCCATCTTCCACATGTTGGCCCGGCTTTGTGAGCAGCAGAGGGCAGTAGTGGAGTACCAGCTGTTACACGGTCGTCGCCTCTCCGTTCAACTTCCTCTAATCAGAAGTGAGGAGTGGGAATGGATGTCAGACCTCTGTGAGGTTTTACGCAATTTTGAGGAATCGACACAGATGGTGAGCGGCGATAACGCTATTATCAGTGTAACCATCCCACTTCTGTGTCTACTGAAATGCTCGCTGCTCACAATTAAAACTGACGCTTTGCATGTGGAAGAGGTGGAAATGGGGGAGGAAGAGCTTACACAAGGTGATAGCCAGAGCACCCTCACTTCGTCTTCTCAGCGACAATTGGAGGAGGCGGAGGAGGAGGAGGAGGAGGAGGAGGAGGAAGACACGGTTGACTCCGCTACAGAGGGTAGCCATGGAACTTTAGTTCCATCTCTTCAGCATGGGTGGGCAGAAGAGGAGGAAGAGGATGAGGAGATTGAGAGTCATCCTCCTGGTGAGGACAGCGAAATCTTGCCTGTTGGTACTCTGGCACACATGGCTGACTTTATGTTAGGCTGCCTTTCCCGTGACCCACGCGTTATACGCATTTTAGACAACACGGATTACTGGGTGTTCACCCTTCTGGACCCCCGCTACAAAGAGAATTTCTCATCTCTCATTCCTCCTGTGGAGAGGACAAGCAAAATGGTGCAATACCAGAAGGTTCTTGTCGAAAAATTGCTCCAAAATTTTCCATCTGACAACGCTGGCAGCAGAGTACGTGCTACCTTGGCCAACCGAGAAGGGGAGAAAAGGGGAGCACACAGCAGTTTCGACAAAGGCAGGGCAACACTCTCCAAGGCGTGGGACACCTTCATGACACCCCGCCAGCACCCTCACCCTGATGCGCAGCCTAGTGTCACAAGGAGGGAAAAGTTTTGGAAGATGGTGAAGGAGTACGTAGCAGACCGTGTCAGCGTCCTCAATGATCCCTCTGTGCCTTACAACTACTGGGTGTCCAAGCTGGACACGTGGTATGAACTGGCACTCTACGCCTTGGAGGTGCTGGCCTGCCCTGCCGCCAGCGTTCTGTCTGAGCGGGTATTTAGTGCTGCTGGTGGCATCATAACAGATAAGCGTATCCGCCTTTCCACCGAAAATGCTGATTGGTTGACACTTATAAAAATGAACAAGGCCTGGATTTCCCCTGACTTCTCCACTCCACTGGAGGAAAGCCCCGGGTGAACATAAAGTCACTTTAGATATGTTATTTACAATGATGGAAATACTCTGTATTCCCATTCACCCCTTCCACCCAAAAAATGGGTATATGGTTGACTCTCTTCCATATACCCTGGGATATAATTTTTATATAGGGCCAGCTCACCAGCGGGCCCTGTGATATAATTTTTATATAGGGCCAGCTCACCAGCGGGCGCTGTTTGACAATTTTTGTATAGGTCAGCTCACCAGCGGGCCTTCTCATATAATGTTTTATTGGGTCAGCTCTCTAGCGGGCCCTCTCATATAATGTTTTATAGCGTCAGCTCACTAGCGGGCCTTCGCATATAATGTTTAGGATGGTCAGCTCCGCAGCAGACCCTCACCCATAATGTTTTAGATGGTCGGCTCAGCGCACGTTTCCCTCTTAATCATGGCCCCAGTTCAGAAAAATCGAGGAAATTTTTGGGAGAATTTGCCTCTGCGCACGTTTCCCTCTTAATCATGGCCCCAGTTCAGAAAAATTGAGGACATTTTTTGCAGAATTTGCCTCTGCGCACGTTTCCCTCTTAATCATGGCCCCAGTTCAGAAAAATCGAGGAAATTTTTTGCAGAATTTGCCTCTGCGCACGTTTCCCTCTTAATCATGGCCCCAGTTCAGAAAAATCGAGGAAATTTTTTGCAGAATTTGCCTCTGCGCACGTTTCCCTCTTAATCATGGCCCCAGTTCCGAAAAATCGATGAAATTTTTTGCAGAATTTGCAGATGGTATACAAGTAAATATACAGCAAATACTGTTTGGTAACAATTTTTCGCCTAAAGTCGTTTTTATCTTCCTTTTTGTGTGTTTTACGGTCAGTCTGTAAAAATGGCGTACTACGGGCGAAACATCGTTCCCAGCAGCGATGTTGGAGTCCAAGATGCATCCAGACATCCTCCCTATGCTGTCCCTGAACCATTTCTGTGGTGTTTCCATCATTTTCTGCCCTTTTCCTATGGACCAGGCACCCTCCCCTCATCAGAGCAGGGGGTGCCTGGTGTAATGCTCGAGTCCTCCCATTGACTTCAATAGGGCTCGGGTGCTCGGCCGAGCACTCGAGCCTCCGGGGGCGCTCGGTCAGAGCACCCGAACACCCGAGCATTGGGGTGCTCGATCATCACTAGTCCACACCATTGTCTTAGTATAGCAATATCACCGTTTTCCGTGAGTGTGCAATACAGGGCTCTACGATAAATGCTGGGCATTTCCCAATGTCATAATCAGGGGATGATGGGAGTTGTATTTTAACTACTGTTAGGAAACACATAAGTGATGCACATTCATCTCCCACCTAGAAATTATTTACACACGAGGCAACTCCCCCAAGTAATACCTAGCCCCTTTCCAAGTGAAAGGACTTCCAGAAAGGCTTCAGATCTCTTAGTGACTCACCTGTTATTGCCAGTTAGCGGGACCCGGAGAGTAGGAGGGGGTGATGCTATGGCTGCACGGCACGGTGCTCTTAGTTGGTCACTTGTCGCAATGTTGATGCCAGCACCTTCTGGGTGGAGACACCTCACAGCAATCCTGTTCAGGACACATCATGCACTGTTGTGCACTCATACTAGGGATCCCAAATGTTTAGACTAATTTCGTACAGGGGGCACCCTCCTGTATTTGTAAAACCTCTCTAGCAAATCTGGGACGGTAGACCTATTTACTCAAGTCTTGACTTTAGGTGGGCGATAAACAATATAAAATAGGCATAATGTTTCACTATCACATAATTCACGTCACTGAAGCAGCCAGCAGGCATCGCCACTGAGTGAGCATAGGGCTGCCCGGCTGCTGACAGTCACACTGATGGGATGGGACACCCTGCAACACAGAAATGGCGGAAGAGCACAAAATAAACATGCTATGGGACGGTAAATTGCTGCCCCTGTCAAAGTGCCGCCTGGGTCCATGGACCCACTGGGACCCATGTAAGGGCCGGCCCTGTATTCGAACAAATACCTAATATTTTTTTATATTTTGCACAGGAACAAATATTACTTGCTCTTTCAGTGACAATAACTGGAACTAATGCTGGCTGCCTACCTATGCCTAGCCTAATGCTACCTGCCTACCTACACAACAACTGTACACTCTCTAATCTCTTCTCTCTCTGAGCTCCAACAACCCAATGAGGAAATGCAGGCTGTCTGTCTGTGTGACTGTGTCATTAGTCCAACCCCCATCATGAAACGAAGAAGGCTATTCGAATACAGACAAAAGAGGGAAGTAGTGCATGAAACGGAGAATGGAATTGGACTAGAGACATGGAGGGAAAATTATGGAGGGAAAGTAATTGAGCGCGCACAGGAAGTACAAAAAAGTCCTGGTCAAAAGTAGTCAAAACTTTTGGAAATGTGTCGATTGCCGAAACTTCTGAAAGTTTCGACGAATTTCGGACCTGGGCTGTTCGGAGTCGGATCATTTTTTCCGAATGACCCTTGAGTTTCGAATTGGCCGAATGTCTCCAAATGACCCCATTTTCGACGAAATCCGAATGTCTCTGAATGAATTTGCACATGTTTAGTTCCTGTGGTCTCGCATCGTCTTCAACATCTTCGACAATGTCATCGTCTACTCTGGCTTACTTTGGTGAAGGCGCAACTACAGGTCAAGCATCAGGCAGACAAGCATCGGAGTCTTGAGCTGGCCTATAAAATGGGAGACAAGGTCTGGTTGTCTACGGCCCACATCTGTATGTCCTGTCCGCCTCGGAAATTGGGTCCTCGCTTCCTTGGCCTTTTTCGGATCAACCGCAAGATCAGTTTGGTAGCCTTCCGTTTATCCATGCCTTCCTCGTTTCGGATCCACCCCACTTTCCATGTCTCTCAGCTTCGTCCGTGGAAGGCTTCTCCCTATTCTCATCAGACCCGACCTGTCCTCCTCCCGTTCTTGTAGACGATTCAGAGGAGTATGAAGTCCGAGCAATCCTTGATTCCCGGCTGAGACATGGTCATCTTGAGTACCTGGTGGATTGGAAGGGATATGGCGTGGAGGAGAGATCTTGGGAGCCCTCTCATCAGGTTCATGCTCCCGCATGCGTTCGGACATTCCGTCGTCTGCACCCTTCTCGTCCCGGTCCTGGATGCCCGCTTCGGCTTCCGCAGCGCTTCTGCACATGCGCCGTCACCGTATGTGTAGAAGCACGACGGCGTCATGACGTCGGGCTATTTGATGAGCTCACGGCTAGTGTCCGGCGCTCGGTAATTCTGCCCCTGTGGTCGGATTAGGTGGCTGCTTGCTGTTGTCCTCAACTGCTCTCTCCTTGTCTCCAGCGGATCTTCTAGGGTCATCTGTACAGGCCTTCTGGTCCTCCGTGTCAGGTCAGGCCTGCTTCGCTCCCTAGCTCCTGTAGTGTCTGCCTTCTGTTCCCAGCTTGGGTCCTGTATTCCTCTCTGTAGTCCTGCTCCAGTCTCTGCCCTCTAGCATCAGTCTGCTCAGTATCCACGGGTCTTCAGTGAGCCTCTGTGTCCTCTTCAGCTCCGCTCTCTAGTGTGCTTAGGATCTCCAGTCAACCTTACTCCATCTCCTGTTTGCCTCTCCTGGATGTTTCAGCTTCAGCATCTCCCCTTTAAGTTGGTGAGTTCTTTTGTCATTGTTAATTGTGATATTTGACTCTCCCTGGGGCTGGTGGTGGTACGTTCTACCTGTAGTGTTTTGTCCTGGGCCTTCTTCAGCTCAACTGGAGGGGGTCATCTGGCTTCACGGCCAGCATCTTTATCCAGCTCAGGCTGCAGCAAAACACTCTGCAGGGGGACCTACGCTCACCAGCCACACACCCAAGCGCCGATCCCTAGCCTTCACTCCCCCAGCCCTTGTTGGAGGAGTCTCTCATTTCGCTGGGGTTCTTCATTGTTGTGATTTCCCCATTATTGTTTGTTCTCTGTCAGTCCTGCTTCTGGGTTCCATTCATAGCCACTTTACAAGAACCGAGAACTTGAGTCAGGGTTTTCTGGACCCCCATATGAAGTCTGTCAGCAATTTGTTAAGAGAGTGAAAAAAGGATAAATGGAAGATATATAGGATTTTGGTCCAGATCATCATTTTGATAGCTTGCATCCTTCAAAGCCAGGAGATGCAAACTGGTTTCCATTTGATGAGGTCACGTTGAAGGGAGGAGATAAGTGGGGGAAAGTTCTCAAGATAAAGGGGGGATAGGTGTGGTGCGAGACATATGCCTAGGTAAGTGAATCCTGATTTCGTCCACTGGAATGGAAATGTAGTTTTGAGGTTTGAGAGGCTCAACAACTAGAGGCCTATTGGCATGGCCTCAGATTTAGTCACATTAAGTTTAAAGCCAGAGAGGGCAGAGAAAGTGTCATAATCCGATAGGAAGGCAGGAATCGAGGTTGTCGGTGACGCGGCTGAGAGTAAGATATCATCTGTGAACATCGACAGTTTGTATTCCCTGTCGGCGAGGCAGACTCATGATAATTTGGGGTTTTGTCTCACATGTTGGGAGAATATTTCGATAACAAGGACAAATAAAAGTGAGGATAAAGGGCATCCCCTGCCTGGTGCCATTAAAGATGGAGAAGGAAGTAATGAGATTCCCATTTACTCAAACTTTCGCTCTAGGGTTCTGGTATAATGCAAGATTGCACTGACAGAAGAGTGGGCTGAAGTCAAATGTGACAAGTGTTTCTCTTACAAAATCCCAGTGGAGTCTATCAAATGCTTTCTTGGTGTCGGTGGTCAGGAAGACCATAGGTATCTTCTGAGAGAAGGAGTGATTGAGTATATTGATCAGTTTCCTCGTATTGTCCCTAGCCTCCCTACCCAGAGTGAAACCTGCTTGGCCCTTGTTTTTAAGACAAGGTAGAAGGGATTTGATCCTTTACCACTAAAACTTTGGCATAAATTTTTGTGTCAAGGTTCAGTAATGAGATGGGCCTATAATTTTCACAGCGTTGTGGATCCTTGCCAGGTTTTGGAATGATTGAAATATAGGCTTCAGTTACCACCAGATGAGATCCAATGGCACCAGACAGAGAGGCAAATAAGGATGCTAACATGGGGAGAAAAGCATTTTTTAAAGTCTTATAGTAGGCTTGTGAGAAGCTGTCTGGGCCTGGGCTCTTCCCTGCTGGCAAGGTAGCTATCACTTTGCCTACTTCCTCTTGTGTAATGTCTGATTCCAGAGCTGCACTTTCGGAGCTTGTTAGTCTCGAAATACAGGCTTTTTTGAGATAGGTCTGTATGTGGCTAATACAGCTCTCTGGACCCATATTAGATGTATTCAGATTATATAAGTTGTTGTATGATGTGAGGAAACAGCTATGTTGGAAGATGAATGGACCTTGGAGCCAGTAGACCTATTGATGGAAGGAACGTAAGAAGACAGGGTCTTGCCCCTAAGTTGCCTGGCAAGTAATTTCCCAGGTTTATTGCCAAGTTCAAATATGCACCTGCTAAAGGACAGGAATCGTCTCTCCACTCCCAATTCAAGGTGAGATTTGAGCTTACATGGCACCTGCTGAAGTATTGGGAGCACCGAGTTCACTAAAGACAATTTGTGTTGGGTCTCCAGTTTTTGGATTTCCTGGATAAGGGAGTTAGTAGTAGCTTTATGCTTCTTCTTCTCCCAGGAACCCATTTTGATCACTTCTCCATGGACCATTGTTTTGTGAGTATCACGGTGACCGTGATCTTCCTCTGTCACTCTTTGCTGTGGTGCGCTCCCATTGGCTGAGCTTGTTTGGCCCGCCCAGTATGGCCTATTTGTACCCGGCCTTTGGCACCTGTCAGATGCCCTTTCGTGGTGTTCTTGAGCCAGTATTGCTGTGTAGCTGTGTTCCAGTGTTCCAGTGTTCCTGCTTCCTGTGTACCAACTTGGCCTGTCTGACTAAGCTCCTTGTTTCCTGCTCCGTGATCTGACCCGGCCTAGCTGACGTTCCTGCTTCGTGACCTGACCCGGCTTGTCTGAGGATCCTGCTCCTGTGATCTGAACCGGCTTGTTGCTGACCCTGCCTGTGTTCCTGCTGTCCGCTGCTGTATTGTCGCCTAGGCGACATTCTGACTTCTGCTGTGCTGCGGCAGGGTTGACTGTGTCATTGCCTCCTGTGTACTGGGCCTCTCCATTTTCTCTAGCTGAGCCTGCTGCCTCCGTTACTCTGGGCCTCCATTTACTCCTACAGAGCACCGTGCCTTACGTTAACACTTGCAGAGCCGTGCCTCCATTCTCTGAGCCTCCGTTAACACTTGCAGAGCAGTTGTCTCCGTTCCCTGAGCCTCCATTAACACTTGCAGAGCCGTTGTCTCCATTTACTGAGCCTCCATTAACACTTGCAGAGCCATTGTCTCCGTTTACTGAGCCTCCATTAACACTTGCAGAGTCGTTACCCTGAGCCTTCCACTACACTTGCCGAGCCTTGGTTATCTTGCTGCGCCTATCTGGGTGTCTGTGGCTCTTCCAGCTAAGCATTACAGTGTAGTCGGTCTTCGTTACCGCGCCCACGGGAGGCGCCATTGGCTCCTATCTGTTGAGCTTCTGCAGTGTAATTAGTCTCCGTTACAAAGCCCGTGGGGGCTATTGGCTCTAATCATCCTCGCTCCTGCAGTGTAATTAGTCTCCGTTACAACGCCCGTGGGGGCTATTGGCTCTAGTTATCCTCCACTCTTGCAGTGTAACTAGTCTCCGTTTCAACTCCCGTGGGGGCTTGTTGCGATATTATTCTCTGCTCTTGCTGTGCACTTGCTCTTCGTTTATGCACCAGTTGAGGTGCCAGTGGCTCTAGCTCCTATACACTAGCAGAGTATTTGGCCTCAGTTCCTGCCCAGCATAGCAGTAGTCTCTGTTCTATATACTACTGGTGTTTTCTCATCTAGCACCTCTTACTGCTCCATTACCATCTTGGGCATGTCAAACACACAACAGAGACTTTTGATTGATTTATATGTACTTAACCATTGATTACCCTTATGTTTCTTATGCCTGTCCTGTGACAGTATATATATCTTAATTTCTCTGTATACTATGCCTGAGTGGGCATCTATACTCTACTGTTCTTTTCAATTATTCTGTATTGCCTATAGAGGGCGGTCTTTCTTGTTTTATTAATAAAACTGTGTTTTATTCTAACCTGCTGGTCTGAGTGTCCTATAAAACCGTTACAGTGAGCCTCCCAAACGTACACTGTGGTGTTCTCTGCTATGTAGGAGGCGATGATAGAACACAGTTTATCCACATTAGGGGTTTTGAAAAGGAGATGCTCATTCAACCTCCAGTGTTGTTGCAGTTGAGACGGTGAAATCCTATGAAGAATGCGTAGGATTGGGGCTTGATCAGACCAGATTATGTTGCCTATGTCTGAGGTCACAATTGAGAGGATCAAAGAATGGGGCATGAAAAAATAATCAATCCTAGAGTATGAGCTATGCAGATGAAAATAGAAGGTGTAATCTATGTTCTATGGGGTGACAAAGTCTCCATATATCTATAAGTTTATGGCTATGCAGAGACTGGCTTAGCTTTCTGATATAGGAATAGAGGAGGAGTGGGATGAGCAGTTGACAAAAAGGGAAAGGGGGATTAGCATGGGTATAGACATGTCCTTCAACTGTGACCTTAATGAATATGAATCTTCCTTCTGAAAGAGAGGAGGGAGAATGGTAGGTGCTTACTAATGAGGATCGCTACCCCATTTTTCTTAGTGGAAGAGGAGCTCAGACAGGCCTTGCCAAAAAATCTATTGGTGAGATTCATCTCCTTACAGAATTGTGTTTCTTGGAGGAATGCAATGCCTCCTCCCGGGTGTTTCAGATCTGTGAGGGCCAGACATCTCATATGTGGGGAGTTTAATCCCTTAACATTTAAAGACAAAATCGATAAGGTTTTATGTTTAGTCATACGTATAAAAAAGGGCAAGTTCCAGTGGAAGCAGGTTACCGATCAATATAATCTGAGTAGGGTGAGCTAGAACCCAGCAGCCGTGTGAGAAAGGGAGCAGAGAAAGGAAAGGTATAGGGGGTGGAAGAGACTAGAAGGGGGCACACCAACAGTGGTGCAGGACAGGGCTCTGGCATGAGGAGGACCTGGGCGACCCAGCTCTCCCCTGAGCGAATATATACAGTGGGCAAGGAGGGGTTTTCCTTTATTTTTAACATTGGATAGATTTTTATGTAGCGGCTCCTTTAATAACTGGTGCCCTCCCATGACCATCTTTGATCCATTGACTTCTATAGGAGAAACTTCTTTGCAACCATTTGAGCTGCAATGGTCAGAGAGGGCTCTATATCATGTCTCTTTCATCCGGTCTATTTTCTGAATGTCCAGGGGGCACAATGTGGCCCATGGACAGAGTTACAGGCATTTCCAGGCAACAAGCAAGTGAGAAGACTACAGTTCCCATAATGTCTGTTTTCCCGAGCTTTCTTCCATTTGGCTGGCACACCTACTGGTGATGGTCATTTTACGTCTACCTTGATTATTCCATGCAGAAACTGACTCTCCCTGTTCTCTTCTCTAGTTTAACCCTTTACATACCAGTTAAGTACATTTTCTGTATTCTTGAAAACCTCTTTATGAATGAGTAGAAAACTCCTAATGAGAGACATTTTCTTAATAAATTCTTCTCTAAGCTATACCCTTTTATGACTGAGGCTTTGGTGCAGTGGGCTTTTCCTGCTAAAAGAGTCTTCATAAGAACTCTTGGCTCAAGATGTCCAAGAATGTGCACACATTCTGGTGTATAATGGTGGGATTCTCAAGCTCAAGAAGTCTTTTCCCATCCCACTCCAGGTTTTGGTATTCCTGGGTATAACGATCAACATCCTTCAGGGGAGGGTCTTTCACATGGAGGAGAAAAGTCAGATTCTTTTCCAGGACATGTCTCAGGAACCAGAGTGGAAGTCAGTCATTTTCAAGGACTACATGTCCTTGGTCTATTGATATTTGCTCTGGAAGAGGTCACCTACTCACAGAGTCATACAAGGGAACTTCAAAGGGACATCCTGCAAACAGGTCTAGGAATCTGGAGTGTCTCTCCCATCAGGTTTACCTGTCTCCAGAGGCCAGGGAGAACCCTCAGTGGTGGCTCCATCAGCCACACCTGGTAAATGGGAGGCCCCTTTTCATTCCATGGTGGACCTTGATGATGATGGACACCAGCATGAGAATCTGAGGTGTAATCCTGAGGCATTTTTTAGATGGACAGTAGGGGAGAGCCTACTGTCCATCAGCATTCTGGAGCTCAGAGTGATTCATCTGACTCTCTTTCTTTGGTCCCAATTTTTGTGGGGATTCCGATGAAGGCTCAAGCAGACAATGCCATGGCTGTGGCATACATCATTCGCCAGGGGGTGTACCCACATTGAGATAGCATGGATTGAGGTGAAGGATCTCGTCAATTCCCAGGTGTAGAAACTGTACTGGAAGATTTTCTCAGTTATTGAGACATAAATCCAGTAAACTGGGAACTCCATCCAGAGGCCTTTTTCCTGATAGTTCAACACTGGAGGGTCTCAACTATAGACCTCATGGTGACCAGATAGAACAGGAAGGTTCCAGTGTTCTGTGCTCAGCTTGAACATTCTTCAGATGCCTCACTTTGAGTATCTATCATCCATCTCCTTGTGTCAGTTGACACCAAAGATGGCATTTGTCTTGCCAGTTGTCTCTGTTCAGAGGATAGCTGAGCTACAAACTCTGTCTTGCAAGCCTCCTTTCCTAGTGTTCTCAGTAGTTTCTTCCTAAGATTGTCTTTGCTTTCCACATCAATCAGGAGATTGTTGAGCCTTCTTTTTGCCCTGACCCTTCATAGACTCATGAGAAGGATCGCCACCTGTTGGACGTTGTGCATTGGCTTAGGGTTATGTACATCGCAGTAAGCCTTTTCATAAAGCTGACTCTCTGAGTGTCTTAGGTTGGGTCAGGCTGCATCCAAGGTAACCATTGCCTCTTGTATTTAGTCTGTCATACTCTAACCTTATGAGCTTAGGAAGAAAATGGTTCCATTCAAGATCACAGTGCATTCCACCAGATCTGTGGGTGCATTTTGGGCCTTCAAGAACCTGGCCTTAGCTGAATAGTTCTGCAAGGTTGTGATTTGTTCCACCTTGCACACCTTCACCAAACACTACCGTGTCAAGGTCTTGGCCTATGCTGAGGCCAGCTTTGGCAGGAAGGTCCTTCAGGCAGTCGTGCCTGTTTAGAGATCTACCTTCTTTCTTTCTTCCTTTTTTCTACTGCCAGTTTGATGTTCTGTATTTTTTGAGTCCCCCCTGAGAAAAGCCATACTTACATCGCTTCCCTGGATTGAAGAGTCCTCTTAGGGTCTTAGTCCTTTGAAGATTTTCTTTTCTTCTTATTTGTTTAGTTATTTTGCTGTGGCTGTCATACGAATTCTGGGAAGTAGACAGGGGGTTGAGCTGGAGAAGACATGCCCTACCCTCCAGGAGGATGGACTTAACCCCATGGAACCTGTGCTCCATATGGAGTAAAGGGAAAATGATTTAACAGGTAAGAACATAAAAAGATCCAGCACCACGTAACACATATGTACAAAGTTGTTGCACAAAAACATTCACACTTTTAACCACATTCACCAATGAGTGGGCAGTGAGAGTGTGTGAATGTTTTAGTATGTGCCATTTCTTTGGATCCATGTGCAGTATTTGTACACACTGAATGTAGAGGAAATAGGACCAGAAACCACCTTAAAGAGGATTGCTCACATTTCTCAGTTTTCTATTTGCAAACTGATATGTTCTAGAACCCTCAGAAGGAAGAGCAGTACAGGTGAGTAATCAATTGTACAGGCTATGTCACACATGACCGAACTCAGCTTTGATGAGGTTAAAGAGTCCCTAACGACTAAATGAACAATCTTTAAAACCATTACACTGAATTGAGTTGCATTGAAAAGTACTAATATGTTGTTTCATAAGTACAGATTTGTGTTTATCAAAATTATACACTGGTGCAGGTTATACACACCACTGTCCTATCATATATTTCCAATAACCAATAATCAGATACATGTGTACATGTACATAAAGGTATAAAACCATCCAAAAAGTGTCTGTAAAACAAGTAGCATTTTAGTTGTCGTGTATTGTACATAGAAATATCTATTTTCCCTTTTGTTATTTTTTAGTGGAATGCAACTGATTCTGATGTCAGTTGGTGGTGGGACCAATCTCAGGGACATCCCCACTGATGTGGTGATTTAGACAGGATTTATCAGGGGGACTTTTCCAACTGGGTGTTTATTTGGCCAGGGGGTTATAGCCTCCCCCCTTCCCGTCAGTCCTGCATGTATCACTCCAGGAATATGGCCATTTTTGCTCTTCCCTCCCACCCTACCTTTTGCTGATCCACCGCTACTGCTCCCCTTCACATCTTACCACCTACCCTTTGTTCCGTCTGCTCTCCTCTATTGTCCTTCCTTTCTCTGCTCTTGAGCTCCTCTCCCACTATCCCTTTCACCTCTCCTGCTCTTCTTACCCTCCCTCCCTCCCTTTCATAGTTCCTGCTCTTCTCTTCCATCATTCCTTTCATTGTTCCTGCTGTCTTTTTGCCAGCCTCCAGCTCTTGGTCTTTCTTTCTCTCACCCTTCTCTGTAAGTCTTGTACAGGCAACACCATGCTCAGATTGAAGGGTTTTAGAGGAAATAAGAAATTACACTGGCTTCTAACCTTAATACAAGTAAAATTAGGCAAAAACAGTCTACTATTTAACATAGTAGATTTTTATACATGCATTACACCACAGGGAAAATATTCTGAGGTTGAATAGAAGCAATTCTGGAGCAAACCTACTAAGAAGAATAGAAGCAATTTGTACCACAACAAATTGTACCACAGGAGACACATACAAATTCCCCACATTTTCCTAATATGTTAATTTGTAATAGTCACATTAGTCCAATGTACTAATTAAAATATTTATGTTTACTTTTCCCCTCTTCCTATCCTTTCTTGGCCCTCCTGTTCTTCCTATTATACTGTCTATGGTTTCGTGAATTATTGCCCTGCTCCATATTGCTATAACATTACTGCTATCTTAAATTGGAATTCTGCTTTGTTAGTGCATGAGAACAGTTTTTCCCACCTAACCTAAAGAAGGGAGAGGACCTCCCAGAATCTTGTCCAAAAAGTAACTGTTGGTCCCAATTAAAGAAAAGGTAGCTAGAGTATCAAGGGTTTTTATGGAGCTGCAGTTCCAGGCCCAATGAAAACAATAAGCCCAATCTCATCAGTGGTGAGTCAGCAGTCCGCAAGAAGAGCTACAACTCTACTTCTTAATACTGACTGAAACTTTGAATAAAAATGAATTATCTTATCATCTTTTACATGTTTCTACAGAACATTATACACCCTTAAAGTAGATTGTGACTATTATAACATTAAGCTCCAGGCCTGTCAAAACTTTCAGCTCCAGGCCCTTTAGGCCTATAGTCCAGCCATGAAGGAATCAAAATTCCCATTGATTTAATCCCCTGAAGGAATCCAATGAATGGAAAAGGAATGTGTGGAGACCTTCTTAGACTTTAGAGGAATAAAAGTCCATTTTACATGTTTTTAACATTTACATTTACATTTCTTGTCCCCTATAGTGCAGTTGACATCCCAAAATAAACCTCTTAATCTAATGCACTGCAATGGTTACCTTTCTGGCACTCAAATGATTAGTTTGATATAAGTTATCAGAGTACAGAAATGTGTACATTCTGCCAATAATGAACAGAGTTAAATATGCCTAATGGTTTTGTTTTTATTTGGCAAAAATGTTAAAAAAATTATTGATTTTATGGGTTTTTTTCTGTCTTGCAGCTTGTGGATATAAAACCTAATGGACATGTGTTCCTCAATTCGGTAATGACACAACTCCCTATTTCTGCAGGTGAGCATGTTCAAAATGTTCTTAGTGTTAAACTGATTGAATAGCTTTCTCGGTATGGCCTTGATCCAAATGTGCCTGTAAAAATCACCGTTAAGGCAAAAAAAAAAACCTGCGTACAAACAGAAGATATTAATGTTCGATATGTCCATATCGAAGGAAAAATATAACTGTTAATGTTTTCTAGCGATGTTAAAAGTTGTCAACACGAGTTTAAACTCACAGGCAATCACAACACACCAAAGTATCAAATCATTCAAATACACCTATATACCACAAATTACCCCGCCGGCATTCATAGGGTTAACCCGATTAAGTAAAAAAACATCACATTAAAAGTAACACTTTCCATTAATCCTGATGTCCAGAGGAGTCCTCAGCTTCCTGGTCATCTTCTGTCCTTCTTTCTTCTCTTCTATCTTCTGTCTTCTTTCTTCTCTTTTATCTTCTGTCTTCTTGCTATAAAAAAACAAAAAACAAGTATAAGTCAAAAGCATACATATGAGGCACACGAATACATAGTCTAACACCTTGGCATATAGGGTTAAATTATGCAATAGTGTGCCGGGTTTTAAAATATAAATGCCCCTATGCAGATTAAATGTTTTGAAGTTATGCCAAGAAAATCATATTCCCATAGGTAGAAATGCCAAAATGATACTTAGCATTAACATATATAGCAGCTGTCTCCGTCGCTGTGTGAGGGGAGAGAAGGGGGAACTTTGTAGACTGATATCTCTCAAACCATAAAGGTGTGGGAGATCAGAAGCGGCGCCACCGCTGCCTCAGCGGCCGATTTTCTTGGCATAACTTCGACACATTTAATCTGCATGGAGGCATTTATATTTTAACAACCCGGCACACTACTGCATAATTTAACCCTTTGAGCCCCAGAGAGGTACACAACACATTGCTTTGCAATGCGTTGCGTAACCCTCTGGCACTCAAGGGATTAAACTATGTATTCGTGTGCCGCATATGTATGCTTTTGACTTATACTTGTTTTTTTGTTTTTTACAGCAAGAAGACAGAAGATAAAAGAGAAGAAAGAAGATAGAAGATAAAAGAGAAGAAAGAAGGTAGAAGAAAGAATGGAGACAGAAGGAGACAGACAGTTGATGATAAATAAGTGTAACACATATTAGGTAAAGATTGGTGCTTGACAGTATGTCAGACACCGATCGTTAGTTTTTTTCCTTTGAAGTTCCCAAAATTGCCGGTATTTAGAGGTGTTTTGGGAACTTATCGCACAAAACGGACGTTTGGTCACAAGACCAGTTTTATGGCTTAATGTCCATGCAGCTTAATGCTGGTAGGACATTTGAATACCAACCAAGACGTTTTATTTTGTCCGTCGGTATCCATTTTGCCCTACGGGCATTTTTTACTGCAACATTTGGATCGAGCCCTAAATACATTTAGTTCGGTAGATGTTAAAAAATGAATTAATTGCACCATTTACTATCTCCCAAACCTTTATGGTTTGAGAGATATCAGTCTACAAAGTTCCCCCTTCCCTCCCCTTGCAATGATGTCAGCTTTCTAACTTACAGACGGAGATCCCCATCCGCACGCTGTCCTGTGGCTCTTCAGCAGATCTGAAATCCAGCTAGTTACAAATAAATACTTCATTTGAAAGGTGTACAACGTGTCCTTGTAAATTAGGCACATGTTGAATACTGTTCAAATGAAGTATTTCTTTCTAAAAAGCACAATTTCAGCTCTGCTGAAGAGCCACAGGATGGTCTGCGGACCAGCTGACGTTGCCTTTGTCGTTCCAATGGCACTATTTCTTGTATACAACTCCTTGGTCACTAATATTACCTCCCTCCTCCCCCATGGGTCACCGTCTCAGTATTCTCACCTGGCAGAACAGACTCTAGTTAATTACCTTTTTTTTTTTTTTTTTCTTCTTCTCACCCTCTCTTCCATCCTCACCCCCCCCCTTTTACCAACTTGAAGAATTGTGAGACCTCATCTTCTCTCCGTTAACTTATGGAGACCTCACTAAATTCATTCTTTATTGACTAATTGAAGTTATGATTGTGCTATCTTATTTACTTTACACTTTGTATGTAACTTTTATATGCTAAATTTCTTTGATTGTTACCTTGTAATTTTTTCAGATTACAATAAAGCTTTTATAATAAAAAAAAAAAAAAAAAAAAAAGAAAGCTGACATTAGTGAGGAAAGGGGAAGCTTCACAGACTTATATCTCTCAAACCATAAAGGTTTGGGAGATCAGAAACAGAACAATTAATTCATTTTTTATATCTACTGAATTAAATGTATTTAATTACATGTATTACTATCAATTTAACATCTGTACCAGCATGACGGGCTTGGCACATCATGTGCAATATGCACCAAAGGGTACTTATCAATTAATTTGTATACTGGTTCTGTTCTATTTAACACTTCCATTAATTTCAGTGGAATTTCACACAGGACCAAAATGAATAGAAAAATACCATAAACAGGCCCTAGGTCAAGGGTGCCCAAAAGTGCAGCCTGTGGGCCAAATGCTGCCCACTTGACTCCAAGGTGCAGCCCACCTGAGAAAAAAAAATTGTTTTACCCAATTAAATAGCACACATGAAATAGTAAGCCAGTAAAACCTAATGCCTGGCCAGCCAGCAACATAGAGTTCAAGAATAGATGTCTATTAAATACCTATTTGATCAATAAATAAATAAATGTTTTCGAATGGCTGGCAGGCTATTATTCATCATTTGCAATAAAAAATAATATTGCCCGCGCACTTATGTCTCTCTGATCATCTGGACCACGATTGAAAAACTTGGTCACCACAGTTGAAAATTGAAGAGCAAAAGGGATTTATAAACAGAGAACGGATATTCACTTCTTCGTAAATACCACACATTTGGTTTGCTAGTTGCACAAAACATTTTCAGGCAGACAAAATTTGAGTAAATCTAGAGCAGAGCTATTGTATTTTATTACCAAAGGAACTGTCCCAATGTTTTTGTCATTCGTTAGACTAATTGTTTTTCTAAATATTTACTAGTTACTAAACATTTGATGCATATAACCAAATAAGTCCCTGCCAGCAGTGCTTGCAATTTAATTTTGATATTTATGGCTAAATCAATGGATTTGCTTAAGGTCTAACAGAACTGCCACAGGAGTCAAAACAATATTCCTTGCCTCTGAGACTCTCAGACTGATGTAACTGGAGGATTTCTGAGATAATCCAACTGCACCACAGGGGATCCCTAAAAAAATTCCTGTTGAATTAAATAGAGCTTTTAAGCCTGTGCATGTTGGAGAAGACTTCAGTGTATATCTTTTCAATGTATTGAAAACCCATTTAAATCAATGAGAATTTGGAGAAATTGTATTTATTTATTAATCATGTCAATGACAATACTTAAATGTAACCCTTTGAGTGTCAGAAAGGTATACAACTCATTGATTTTTCAATGAGTTGGATATCTATGGGGTCCAAAGGGTTAACAGACAACTATTCTGGAACTGTACGATACTGGCAGGCAGGTCTTACAGGCCTACTAGTTCATGTGTGCTAGTTAATTAGGTAAAAATCTCAGGCATGCCCTACCTTGCGATTAGGAGGGCCACATTTGGCCCACTGGCCACATGTGGACACACATGTTATAAGAGTATAATAATCACCAGCATTTATTGAATAGGATGTATAAAAAATACTAAGTAAATAAATTAGAGATGCACCGATACCAATTTTTTAAGACCAAGTACGAGTACCGATATTTTTTTCAAATACAGATACCAATTACCGATACTTTTTTTTGCGGTCATTTGCCAGTTTTCCAAGTACCTAAAGCATATATGCTTTAGGTATTTGGAAAACTGGCAAATGACCGCAAAAAAAAGTATCGGTAATTGGTATTAGTGAGTACTTGAAATATATATACACACACACATACATACACACACCACCTCTTGACTCTTGATTCTCCCCTTTTGCCTCTTTCTCCCCTCTTGATTCCCACCTTTTGCTTCATTCTCCCCCTCTTGAGTCCCCACCTTTTCCCTTGGCTTTTTCTCTCCCTTTTGATTCCCCTTTCTGCCCCTCCTTGCCTCTTGATCCCACCCTTTTGCCTCTTCTTGGCCCCCCTCCTTTTGTCTCCTGATCCTTCCCTCTTTTGCCTCTTTTTTTCTCCCTTAGTCCCTTTTGCCTCTTTTTCTCCCTCTTGACCCCCCTCTCCGCCTCTTTCACCACCCGCTATTGATACCCCTTTGCCTGCCTTACCCTCCTCTGCCGGGTGCTCGCTGTTCTCTCGCGAGCCCCGGCAGAGGTCAGCGTTGGAGCGTTGTCATGGTAACCCGCGACAATGTTCCGACGCTGCAGGAGGGAGAGAGGCGACCGGGGAGCATTGTGAGCAGCTCCCCGGGCTCCCTCTCTGCAGCACCGACCCTGACACAGGGTATTGGTGCTGGCATCGGCCGCATTTGCGCAAGTACGAGTACTCACGCAAATGCCGGTATCGGCACCAATACCGATACCAGTATCGGTATCGGTGCAACCCTAAAAAAACCCACTCCTGACATATGGGATCTCACACCTCCCATAATATGCAAAATAGTTAAAAATAACAAACAGATAATAAATGTATTTAGTAAACAAAAGAAAGTCACTAATTGTTTGCAAATTATATAATGCAATTCACTAAGATAGATACAATAATATATGCAAACGATTTACATGTTTCCAAATTAAATGACAAAACAGCAATATGAAATTGAGAGTAGGCAATATTTTCTATAGAAATCTGAATTATCCCTAAAGTGGTCCTGTTATCTTTAAATAAGTTTAGTTAATTTGAAAAGAGAACTAAAAACAGTAGTTTGTAATATAAATAATTTCTGAGAAATTCACCATTTTTTTGGGAGCACAGTGTAACATTTTATGCTAATTAGCTTATTTACTAGGCTAATATTGTCATATATTGTGTTAAGAATGAATATGGAAAGAGCCCACAATCTGGAGGCATTTCCAGTAGTAATATGTTTGGCCTGAAACAGAGCTACTTAGCATATTGAACAGGAAATTAGTATAAAGTGTCACACCGTGCCACTAAAACGTAGTGGTTCATTTCTCAAAAATTATTTATTTTGCAGGAAAATTGCTAATAGAACATTTAGGCAGGTTACTTGTTTCATGTGTTAGGGCAACTTTACGAAATCAGGATATTGATGTAGGCATAAATATTCTAAGCAAATTAAAGACTATGATCCTTGTGAACATACTATTGATCACTATTATTTGCTCATTTACAGCCAATGTTACCATATTCAATCCCACATCCTTCTTTACTCTTGTGGCGACAGATGGCCTTCAGATGCAAATTCAGCACACACCCATCATGCAGGTCTATGTAATTCTAGATCCATCTTATCAAGATCAAACACGTGGTAAGAGTCTTCTATTCAATGTTTTGATATCTATGTCCTCAGAAATGTCTTCTGGGCACAACAACTATGGACTGATTATACCACACACATATTGCTTCCTGGGGATCAGCAAGATCATTTTGTATATGTATGGCAGGGAATTACAATTAAAGTATGATGTAGATGCCACTACTTTCACAATACACACACATACAGCATATGTGAATGCGTGTGTCTGCTTCATAGCTTTCTATGGGATCCACCAGCCTTAGCCTGGCTAAAGGTATTGGTGAATTTATGAGGTACATTATCATTGATGAGTCACTTATTCCTACTAGTTTACTTCCTCTTTAATTCTTATTATATAACATATTCCCATGACTCTTTGGTAGGAATTATATCTAATGGATGGCCTTTCTATTATTGCATTATACCAATCAGCTTTCTGTAATATGTCAGTATCTCTATTTGGCGTAGTTTAGAGTTATATAGTCTGAGTGATCCATTTATAGCTGTGTCTGTTAAAGTCTCTTACTTCCTAGATAGCCTAGATGCACTAAAAGTTGGTGTGTGTCGGTATGATATTGTTGATGTGTTTGAATCGCTCCAACAATTCGATCTGCACACACATCAACATATTCACCAAAATTGTTGGCTGGAAGGGGAGGGTTGGAGAAGGTCCATATTAGCATACAGGATTTTCGAAGTGTTGTGGTGTGGAAGGGATCTCCTCCCCTCACACATCACCAACACTACAACAATTCTGAACAGCATTCTCTGTGCTTCCCTACCCAGCCAGTAGGGGTATAAAGAGAAGGTTTTCAGCATCATGAACTGCATTGAATGACATAAGGATGTACATTGCTCACCCCTGTGCCATTCAAAGGGTTAAAATAAACTGAAACAGTACACCAAACACTACACAATGTCCCCCCCCTCGACATATCCCCCCCTTAGTATGTCGACATATATTGCATATATTCGACATACTAACTCCATTCGACTTTCACATCTTCATTGGACAGGAACTGCCATTTATTCGACATAACTTGTCCTTTATTTGACACTTAACCCTTTGAGTACCAGAGAGGTAGGAAGGCATTGCTTAGCAATGTGTTTCCTACCCCTCTGGTACTCAAAGGGTTAATAGGCAAGGTATGCGGCTGCATACCTTGCTTGTTTAGGTGTGAAACATGTAATGTGTAAAACTTTTAATTATATGTGTAATATCATGTTTCCTGTGATTAAACATAACATCAGACCTCAAAGGGGGGTATCATGTCCCTTCATGACACCCACCTTGCATGGGGTGACAGTTGTCGGTGTTTTAAATAAAGCGCATGTAACCTATATTTCACATAGGTTAAATGTGCATTTTATGGCTAAATAATACTTTCAGACATCAAAGGGGAGCACCAGGACCCCTCCTGATAGCCCCCCCTATCATGGATCATCTATCCAAAAGAATAGATGATCCATGGGGCGACCCCAAGGCATTTTCTGCCTTCTTTAAATGAGCGGCTGTAAAAGCCACATCTACTAGAAGCACTGCCTTCAATGAGTGAACTCTGTCACCGGGTCATTCATAGAAAGCACAGGGCTGCGCTCTCATCATTGACTCAGTCACCGGGTTCTGACTGGGTGATTGAATCATAGCTGCCAAAACAAACTTTATTAAAATGAAAACATCACCATCCAGGTCGCATGGATCTGGCAAACAGAGTAAAAATATAATACTAAATAAAAATATATGCTCAACAAAGATAATTTTCAGAAAATAGATTAAAAGTCTCATTACAAATTGATCTTGATTAAATTGCCACTCATCTTGTAGCTTCACGGAAATAAATAGATCACAGTCAACTGAAGGTATGTAAAAAGGTAGACAGCACAGGTATTCTCCATACTGTCAGATGCCGATAGTTGTCACCAGCCCCTTCTCTTCATTGGGTACTCACATGACATTGAGGCTCATCCTGTTTCCAGGTTTTACAGCATGCACTGGATATATAATAAGTTAAATGTAATCTGTCTTCCAGGACTCTGTGGAAACTTTAATAACATTCAGACAGATGACTTTAAAGCTACCAGTGGAATTATTGAAGGGACTGCAGCTGCTTTTGCTAATACTTGGAAAACTCAATCAAACTGTCCAAACATCAAGAACATTTATGAAGATTCATGTTCCCTCAGTGTAGAAAATGGTAAGCCTGTGATAAGGGAATGCACAATATGCGACATTTGTTTGAGAAGTCCTAGGAAAAAAAATTATATATATATATATATATATATATATATATATATATATATATATATATACTCAGCCTGGGGTAACCCTGTTTGCAGAGACAGACAGCACTCATCCAATATCTCCAATTGTTTTATTGATGAAACATGGTATCCAACAACAGCATGCACGCTAGATCTATCTAGCCAAATGTTTTCGGTCCATCACGTGGACCTTCATCAGGGCAATGAACACACACACATTATAACCTTTACTTAAATACCTGTTCATCGCCGCATGGAGTTGCAACGCTCTCACAAGAGCCAAAAAGTTTGGCGCTGGCTAACGCTCCACGGTGCGCTCCACGGAGCAGTGACGTCCTACGGGTCTGCTACTAAGCAACGGATACCCGATCTCATCTAAAGCAATGCTGCCGGCTGCAGGCCAGCATTGCAAATTACAGCACTTAAGACACAAGTAACTAAAGATGATGTTAGTGGATTTTATTTACAACTCCAAGGCACGGCGATGGGATCAAATATGGCTCCCTCGTATGCATCTATCTTTAAGAACAGTTGTATATGTTTTCGGTCCCACGTTATGCTCAACACATCAGATTTTTTAAGCGTTTTATCAATGACATATTTTTGCTGTGGAATGGTGATTCAGATTTGCTGAGGGAGTTTATTGACTACCTTAACAACATTGAGTCTACCATAAGATTCACATTGACATCTGATAGGGATATCATCAATTTCCTGGATATGTCAATATATAGAGAGCAGGGACATATCCTTACCAAGATCTATCAAAAAAACACGGATAGGAATACACTGCTTCATGACACTAGTCATCACCCCATACCACTCAAACGAGGTCTTCCTTTTTCACAGATGATTAGAGTGGTGCAGACCACAACCGATAAGGAAGAATGTAAGCGAGCCCTTGTAAATATGAAAAATAAATTTTTGCAGAGAGGATATGATGAACAAGAAGTTAATATTGATTACAACAAGGCTTTGAGTCTCAATAGAGAGGGTTTACTCCAACCTAAACTTGTTGATAAAGATGATGAAAAGAGGTTCTGTGTTCAAACACAGTATACCACGGCATCGGCTGAAATTAAAAGAACTATACAAAAGCATTGGCACATACTCAGCGGGGATGCTAAACTTGGGCATTTGTTTAAATTGCCACCATTGTTTTGTTATAGGAGGGGGAGAAATTTAGGAGACATGCTTGATAAAGGGGACCCCATTAATAAATATACCACTAAAGATGGTACCACTCAATGGTTGATGCGCCCTAAGGGAGTATATAAATGTAAGGGGTGCTCTAATTGTGGATACGTAATCACAGGCAAGGAATATCGTCACCCCCGTACCAACAAATCGATCACCATCCAAGACTTTATGAACTGCGAAAGCAGATATGTTATTTACATTATCTAATGTCCCTGCAATCTTGTATACATTGGCAAAACTACTACTATGTTAAAAGAAAGGATGAATAACCATCGTTCGGCAATTAAGAAACCGTTGGATGGACAAATGGAGGCTAAGGATTACAAATGCCAACCCGTGGCGAGACATTTTGAATTAAATAGACATTCTATGGCAGATTTTCGCTTCATGCCAATACTGATGATTCATAAGCTTAAACACGGTGGAGATAGACATCAAATTTTATTGCAACAAGAAACCCGACTGATCTTTGAGTTTGAAACTTTGGCACGTAAAGGTTTGAACCATGAGATCTCATATTCAAGTTTTCTCTAACTGGCCATATACCCGCTCATACAGCAAAATGTGGGCACTCCTTGTGAATAGATAACAGGAACGGGCTCTGATGGGACTGTATATTAATAAGCGGGTCTTAAGTTTATGCTGTTCCAGGAATTTTATGGCCACTCATAATACTTCATTATCACTATGGTGGATGATACTTTAATAGTGATGAGCGAGCATGCTCGGCCGAAGCTCGGTTCGGCTCGAGCATCGCTCTGCTCGGCACATGGCGGTACTCGTACGAGTACCGCATGTGCTCGCCCGCCATGTTCGGGTCTCCTCCCCGCACGTTTCGCGGCTGCTGCGCAGCCAATAAACGTGCGGGGAGGCTCTGACATCAGTGTAATGCCAGCAGCCATGTTGGCTGCTGGCATTACACTGATTGGCTGGCCAGAACCCGTGATCGGGTGCTGTATAGCACCTGACCAGCGAGTTCGGCTCAGTCTTAGCCAGGGAGAGATGAGGATAGGAAGGGAAAGTCAGTGTAGGCAGAAAAAAAGCGCGTTTGAACAAAAAAAAGACCCAAAAGTCCTTTTTAGGACTACTGTGTGTGGGGGCAGCAGATATATTTTGTTTTGGGGGGCAGAGTTTAAAAAAAAAACGTCACATATTCCGTTCACTGTGCCTAGCCGCAGATTAGCAGCACATTCTGTTTAGTGTGCAAAGTTTCAGATTAGCAGCACATTCTGTTTAGTGTGCAAAGTTGGAGATTAGCAGCACATTCTTTTTAGTGTGCAAAGTTGCAGATTAGCAGCACATTCTGTTTAGTGTGCAAAGTTGCAGATTAGCAGCACATTCTGTTCAGTGTGCAAAGTTGCAGATTAGCAGCACATTCTTTTTAGTGTGCAAAGTTGCAGATTAGCAGCACATTCTGTTCAGTGTGCAAAGTTGCAGATTAGCAGCACATTCTTTTTAGTGTGCAAAGTTGCAGATTATCAGCACATTCTGTTTAGTGTGCAAAGTGTAAAAAATAAAAGTCACTTATTCCGTTCACTGATCCTAGCCGCAGATAAGCAGCACATTCTGTTTAGTGTGCAAAGTTGCAGATTATCAGCACATTCTGTTTAGTGTGCAAAGTGTAAAAAATAAAAGTCACTTATTCCGTTCACTGATCCTAGCCGCAGATAAGCAGCACATTCTGTTTAGTGTGCAAAGTTGCAGATTAGCAGAACATTCTGTTTAGTGTGCAAAGTGTAAAAAATAAAAGTCACTTATTCCGTTCACTGTGCCTAGCCGCAGATAAGCAGCACATTCTGTTTAGTGTGCAAAGTTGCAGATTAGCAGAACATTCTGTTTAGTGTGCAAAGTGTAAAAAATAAAAGTCACATATTCCATTCACTGTGCCTAGCCGCAGATAAGCAGCATATTCTGTTTAGTGTGCAAAGTTGCAGATTATCAGCACATTCAGTTTAGTGTGCAAAGTGTAAAAAATAAAAGTCACTTATTCCGTTCACTGTGCCTAGCCGCAGATAAGCAGCACATTCTGTTTAGTGTGCAAAGTTGCAGATTAGCAGAACATTCTGTTTAGTGTGCAAAGTGTAAAAAATAAAAGTCACATATTCCATTCACTGTGCCTAGCCGCAGATAAGCAGCATATTCTGTTTAGTGTGCAAAGTTGCAGATTATCAGCACATTCTGTTTAGTGTGCAAAGTGTAAAAAATAAAAGTCACTTATTCCGTTCACTGTGCCTAGCCGCAGATAAGCAGCACATTCTGTTTAGTGTGCAAAGTTGCAGATTTGCAGCACATTCTGTTTAGTATGCAAAGTGTAAAAAATAAAAGTCACATATTCCATTCACTGTGCCTAGCCGCAGATAAGCAGCATATTCTGTTTAGTGTGCAAAGTTGCAGATTTGCAGCACATTCTGTTTAGTGTGCAAAGTGTAAAAAATAAAAGTCACATATTCCATTCACTGTGCCTAGCCGCAGATTAGCGTCACATTCTGTTTCGTGTGCCTAGCCACAGATTAGCGTCACATATTGTTTAGTGTGCCTAGCCGCAGATTAACGTCACATATTTTTTAGTGTGCCTAGCCGCAGATTAGCGTCACATTCTGTTTCGTGTGCCTAGCCGCAGATTAGCGTCACATTCTGTTTCGTGTGCCTAGCCGCAGATTAGCGTCACATATTGTTTAGTGTGCCTAGCCGCAGATTAACGTCACATATTGTTTAGTGTGCCTAGCCGCAGATTAGCGTCACATTCTGTTTCGTGTGCCTAGCCGCAGATTACCGGCATATATTCCGTTTAATATGAAGAAGGCGGGCAAAAAGGGACGGGGAAGTGGACGTGATCCTGATAGTTCAAGTAAATATACAGCAAATACTGTTTGGTAACAATTTTTCGCCTAAAATCGTTTTTATCTTCCTTTTTGTGTGTTTTACGGTCAGTCTGTAAAAATGGCGTACTACGGGCGAAACATTGTTCCCAGCAGCGACGTTGGAGTCCAAGATGCATCCAGACATCCTCCCTATGCTGTCCCTGAACCATTTCTGTGGTGTTTCCATCATTTTCTGACCTTTTCCTATGAACCAGGCACCCTCCCCTCATCAGAGCAGGGGGTGCCTGGTGTAATGCTCGAGTCCTCCCATTGACTTCAATGGGGCTCGGGTGCTCGGCCGAGCACTCGAGTCTCCGGGGGCTCTCGGTCAGAGCACCCGAACACCCGAGCATTGGGGTGCTCGATCATCACTATACTTTAACACTTACCAAATATATGGGCACTCCTTGTGGCTAAAGCACAGGAATGGGCCCTAAGGGAAGTATAAGTAAATGAGAATGCTACTAGATATATAGTAGTGAAGATGAAAACTCATTTGACTTTAATACTCATATCCATAGGTCAGAAGATTGTGGGAGTCTGGGATACAGATTAAGAAGCAAATTTTGTAAGGACTTATTTGGACATACATAATAACTACTAACATCGTATTATTGTAATTGGCATTGTACCATTGGTGCTTTATGCACTGGTACTTGTATATTTATTGAGGACTTGTGTGTGTGTGTTTATATATTCATTACTGCCTCTTTGTATTATTGATATATTGTGGCCTTGTCACTTGTGTGTTATGTATCCAGACCATGTACATGACGATACTTTAGATACTTTAGTTACTTGTGTCTTAAGTGCTGTAATTTGCAATGCTGGCCTGCAGCCAGCAGCATTGCTTTAGATGAGATCGGGTATCCGTTACTTAGTAGCGGACCCGTAGGACGTCACCGCACCGTGGAGCGCTAGCCAGCGCCGAACTTTTTGGCGCTTGTGAGAGCGTTGCAACTCCATGCGGCGATGAACAGGTATTTAAGTAAAGGTTGTAATGTGTGTGTTCATTGCCCTGATGAAGGTCCACGTGACGGACCGAAAACGTTTGGCTGGATAGATCTAGCGTGCATGCTGTTGTTGGATACCATGTTTCATCAATAAAACGATTGGAGATATTGGATGAGTGCTGTCTCTCTCTGCAACCAGGGTTACCCCAGGCTGTGTATATTTATATATTCATATATATGGGACATGCACCATTATGATTGAATTAATATAATTTGGTTTTGCTGTAATGTGTGCCACAGTCATATATTTTATTATATTTTTATATATATATATATATATATATATATATATATATATATATATATATACATATATAAAATGTGTGAAAATGGGCACTCTGATACAATGTGTTTTTTGTATGTGATAGCCTCGGTGCTACATCCAAAATAAATATAGCAAGTGGATGCGGTAAAATCTACCAAAATGGACAAAAAAGCACTCATAGGTCTTCTCATATTGAGAAAAAACTTAAAGGGATAGTAATGTTTAATTTTAACTTTGTTTAATATTTTAGGTATTAAAAAAAAATAATTAAATTGTATAACCTTATATAAAGTGTTCCTGTTTTGCAAGCATACTTTATAGACTGTTCAAATTAAGTATTTCTAGTTTGTGCTATTTTGGCTCTGCTGAAGAGCCGCTATCCAGTCAAATGACCAGAATCTGCTGCTGTCAGCTAGAGCGCTGATTTCTCTGAAACGGCCTGGAGGAGGAAAGTTTAGCAAGTTTTATCTCTCAAACCATAAAGGTTTGAGATACCGGACTTATTTCAATATCATATCATAGCAATGTAATTCTTCTTTTAATACCTACAATATTAAACAAAGTTAAAATTAAACATTACAATCCCTTTAAATATATTTTGTTGGGTTATAGATAGCACTTGCAGGCTCCTTTTAGTAATGAAAACAAAGCTGTGTTTTATTCAATCAAATGGAAATATAGAGACTTGATTATTGGTCCTAGGTTTTTAGGTAATATACTCCATCCATTTTTCCACAGAGAAATATGCTCAGCACTGGTGTGCTCTTCTTACTAATCCAGCCGGACCTTTCTCCTCATGTCACAGTCTAGTGAATCCACTTAACTATCACTCGGTAAAGTACAAACCCAATCTGCAATTATCATTTGACCTGATCACATGTAATCTTCTCTGAAGTAATTTCAATATTTGTATAATGAAAGAAAGATTATGGCGGGCAAAATTGTGTATTATTAGAAATCAACATAGTGAGTGTGGCCAGTGCAGCAAAGGCACCTCTCCCAATTAAACACCCTAGGTAGGTGCCTACTATACCTAAGTTAAAATCCAAACATGCAAAATAAACTCAATGACATAGTCACCTTTTAAGATTGACAATGCACCTACTAGCCTGAGTGACTGTAGGATGCACTAGGTCTCTTCTTCATGCCGGTGAGATAGCTCAGTGGTAAATGCCCTGATTGCAGAGCCTGCTCAAACCTCAAGATAACAGGTTCGATTCCTGCCAGGATTAACTCAACCCTTCATCCTTCAGAGGTAGATAAATAAGTACCGTTGATTGTGTAATAATAATATCCATTATTCAACTGCCGATTCAGGTAAATTCTGAAAGCGCTTTGAGTCCCACTGGGAGAAAGGTGCTATATAAATACTAGTTATTATAAAAAGAATGAAGGTTGAATGCACAATACATGACTTAAAACACTCACATTATTTTAAATTCTACTGGCAGTGTATATTCTTAGCAATATGGACCATGTTTAATTCCCTATGCTCTAGTAAAGTCTTTTTGAAGTAGACTACAGACTAGATTGATTACCTTTTTGGTGCTCCAGTGAATTTTAGGTTTCTTTAGCCAGAGATAGCTAAAGACTATAGAATGCATGGATTAACCATCCAAGTGCCAGAAGGGTCCACATCCCATCACTTGCAATTATTTTGTGGGGTAATGTAACATAAATTTCAAAGATCAGTGTTTTAAATTGGTTATGAGTTTGTAATCCCAGATCTTTCTGTATCTCTGTGTCCTATAATTTCCTATCAGTACATTTACTTTTAGATCTATAATGCTGTGACCAACTGGGGTGTCTTTTGTTGTTCACACTGGACCTATGAGAACTCATCCTTTTTCTTATTGTCCTTTCTCACCTACATATAGTCCTATTTGGGGCAATTTCACACACATCATAAGGTAAACAACATTTGGAGAATTTGTCCTCAATATTGTGGATTTGGTGGAAATGTATATGTTTTGCATATATGTGTGAAATACAAGAGAGATACAAACGCACAAAAGTGCCCTAATGGAGGTCATACGGCTCTCACTACCACCACCTCTTGTATCACCTCACGTGTGGGTTCTCACTAGTTTGCCTGACTGCCAGACACATACATGAAAGACAACTATGCAAGCTTTTCTGAGATGTAACTGACCCAGACGCAAGATCTTTAGAACCTGGCAATTTTGAATAAGAGCTGCACCTCCTTTCCACTCGTCCTCCCCAGACCACTTAAAACACCTCCATATACCAAAAAACAAAATGGGGGGGGGCGCCCAATCGTGTGACACTGTATAGAATCACTGGTACATATGAAAAGAGCAAACGTACTCACATGGACTGATGGTCAGCAAAGAGTTATCTTCAAGCTGACAAACAAGAATATGGAGAAAACAAACTATCTCCACTCCTTGCAAATCTGTGTGTCTTGCAAACCCTCTTTCCTGGTTTTTATCCAGGACAATGCAGTTATTTGTACTCCCACAGGTTTTTTGACCATGATTATCTTGGATTTTCACATCAATCAGGAAATTATTATTCCTTGTTTTTGTCCTGATCATTCTACCAAGCAGGAGCGCCATCTGCTTGATATGGTAAATTGTTTTAACTACTATGCTCATTGCATTTAGCCTTTCAGAAAATCTGATTCTCTTTCTCTCAATCCTCTGGGCCACCGAGAGGGCCAGGCTGCCTCCAAAGTAACCAATGATTCTTGGGTCCAGGCCACTATATGACAGGCATATGATCTCTGGAAAAAACTGTTCATTTCCATGGCATACTCCACCAGATCTTTGGGCCTACAATAATCAAGCCTCTGCTGAACAGCTGTGAAAGGCGGTGATCTGGTCATTTTTAAATCCTTCACCAAACATTACAGTGTCAATGCCCTGGCATTAGCTGAGGCCAGCATTGGATGGAAGATCCTTCAGGCGGTGGTGCCTGTTTAGGGACTTCTTTACTAGCTTTTTCTATATACAGAGTTCTGTATCCTATTGGGTCTTGTTCAGTTGTTTGGTGTGCTAGTTTGGTGTTCATTGACATCTGAGGTCTATATGATACCAGTGAGTCCTGTGGAATATTGATCTCCAGTGGAGAGTTTTTCCTCTTTTCCTATTTCCTGGAGCTTGAGTGGACCCCCTCAAAAGATGGTCATATGCTGACTCTCTTCCCTTTTGCATTCAATATTCTACGCAAAGGCTGTTCAGTCCCTTCTTGCCTGCCACCATAACCCTGTGTATTCAGATATGTACTTTTACACATATTTAAGTATGTTTATTCTACATTTTCTACTATCTTCCATACTTAAAGGGGTCTCTTGGCTATGTCAGAGCCTAAGGGAGACATGGGCAATATTGAGGGAACTAAGGTTATGGGGATCCCCTTAACCCTTTTAACCCATTGTTTCTAATGCCAGATCGGTCTCCCTAGGGAATTTTCTGCTTCCGTCTGACAGTAGGCTCTCTCTTCCTCAGCATATTTCTCCTGTACCCCTTTTCTGCTGAGGCTTTAGTGCAGTGGACTACTCCCTTTGTGTTGTCTCCCCCAGGCTCTCAACTTGCTAAAAAAAAACAGCTCTGCCTCTGGTAGCTGCTTAGCCCTTAAGGATCAGGCTGAGATTATCTGTTGAAGGCAAATTTTGCAGCCTCTGGTGACACTTTACACCCTACATTTGCTATTGTGTGGGTTGCTATTTTATTGCTTATTGCCTATATTATATATAAGACTCTTGAGGCTAATACATACCTTACTGAAGCAGCCTTTGATGTTTACTGGAAAGGCATCAGTTTTCTCTGTGGCTGCTCATTGTGCTCTGTGGCTTAAGATTTGGTTAGCTGTTCATTCTTCTAAGAGGTCCTTGGTATATCTTCCATTCATTGGCAAGCAGCTGTTTGGTCCAGATCTGGAGAAGGTTATCAGCTATGCCACTGGAGGTAAGAGTATTTTGTTGATTTGGCTTTCTCCTAAACATTCCTTTTTTACCACACCAAAGCCCAAGTAGGCCTGGTCAGGCAAGAATCCTGTGCAGACGCCTAAAGCTGACACACGTACATCCGAATGACTTGCTAGGGTCTTTTCTGCCTCAGGCAAAAGTAGGTCATCTATGAATTTTCCATGGCACATGGGCCATTTCTGGGGTGGACCAGTGGGTTTTGCTGGTTATTTTGGAAGGGTACCTCACAGACTTCAAGTCCCTTCCTCCACATCACTTTTTCATGTCCAGAGCTCCTCATGCTCTTGAGCATTGTTGCTATTCCCTGTTAGATATGCAGGTTTTGGTACATGTTCCTCCTCAGAAAAGGTTCACAAAAGTTTTATTCAACCTTTTCACTTTTCCCAAAAAAAGACTGTGGATGCCACCCTATTCTGGACTTAAAACTTCTCAATCGCTTTGTTATAGCTCCTCAGTTCAAGCAGCACGTGCCCCATGTATCCAGGGGAATTGTTGACTCTCCAAAACATGAAAGACAATTATCTGCATATACTCCTCCTTGCAGATCATTAGTGTTTCCTATGGCTTGCTTTCCAAGACCATTATTTTCAGTTTTTCGGCTTTCTCTTTGTGCAGGCCTCCACTCTGCCCCTGTGTACAAAGTTTGTGAAAACTCTGGCAGCTCACATCCGCTCCTTAAGAATTTCTCTGACTTCCTACCCAGATAACCTTCTGCTGAAGTTTCCTTCAGATGGGCTTCTGATTCAAACTTGCATGTCTGTTCTGGAACAAAACAGTTAGGTTTTCAATTTCAAGAAATCTTTTTTGGTTCTGTCCCAGGCCCTTTGTTTTCTCAGCATGAGGTTCCACACTCTGTGGGAAGGTGTATCTGTCAGAAGCCACGATTCTGTCATCTCAAGTTGTACTTTGATTGCCTATGATGGTGTGGAAATATATGAAGGTGTTGGGCCTCCTAGTTTCTACCCTGGATGTAGTCCTATTTGCTCAATTCCATATATGGAAGTTATACTTTGGAGTCCTCAGGAATAGGTCCAGATAGTGACATCATCTCTTCCGCCTTCCTGTGCAACCAGATGAAGGCGGACCTTCATTGGTGGCTCCAGCTGGGATGCCAGTGTAGGTCCTCAGATGGCCTAGGGTCTTTTTACCAAGGTAGAGAGTCTCCTGTCCATCAATATTTTGGAGCTTCAGGAGATTTTTCTAGCACTCCAGCATTGGTCTCAGTCCCTTCAGGGATCCCTGCCCTGGATCCAGTCAGACAATACAATAGTGGTGGCATATATCAACTGCCAGAGAGGGACAAGAAGCATGGCCACATGGCCAGTGATCCGGCTGATCCTCATGTGGATAGAGGTATATGTACCGATTCTCTCTGCCATTTGTTTCTCAGTCACCAATACTTGGATCCTAGCAACTGGGAACTCAATCAGAATGTATTTAATGCAATAGTTTTACTGGGGGGTCCTCCAACCAATGGACCTCATAGTCTCTTGGCTGAGCAGCAAGGTACTTCAGTTCTGTGTCAGATCTTGAGAGGACTCTCAAGCATTCCCTGTGGATACAGTGATCAAGGACCCTCAGGCACTTGCTGTGGATACAGTGATCAAGGACCCTTAAGCACTATCTGTGGACGCAGTGATCAGTCAGTATGATGAAAGGAGCAATTCTGAAACGCGTCATATTTGCCTTTCTTCTCTATTTGTTTATTTTAAATATTTTATTAAATATTACATGTTTATTTTAACTGGTCCACAGATCAGCCTTTGTTAGTTCAAGTCGTGGAGATTCCTGATCATGGACAGATAGTTTCTCTACCACTTTGCCAGTTGTGTGGAGTTAAAATGTGTCAAACTGATATGCGGGGAATCCTTTTCTTTAGATTCATCTGTGATATACTCCTTTGATATTAAGAGTGCCCCTTTTTGCTTGGGATTCTGTTTTTCTCTTTCTTTTGCGGAGCGAGTGTTGGGGAGCAGCTGTGAAGGATTTGTGTGGTAGGCAGCATAACATCACCTACATGCCTATCTAGCTGGTGTATTAAGGCTTTGAGAAATGTAAGTATATTTTTGTCTCAATCTTTTCTTCTCTTTTATCTTTCCTTCATGTTCTTGACCAACCGGATTAAGGTGGATCTTTGTTGGTGTCTTCAGAGGTCCCATCTATTGTTGGGACAGTTATTGGTCCAAATTGTCAAGGGTTTTATAAATTATTACATTACAAATATAGATGTATAATTATAATGGCACATATTATGCAAATGTAAATATATATATTTATATATTTATTGATATATACTATATGGATTTACCCTCTAAAGTTCATTAAAATATACCTATAGGCAAACATTTGTTTGATAAAATTGACTAGAGTTGTGTGAATCAAAATGTATTTATTAAAACACCACATATAATCTATATAAAAGCAGTTATACCAGAATAACCATACAATGCAGCACAGGATTACACAGCTAGGCTAACCGAATTTTAACATCTGCATCAAATTTAACAAACACAGCTAGAAAACAGAAGCAGTAGAATATATTACTTAGAAACACAAGACCAACGTTGCACAATTTTCAAATTGAAAATGATCAAATATATGTCCTGTGAACCAGATTGTGTGTGTTGATATTATAAAAATATATTTATGTTAAAATATTGTTAGTATTGTTATAATTTGGAGCATTTAACAAATTTTGGGGGAACAACAGCATACCACCCGAATTTCCAGTCTCAGATAAAATATTGTCTACAAAGTCAGACCTACTACTGACTCTACAGAGTTAGTTGAGACTCTGAATATAAGTTTATATACCTGTCCATAACAGTTATGCCAAATCCTCAATAATTTATAACAGTATAAGCATGAGAGTAAATCAAAATGATACTATTTACCACTCCCATATCAAGACAATCCTATGGATTGGTCTTTCCTCAAGATCTTACAGTAATCCTCAGAGATGGATGATTTGATGAGTGTCAGCAGGGTCCAGGGATCAGTGCTCCTTCCTTTTCCTCTTTTTTTTCTCTCCCTCTCTTTTGTATGCCCCTTTCCCTCACCATCACCCACTCATGCACACCTTTACTTAATTTTGAGACATTCTTTTATTAAGTTTCTATAAATGTAACTTCATCTGGTATTACCTGTCTACAGTCTCTAGATGTCATCCCAGGATCAAGAATTGGCATGACATCTCCTAATATCTCAGGATATCAATGTCCCAGGTGTGAAGGTTTACAATGTTTACTAGTATACAATGATGGATGTACATTGTTTGCAGGTAAAGGTACAAAACAATGTTCAATCATCTTGAATAGTAGGCCTTATCCAACATTAATCATCTGTGGAACTATCTCCATTGTCTGAGTAAGAGCTAGATGTTGACCCTGCTTACTGGGATCAAGATACTAGTTAAACATTAGGGTTTCATTTAATTTGCTTTTATACTGTTATTTCTTTCTGGTTCAATCTGATACATTATCTTTTTCATATATGTTCCCTACATCATTTTAGATGGCTTTGAGTTTTTCGACTGGAGCGGAATCTTATGTCCATTCGTGTTCTAGAACTTCGGGTAATTTGCCTAACTCTCTGCATTAGTCTCAGTCCCTCCAGGGATCCATGGGGCATATCCAGTCTGACAATTCAATGGTGGTGGGCTACATCAACTGACAGGGATGGAACAGAAGAGTGGATGCATGGTCTGAGGTCTGAATGATCCTCACGTGGCCGGAGGCCCACATGCCGAGTCTCTGAGCAGTTCATATCTCTGGGGTACATTGTAGCAGATTTTCTCAGTCAGACCCTGGGAATTGGGACCTCAACCAGATGGAATTCAAAACTACAGTTCTCTGACAATGTACCTAATAGCCTCTTGGATGAACCTCAAGTTTTCTGCATTCTGTGCCAGTTCCTGGGACTCTCTAGCTCTCATGGTGGATGTGATGGTCATTCAATAGCATTTTCCCCTGATGTATGTTTCCTCCTTTTTCCCCGATTACCCTCCCTTTGCTTCCATACCTCTTAATTCAGGGCCCAAAGTGTAGTCAACAGGTGGAGACATTGACTTTTGATTCTTGGCTCTTTGAGCCAGCATCCTGAGGAAGAAGAGTTTATCTCATTGTTGCTGGTGAGATAGCTCAGTTGGTTAATGCACTAGCTGTAGAACTGGTTCAAGCCACAAGGTCAGCTCAGCCTTTCACCCTTCTGAGGTAGATAAAATAAGTCCAGGACATACTTGGAAATGAGAGACAATCTAAATGTATTCTTCCTGGTAAAATACTTTCACAAAAAAAGGCTCTAACTCTGGTTTCATTAAAGTTATACCATATGGTATGGTCCTTGTGTGAAGACCGAGGCTAACATCTGCAGTCTTTTCATCTTCCAGTCATCTTGGATTGGATGTTCATCAAAAAGTGCTTAGTCTTAGATCTATTAACATCCAGATATCAGCTTGTTCTGTGATTTTTCAGGGGAATATCTCTTTAATGACAGCTGTGCAGACTCTGTGCAAGGGTCATCTCATGCCTACCCAGTTTTTTAAGATCCCAATCCACATAGGCACTTGAACTCGATTCTGGGAGTGTTTCAGAAGGCTTCTTTTGAACCCCTGTCTTCACTGTCCCTGTCATTCAAGACAGCATTTCTACTGACTTTTGTGTCTGTTCTACTGGTGTCTGAACTTCAGGATTTTTCTTTTAAGCCTCCCTTTCTGTTTCTCACTCTGATAAGGTTGTTCTGTGGACTCTTATAGGGTTTCTCTGTAAGGTTGTCTCGTTGTGTCTGTGTAGATGTCCTTCTTGGTTTTATATTTATGAGTAACCAGTTGGCTTCCTGGTCCTTAGGTTTCTGTGTTAGTGTACATTGATACCTGTGCTTGATGTTGTTCCAGTTCTTCTCTGTTAGAACTTGCCTGTGTTTGAGGGCTTTTCTCTTTCCCTTTTTGGAATCTTGGTGTATCCTCTGCTATATCCCCATGGTCTTGTGTTCCACAATGGATGTAAGGTTTTATTGTAAAGTACATATGGCTTGCAGACCAAATATACCATTCAAAAATTGTAGCAGAAGCTTGCAGATTACTAAATTTTTGTAAAAATAATGAAAATAAAAGGTAAAACCTTTATGGAAATTGTTAGCAAAGCCTACTACTGCAAAGTAAGCCTTGAAAAATCACATTCATGGGTAACTCTATGCCTTATTGATTCAAATCTTCCAATTAAAAGAAATAAGAGAAACCTTTACAATAACAGTTTTACTCCCTATACAAACCCTAAGGGTGTCATGTCTTTAAGGTGGAAATCCAGAACACCTCCCCACTTGAAAGATACCTATCAGTTTAACCTCTTCTGATTCCTTGACCCTATAAATCCCTTGGACAATGAGTGAATCATAGCTTTCCCCACTGAATTTCACATTACCACATCAGATATCAAATGTTCATTTAAATGTCCTTCAAAGTTTTTGTAGTTTTCCCAACATATTCTACAAAAGGCTTGATAAATTTGGTTTGACCTTAGGAACCATCTAAAAAATCTAGGAGCCAGAACATCACCTCAGAACACTTGTGGTCGATTTCACATGGACTTGTATAATTTCATATTCCTGTGCTTTCATTTTAACACCTAGCACAAAGTAAACATGTATAGTAGGGGTGCTCAACTTGTGGTTCTCTAGCTGCTGTTGTTAGGGCTGCCAATCTGAAATCATGGTGGCCATAACAAGGGGAATTTGCATGGTCCCCCTCTTTTCAATGTGCTTGCATCACTGACCCAACCTCAACCAATTTGGTGGTATTGGTCACAGGAGGGTATTTGAAAAACACACACAAACACACACTTGCGTGCATGCACAAACACACAAAAGCACATTTCCACACAGAATATATGACTTGGTTGTATCTTCTAGCTGAAATTATCTGTTGACCAATGACAGGGGACACTTTTCCCCAGCCAGTCACATGATAGAACATCACTAGTGGGCCATAGTACTGTGCATGGTGACATTAGCATAAATATCATACAGACTTAGAGTTGCACTTGCACAGAAAAACAGTCAATACCCACACAAAAACACTACAAGTAATCATATAAATAAGCAATAGTAACACAAGTAGGGATTGGAAGTAGATAGCGTATTACATTTGACCTCTTTGAATGCCAGAGAAGTATCCAGTTTGATGCACTCAAAGGGTTAATGAAAAGAACATAAAAGAGGGTTAAAATGACATTTTAAAACCATGAACAAAACCTGGAACAACAGGATCCAGGTACAGAAAACCAAAACAAGGGCTATCCCTGGAAATCTGGGACATTTGACAGGTATGTTTTTTTAGCACTAAAGATTCTCCAAGTCTGCACTGGAACAACTAAAGCCCAATACTGCCCAAAAACCTCAACCATGTGGTCTAATTTTCCTTCTAGTGCATAGGCTCTAAAACCTACAATAATACACTAACATCAGTTTGTGAACCATGCTGCCATTCTAGGAACATGAAATGGGGTTGGGGTTTGTAGTATAAAATGTACAGTAATTTGTGAATTACCTCAATGGTTCTCCCCAGGTAGCAGCTCCCCTGTTTCTGTAGTCACAAGGATATGGGCATGAGTTCCAAAAAAACAGATGGATCTGCTGCTTCCATGTGACCAGTGCACATTTAACCCTTAAAGTGCCAGAGGAATGTGTAATGCATTCATTTGCAATGTGTCACATACCCCACTGGCACACAAAGGGTCATGCCACCTCAGGCAAATGTGGGAACAGTCAGAAAACTGAATAGTTAAAAATAAATTAAACACAGGGTAGCCTTAAAGGGATAGTAATACTTTGTTTTAACTTTATTTTATTTTGTAGGCATTAAAAAAACATGAAGAATGATATAAGTCTTATCTCTGAAACCTTTATGGTTTAAGAGATATTCACAAACAAAGTATCCCCCCCGTTCAACCAGATCAGAAGGGAGATGCCCAGGTAGACTGCAGAGAGGGACAATCTTCAATTAAGATAATGGAAAAAGCTGAAAAACTTGTCAAGGGGGGAAGGGCTTTCATTGTTTTCATACAAAGAAAATTGTCCCCTTCTGTTATCTGTCTGGTCATACAACCAGACTCACATCTGAGAAGAGATGGCTTACACTAGGTAAAAGGGGCGGGGAGGGGAACTTTGCTTGTGAATATCTCATAAACCATAAAGGTTTGAGAGATAAGACTTATATCATTCTTCATGTTTTTTTAATGCCTACAAAATAAAATAAAGTTAAAACGAAGTATTACTATCCCTTTAATCCCTTTCAATGTGGGGCCACATGATCCCCAGTTCAAATTCCCATGAATGTTGGCATCAGTGTGAGGCATTTTACTGTATGCATGCCAGAGAGAGGGCCCAGTTCATGAAACCTTTTTTTTTTAAATTTAAAGGTAGACTTTCCCCTTACAACAAATGCTATACTATCTAGTAACACACACAATGTGTCAGTCCCTAAACCCAATGATCACACTACTACATTTTTTTTTTATTCAAGGGTAGACTTTCCACTTACACCAAATACTATACTATCTAGCAACACACACAATGTGTCAGTCCCTAAACCCAATGATCACACTACTAGTACCTCTCTGTGCAGATGCTTGTACAACATGTCTCACTTCCACAAAGAGATGTTTATTAAAAGGGAAGGAGTATGTCCTCCCCTGTTATCACTATTGCTGTATTCAGCAGCTGCCATTAATCCTTTGTGCACCCAACACATTTCAGTGCACTGGACACACTCATTCAAAGGGTTAATGGTATTATGGAATGCCTTTTGTTCTTCTGTTATACACCTGCTTGCTATGTCTGAAGCCAAGGGCTGTCTGGCCAGTAATACCTTGTGTTTTTCAAGCCCTATTCTACAAGCTTTATAAGAGAGCAAATAAATTACACTCCTGTTGACACAACAAAAAGGCTATGTAATAGCAGTGCAGGCTTTCCTAGGAACAAACTTAACAACCTCAGAGATTGTCTTTTGTAGACTTTCATCTGCATCCAACATCTAAATATATTTTGTAATGATTTTTCTAATCTTATTAAATTCCAAGCTGGATGTAATAAATATAACATTTTATTTTTTTAACTCTGTCCTATACTAACTAAGCTAGATTTCAATAAATCACTTCTGTTGGGCTTCCTAGCTAACTCAAGAGGTCTACCTAGTATCCACCTAGAGCAGCCCCTATCTTGGATTCTGTCATAAAAATCTTTAGCTCATATTTCAAATAAATATTCTGTTCAACAGTTGCATCTAAGATTTATAAACTGACCAACAGGATTTCCTCTGATAACATGAATTAACATAGTAACACAATAAATTAGGCTATAAAAAGACACACATATGCCAAGTTCAACCTTTGCTTCATAACCCATAAAAAAGGGTGTTATATAAGCCTCTCTGTCTTCAAGAAATGTATCTAATCTTCTCTTAAATGTATTCATTGTGTCTGCCATTACCACATCCTTGGGCAAACCAGTGACTGACTACAACAAAAAACTGCAGATTAATAAAAAAATTTGAGCTGTAATCACATTCAAATAAAAAATTAATGATAGCTTCACTGTCGGGAACTGATTAATAGCTTAATTACTTCCTGAAAGTTCAAACTAACAAGAAGTGATATAGCTGTCACTATAACATTCTTTGGAGAATTTTCACCAGTGACTCACCTTTCCCATATACTGCAACAGAATGATTGTCTGAAATATGGCCACTACAGGGCACTGTTAATGTAAAAAATCCAGAAGCTTGAACTGTAATAGCTTGGAAAGATGAGTCTTACAGTAGTGGGAATGCCTTATTTTATGCTACAGGAGAAATCCTGCTTTATGGTTTTTTTTCATAAAAATGTTTACTGTTCCTTTAGATCCAGACACCTAGAAACAACAGTGATAGAAAAAGTGGTACATTCTGGATTAAGCCAACTGTAACATAGGATACATAAACATTCTCAAAATAACTGTTCATTTTTATGGGGCTTTTAATCCCTTGAATGAAAGAGAATTTGGGAGGTATGAACAAAAGTTCATACCTTTTATCCAATCCCTATTAAAAAATAAACCAGTCTAGCACAATTTATCACAGAAAAACCTACCACAATTTAACACATCTTACTGTAAAAAAAACTCTTTCTCTGCTGTAGTTGGAACCTACTTTCCACTAATCGTAAGTGATATCCCCTAGTTATTTGATCCAGCTTTGGAATGAAAATCTCATTAGAAAGATCCTTGTATTGGCCTTATATTTACTTATGCAAAGTAACAAGATCCCCTCTTAGGTGTCTTTTCTCTAGAATAAATAAACCAAGTTTGACCAGTTTTTCTTCATATTTCAAATCATTTATTCCCTTAATTAATTTTCCCTTAATTAATCTTATATGTACTCTTTCCATTTCTAGAATATAATTTCCACAACTGGTTCTCAAAACTGCACTACTTGAACTCCTGTCAATGATTTGTACAGTGACAAAATTATATTATATATATCCAGGTGGATGACAACTCTCTGCTCTCAGAAATAAATTAACTGATGCTGTTTTACAAAAATCATCAGTTTCAATACTGCCAGTGTCCATTTCAACTGAGAGATTGAGTTCCAAAACATATATATTGGTAAAGTGGCTTTAGTGAATTTTAAATTATATTCATTATCACTAAGAGAGGAAATAAAATCATTAACCCTACGCCCCATCAACCCATGTAAAGGGTAGAAAAATACAGTGCAAACCTGACCCCCTTTGATGTCCCATACTCTTAGATAAATATATATGTCAATATATACCACTGGGGAATAAGCACAAGAGGAGCAAATTAAGACCAATGTGGCTTAATAAAGAGGTTTGAAATGAGAAATAAGCAGCAGGCGTTTAAAGTGGTTAAGTCAGAAGGGTCCGATGTATCATTCAAAAAATATACAGAATGTAATAAAATCTGCAAACAAGCAATTAGGTTAGCTAAAATTGAAAATGAGAGAAGTATTGCAAAAGAGAGCAAGAAAAATAGCAACTATTTCTAAAAGTATATAAATAACAAAAAGAGTAAGTTTGATTATTGGTCCTCTTAAGGCTGTGTTGGGTGAATTAATTAGTGAAGAAAAAGCTATGGCTGATACCTTACACAAATTCTTTTCTTCTGTATATACAAAGGAATCAACAATGACATGCTATGGACAAACAGAAAAAAACACAGAATTTCCTCCATCATGCACATGGCTTACTGAGGACTAAGTCCAAACGAGACTGAAAAATGTTATGCTGAATAAAGCACTTGGACCACAAGAGCACTTAAGGAACTTAGTTCAGAAATAGCAAGATCATTATACATAATATTTATTGATTCGCTTTCATCAGGCTTAGTGTTCATTGATTGGAGGAAAAGTGATGTAGTACCATTGTTCAAAAATGGGGCAAGATCCAAACTAGGAAATTATAGACCTGTGAGCTTGACTTTCATAGTATTAGAAGGGTTACTAACTGACAGTATTCAGAACTATGCGAAGACCAACAATATTATTAGTAGGAGCCAGCGTGGTTTTATGAAGAATAGATTATGTCAAACTAATTTACTTGCATTTTACAAAAGGGTAAATAGTAATGTGGAAAAGGGAATTGCTGTTGATGTAGTGCACCTGGATATTGCAAAAGCCTTTGATACTGTGCCTCACAATAGGTTACTGCTTAAATTAAAAGGCTTTGGTTTGGGAGGTGATATCTGTGTATGGATAGATAACTGGTTAAATGATAGATGGCAGAGAGTTGTTGTAAATGGCACATTTTTATGTTGATCTAATGTTGTAAGTTGGGTTCCACAGGGTTCATTCCTGTGCCCAATGCTTTTTTATTTGTTTATTAATGATCTAGAAGTGGGAATTCAGAGTAACATCTCAATCTTTGCTGATGCAACTAAGCTTTATATGGAAATACATACAGAGTAGGATGTTTTTTTCTCTGCAGAAGGATTTTGATAAACTGAGTGAATGAGCAGAAAATTGTCAGATGACATTTAATAAAAATAAATTTAAGGTTATGTCATGGTTTTTAGATGAACACTCAGACAGGATGGTAAGGTTAAAATTACTTTATTGAAGAGAGCAATAAGGAATAAGGCCCTGGGGCCCACAAGGCAAATCACACAGTGATATACAAATACACAATAGCAATAAGTCTGCAGTACTAGAATATGTGGACTGGAACAACAGGTTATCAGCTAGTAGAGAAACTTTTGACAGGATTAGTGAGGTCAAGGGCAACCCGTTGGAGAGCTGACCAGGTGAACGTACACCGGGGTGCACGTGAAACGGAACTGGCACTGCCCAGATGACTGGGCACCAAACCCTGGGAAGCGAAACCACACTGGCCCAAACTGAGGGGAATGGCAACGAGGCAACTCTGACCCAGACTGTATGGTATGGCAACTCGGCAACTTAGGCCCAGACTGTATGGCAACGAGGCAACTTTGACTCAGACTCAGGTCCCAGCTACCGGGCAACTGTGGAGTGGCAATGCTACCCTCAGGAAGGGTAGCTGAGACCAAGGTAGCTGCTAGAGACAGACCCTAGTATGCTAGGGGTGGATCGAGGTGACAATAGGCAATTGTAATACAACCAGTGACCACAACCTGCAGTATGGAATGTGTAACGCTGGCTCTAGCTCGAGGTACTGCAGAGAATAGTGTAAGCCCTTCCCTGGACTATCCAGGTATCTACAGGGTTAATGGTCAACGCCCAGCTATATACTGAAAAACTCCCAGAAGGAGTGAGCACAGCGTAACAGGTAGAAAAGCCACAGAGAGAGAGATCAGAGTAACACAGTCAGTGTAAGAACACCTGTACTGGTACTTCGAATGTGAACACCGCTAGCAGTGCTTATAGGAGCAGCTTAAGCCCAAGCTTAGCCTTTGGTCGACAAGAAACAGAGCCACTCGGTGCACCACCACGGACAATGCAAAGCCCAGTATCACGATGGCCACCAGGGGTCGCCAGGGCACAAACGGACACGGTTGGTACCAGAGCCGGTTAACCAAACCGGAGACAGTAACGGAAAGGAATAGCGCCACTAGCGGTCAGCCCTGGAACGAGTCCAATGGCCAGATACAGTGGACAACGGAGCGGGTCTCAGTCTGAAGTGGTCAGACAAGGAGAAGCACACAGCCAGATGTAGTCAGCAACGGAGCAGGTTCTCAGCCAGATACGGTCAGCAATGGAGCAGGTTCTCAGCCAGATACGGTCAGCAACGGAGCAGGTTCTCAGCCAGAATACAGTCAGCAATGGAGCAGGTTCTCAGCCAGATACGGTCAGCAACGGAGCAGGTTCTCAGCCAGAATACAGTCAGCAATGGAGCGGGTTCTCAGCCAGAATACAGTCAGCAACGGAGCGGGTTCTCAGCCAGAATACAGTCAGCAACGGAGCAGGTTCTCAGCCAGATATGGTCAGCAACGGAGCGGGTTCTCAGCCAGATACGGTCAGCAACGGCGAGTAGCAACAGGAACTTCAGGAACAAACTCATAGTCAGGCAGGCCAGGTCATACATGAATCAGCAAAGCATAGAATAGATTCAGAAACTCGTACACCATAAAAGGGCGCCAAAGGGAGGACCTCCCGGGGTATATAAAGGCAAGCCCAGCGTTAGCAATTAAGACCAGCCAATCAGAAGGCAGCAGAGAATAACAACGTAGCCACTCAGCAACAGAAGCACGGGTACTATGATAGTACCCCCCTCTCAATGACCCCCTCCCCTGGGAGGAGGACCAGGCTTAGAGGGAAATTTGGCATGGAACTGACGTAACAAGACTGGTGCATGAATGTCAGCATGCTTGACCCATGAACGTTCCTCTGGGCCATACCCCTTCCAATGAACCAAGTACTGAAGTTGCCCATGCACCTTACGTGAGTCCACAGTACTTTGAACCTCATATTCATCGTGGTCTTCGATGCGAACTGGAGCCGGCATCACCGGAGCAGAGGTATAGCGGTTACAGACAAGAGGCTTAAGTAAGGATACATGAAAAACATTGTGAATCCTCATATTAGCGGGGAGGTCCAAAGCATAGGAAACTGGATTGACTCTTCTGAGGAGCCACACACAGTCCCCAACCTGAAACAGCGGAGCTGGCAGCCTCCTGCTGTTCGCATGGCGCCTGTAACGCTGAAAGGACTCACGTAATGAATTCTGCACTTGTGCCCAGGTAGAATGAAGCTGTCTGAGGTGTTCATCAAGGGCTGGCATCTGCTGTGCCTGAAAGGCGTCTGGAAGCAAGGATGGTTGGTACCCATAATTGACAAGAAATGGGGAGCTTCCGGATGAATTATTAATCGCACAGTTTCTCGCAAATTCTGCCCAAGGTAGCAACTCAGCCCAGTCATCATGATGATTGGATACAAAGCATTGAATAAATTGTTCGAGTCCAGGATTAGAGCGTTCAGCAGCTCCATTGGTCCGTGGATGGTATGCAGACGAATATGACAGCTAGATACCCATTTGCCAGCAGAATACCTTCCAAAACCTGGAAATAAATTGGCTGCCCCGGTCTGATACCAACACCTGGGGTACTCCATGGAGTCTGAATACCTCATGAGCGAACACAACTACCATGGGCCATTTTTGAGAATCTGTCTACCACCATCAATATATATGTGTAACCCTTCGAGGCAGGTAATTCACCCAGAAAATCGATAGACACATGTGACCACGGATGATCACCATTAGGAACAGGTTGCAAAAGTGTAACGGTTTGTTTGACTCACAGACACAGAGTTAGGATAAAAAACACAGTTTTATTAAATACAATAATACACAAAGAACCCTCACATGTCCTGTAATATACAACTTATAGTACAGACACACGACAGGTAAATTAGGCCCACACAGGTCCAGCACAAATATAGGAAACAAACAATTTATGCTGACACGGGTCAGGCAGATTATAAAGTTTCCAGGGTTCAGCAATGCAGGAGTTAACATTCATCAAGATAGGAAAACAGTCCCATATGTGAAGGTATTGAACTGATTCTTAAACACGCCAAAGACTGAATTCACAGCGAGTACCAGTCCACTGAAGTAAACAGGATCGCTACGGGTGCTGACACGGAGGCAACACTTGCAACCGGTTTTGGACAGAGTAGAGCGTAACCAATGGCAGTGTACCGATGCAATCACGGAGGCAACACAGGCAACCGGTTTTGACAGAGTGGAGTGTAGCCAATGGAAATATACCGGTGCTATCACGGAGGCATCACTTGCAACCGGTATTGAGAGAGTGGAGCGTAGCCAATGGCAATGTACCGGTGCTATCACGGAGGCAACACTTGCAACCCATTTTGACAGAGTGGAGCGTAGCCAATGGCAATGTACCGGTGCTATCACAGGGGCAACACTTGCAACCGGTTTTGACAGAATGGAGGACTAGGCCAGAGGCGCTCCGTAGAGCCAAAATGGGACAATACTAGGCAAGCCTGCGGGTGCAGTGGTGCCAAACAAGGCAAGGCACCGGAAGTCAGAATGTCGCTGAGGCGACCAGGACCAAAACGGAGATCTGCCGATTCAGAGTCCAGGAGCAGGGACGTCAGCCAGGCCGGATCAGGACACAGGAGCATGAACGCTAGCCAGTCCGGGTCAGTACACGGTAGCAGGAACGTCAGCCAGGCCGGGTCGATACACAGGAATGAACACTGGAGAATGGTCAGGCAATCCGGGTTGGTACACAGGCGCAGGAACTGGAGAGTAGTCAGGCAAGCCAAGTCGATACACTGGAAACTTCATAAGCAAACATAGCACTGGCACAAGAACACCACGAAAGGGCAATGTGTGGGTGCAGGAGCCCAGTATATAAAGGCTATACTGGGCGGGCTTAACACAGGTCAACCAATGAGGACCTCACATTGGATAACTGACAGAAAAAATATAAACAAGGAATCACGGGCACCGTGATAAATAGGCCCACTGGCAGGTGCCTGGGAACTTTGGAGCGGGTACAAACAGCACAAGCAGCCATAAAATCAGAACAATCTGCCCTTAGTGTAGGCCACCAGAAAATACAGGATAATGACCAAATTAGTTGATCTCTGCCCACATGGCCAGCTGCTCGTGAAGCATGATATGTTTCAAGGAGTCTTGCCTGGAAAGGTTCAGCTACAAAACATTTGCCCATGGGTTTTTCCAGAGGGGATTCAGTCTGTGTAGCCAAGATCTCTTGACCCAAAGGAGAGGAGATGTTAGTCCGCAGGGTAGCCAGGATGCGATCTTGAGGAATAATGGGTACAGGCAGTTCCTCAGACTCTAATTCAGGACCATGCTGCCTGGACAGAGCATCAGCTCTTACATTCTTAGAGCTGGGTAAATAGGAAACAATGAAGTTAAATCGGGAGAGAAAGAGGGCCCATCTGGCCTGTCTAGGAGACAATCTTTTCACTTCTGAAATGTACAACAAATTCTTGTGGTTGGTTAGGATGAGAATTGGTACCCTGGTGCCTTCCAACAAGTGACGCCATTCATGTAGGGCCAGGATAATTGCAAATAATTCCCAGTCACCGATCTCATACACCGATTGTGCCTTAGTTAATTTTTTAGAAAAGAAACCACATGGCTTAAGTGGTTGACCTGGACCAGACCTCTGAGAAAGGACTGCCCCTACACCAGTATCTGACACATCTACTTCAAGTATAAATGGTAGGTCCACCTTGGGGTGCGACAGGACTGGTGCAGAGGCAAATGCTGCTTTGAGTACCTCAAATTCCTCCTTGGCCTCCTTAGACCATACAGATGCCTTAGCGCCCTTATGTGTCAGGTCTGTAAGGGGTTTAACAATTCTGGAAAAGTCACAAATACATTTACGATAATAGTTGGCAAAGCCAATAAACCTTTGAATAGCCTTTAGACCCTTAGGACGCGGCCAATGAAGTACCGCTGACAATTTCTCTTTATCCATGGAAATTCCCTGAGTCGAAATAACATAACTCAGGAATGGTACCATGGATCTATGAAACTCACATTTGTCAAGTTTACAAAATAACTTTTTCTCCCTTAGTCTTTGAAGTACGGTAGCTACATGCAAGCGATGGGTCTCTAAATAAATTAAGATGTCATCTAAATAGACGCCTACACAGGACTGCAACAAGTCACGGAGAACATCATTAATCAGTTCCTGAAATACTGCTGGAACATTACACAGCCCGAATGGCATCACCAAGTACTCGTAATGCCCATTGCGAGTATTAAAAGTGGTTTTCCACTCATCACCTTCTTTGATACGGATGAGGTTATAGGCAGCTCTTAAATCTAGTTTAGTGAAAATCGTCACCCCCTTGAAGCGATCAAACAGTTCGGTGGTGAGTGGAATAGGGTAGGTACTCTTAACCATCAATTTTTTAAGGCCCCTATAGTCAATACATGGCCTTAATTCTCCGGACTTCTTCTTAACAAAAAAAATCCAGCCCCCGCGGGCGAGGATGATCTACGAATGATGCCCTTCTCTAGGGCATCAGAGATATACTCCTCCATGGCCACATTCTCCTCACACGAGAGGGGATACGTTCTGCCCCTAGGAGGGACAGCACCCTGCTCAATATCAATGGCACAGTCATATGCCCTGTGCGGTGGCAAGGTGCCAGCCTCTCCCTTACTAAACACATCGCTGAAGGATTGGTATTCAGGCAGTAAGGAGGGAGAGGTACAGAATATCCTCTTAGGTTGACGCAGACAGTGAATAGTACAGAGCTTAGACCAAGCCACAATCTCACAGGAGTCCCAGTTAATCCTGGGATTATGTGTTCTTCACCATGGGAACCCCAGAATGACTGCATAATGGGGTGACTGGATAATTTGAAAGGACAGGGTTTCGAAATGTAATGCCCCGGTCTGCACAGAGAGGGGGCAAGTCGCATGGGTGACCTGGGGAGGCACCAAAGGTCGCCCATCAATAGCCTCAATTTGCATCGGATTGTCTAATAAAAACAATGGGATATTATGTAACACAGCAAACTCTTGGTCCATAAAATATCCCTCTGCTCCAGAGTCTATTAGCACAGGTATAGTAATGGAGGACGAAATGATCACTTCCACCAGTGGTTTGGAAGGCACAACCTCTGGGGACTGCTGAATACCACCTAGGACCTGTCCCCTAAGGAAACCTAGATGTATGTGCGTTTCCCGGCCGCGTTGGACAATTACGCAACAAATGACCTCCCTTCCCACATTAAAGGCACAGGCCATTCTTGTGATGAAATTACTGTTCCTCCTTTGTGAGTCTAGTAAAGCCCACTTGCATAGGTTCAATAGCTTCAACCTGACCAGGAGGCATGGGAGGAGAGGGAGGCATGGGTGGGAGAATATTCTTGTGCCACTGCCTTGTAGGACACCTAGGTTTACGGTCCCTATTTTGTGTTCGTTCCCTGATCTGAGTGTCAATCAGACTGACAAATTAAATGTGACAGATTCAGGTACCTCCCGGGCTGCAATCTCATCCTTAATGCGGTCATTTAACCCTTGAGCAAATGCTGCCACTAACGCTTCATCATTCCATCCCAACTCGGCTACCAGAGTACGAAATTCAATGGAATAGTCTGCAACTGTACGGTTGCCCTGTCGGATATTCATAATTTGCTTGGCAGTCGAGATATTGCGCCCAGGGATCTCAAAGACACTTTGAAAGGCCCTCACAAACTCACCAAAATTGGTGGTAATGGGCTTAGCCGTCTCCCAAATTGGATTAGCCCAGGCTAGAGCCCTGCCAGTCAACAATGATATCATAAAGCCAATCTTGCTTCTCTCCGTGGGGAAAGCTTGAGGAGCTAATTCGAGAAAAATTTCCAGCTGGTTAAGGAACCCTCTACGGAGGGAAGGTTCCCCATCATACCTTAACGGTAATGGCGCTGTAGCAGATAGCCCTTCAGACTGCGTTCAGACATTCGAGTTAGGCATTGTCGGTGCCTGAACTGGGGTGGCCACTGAGGGTAAAGCGGATCTGTCCAAGTGTGCGGTCCGCTCCACCATAGTTTGCACCGCCACTGACAATTGATCCAGGCGTTGCTCATAAATATCCATTCTCCAAAGGATAGTGACCACACTACCTTCACCGGACTTGTCTGAGGTCATTGGCCCTTTCGTACTGTCATGGTTTTTAGATGAACACTCAGACAGGATGGTAAGGTTAAAATGACTTCATTGAAGAGCGCAATTAGGAATAAGGCCCTGGGGCCCACAAGGCAAATCACACAGTGATATACAAATACACAATAGCAATAAGTCTGCAGTACTAGAATAGGTAGACTGGAACAACAGGTTAACAGCTAGTAGAGAGACTCTTGACAGGATTAGTGAGGTCGAGGGCAACCCGTTGGAGAGCTGACAAGGTGAACATACACCGGGGTGCACGTGAAACGGAACTGGCACTGGCACCAAACCCTGGGAAGCGAAACCACACTGGCCCAAACTGATGGGAATGGCAACGAGGCAACTCTGACCCAGACTGTATGGTATGGCAACTCGGCAACTTAGACCCAGACTCTATGGCAACGAGGCAACTTTGACTCAGACTCAGTTCCCAACTACCGGGCAACTGTGGAGTGGCAATGCTACCCTCAGGAAGGGTAGCTGAGACCAAGGTAGCTGCTAGAGACAGACCCTAGTACGCTAGGGGTGGATTGAGCTGACAATAGGCAACTGTAATACAACCAGTGACCACAACCTGCAGTATGGAATGTGTAAAGCTGGCTCTAGCTCGAGGTACTGCAGAGAGCAGTGTAAGCCCTTCCCTGGACTATCCAGGTATCCACAGGGTTAATGGTCAACGCCCAGCGATATACTGAAAAACTCCCAGAGGGAGTGAGCACAGCGTAACAGGTAGGAAGGCCACAAAGAGAGAGATCAGAGTAACACAGTCAGTGTAAGAACACCTGTACTGGTACTTCGAATGTGAACACCGCTAGCAGTGCTTATAGGAGCAGCTTAAGCCCAAGCTTAGCCTTTGGTCGACAAGAAACAGCGCCACGCGGCGCACCATCACAGACAATGCAAAGCCCAGTATCACGATGGCCACCAGGGGTCGCCCAGGGCACAAACGGACACGGTTGGTACCGGACAGTAACGTAACGGAATAGCGCCACCAGCGGTCAGCCCTGGATCGAGTCCAATGGCCAGATACAGTCGACAACGGAGCGGGTCTCAGTCTGAAGTGGTCAGACAAGAAGTAGCACACAGCCAGATGTAGTCAGCAACGGAGCTGGTTCTTCAGCCAGATACAGTCAGCACGGAACGGGTTCTCAGCCAGGACACAGTCAGCAATGGAGCAGGTTGTCAGCCAGGTACGGTCAGCAACGGAGCGGGTTCTCAGCCAGATACGGTCAGCAACGGAGTGGGTTCTCAGCCAGATACGGTCAGCAATGGAGCAGGTCCTCAGCCAGAATACAGTCAGCAACGGAGAGGGTTCTCAGCCAGATACGGTCAGCAACGGAGCGGGTTCTCAGACAGATACAGTCAGCAAAGGAGAGTAGCAACAGGAACTTCAGGAACAAACTCGTAGTCAGGCAGGCCAGGTCATACACGAATCAGCAAAGCGTAGAATAGACTCTGGAACTCGTACACCACGAAAGGGCGCCTAAGGGAAGACCTCCCAGGGTATTTAAAGGCAAGCCCAGCGTTAGCAATTAAGACCAGCCAATCAGAAGGCAGCAGAGAATAACAATGTTGGCGCTCAGCAACAGAAGCACGGGCACCGTGATAGGTTATACATTTGAGCTATAGAAACAAACATGCTCGTGGAGTCCTTATATGATTAAGATTTTGCAAGAGCAAATAGAGTACTTTACTGCATAAAAAGGGGTACAGACACCAGATTCAAATATAATTCTACCTCTATATAAATCCTTGGTAAGGCCTCAGTTATATGGAATACAATTTTTGGTACCAGTTCTTAAAAAATACATTATTTAACTGGAAAAAGTGCAGAGACCTGCAACAAAACTGATAAAGGGATTGTAAAGGGATTGGAGGATCTTGGTTATAAAGAGAGACTAGCCAAACTTGGTTTGTTTACATTAGAGAAGAGACATCTAAGGGGTGATATGATTGCCATTTACAAATATAGTCAAGGTCAATATAAATAACTCTCCAATGAACTATTTACTCAAAGAACTGAGCTAAGAACAAGAGGTTATCCACTAAGACTAGAGAAAAGGAGCTTTCGACTAAAACAAAGGCAGATTTTTTTTACAGTAAGGGCAGTAAAGTTATGGAATTATATTCCTCAGGATACTGTGCTTGCAGATACTGTAACTGCTTACAAAACTGGATACCTATCTAGAACAGAACAACATTAACCCCTTAAGGACCGGGAAAATCTGAGGTCGTATTCCCTTAAGGACCGGAGCAATTCTGACCTTTTTGACTATGTCTTTGTTCAACATAGTTTTCCCTCTTAAGCTTTTATACCACCCCCATAAATTATATACTGTTTTTAAGCACAAGTAGGGCTTTCATTTGATACCCTACTTATATGTATAACCCACCATTTACTTTATTAAAATTAAAAAAAGGTAAAAAAAAACACAATTCTTTTTCTCTTGGGATCAATTGGGCGACTGCATGAAAGGTATGACCGGTCTGTCATACCTAAGAAATGTGCAGTTTAAAGTGGTCACTGTCCCCCCCTTGGGTGAAAATCCCCATGTCCCTTTTTCCCACCCTATTTTGACCCTTTTTTATCCGTTACATTTGGCGGTGTGTATAAGTATATTACATAGCTCCACAACAGTCACACTTCTAAAATTGTTTAATGAGATTTTTTTTTTTTTAAATAAAATATGTTTTTGTAAAAAAAAAAAAGTGTGTTGTGTTTTTGAAAAAAAAAAAAAGTATCATTGCAGGTCAGAAATTGACCTGCATTTAGCAAGCCTCTAGCAGCAGCAGTGAAGGGGTTAATATCCCCAGCTGCTGTATTTTCATTTGCCACTAGGTGTCTCCTCTCTACTTCTGTCTCCCTTACTTTGATAGCAAGGGAGACAGAGGTAGAAGAGACACGCAGAGACAGCATGCTTTCTGTGCTGCCTCTGTCTCTCACTATGCCGGTACATGTGATCACATGAACCGGCACAAGCAAGAAGGGCTGAGACTGAACGCCCCAGTCTCAGAGCGCTCAGTCTCAGCCTGGAATTAATGATAGCAGCATGCACGGAGGCACACTGCTATAATTTAAGCCATGACGGTCCTGATCCGTCATGGGTTCTTAAGGGGATAACAACCCATGACAGTCCAGGATCGTCATGGGTCCTTAAAGGGTTAACAGTTATGACAGTTGGCTTCAAAGCAGATAAATGGTTGATCCAGAGAAATATCTGACTATCATTTGGAGTCAAGAAGGAATTATTTTACCTACTTGGCGCTTAATTGGAAATGTCTTCAATCAACAGGGGTGATTTGGCATGGGCTGATGGACTTGTGTTCTTTTTCAGCCTCATCAATTATTTTACTATGTCACATACCTTTGAAGATAGAAAACCTTTGAGATAGAAAAAAATATATGTGTGGCAATTTCATGCTTTACTACTCCTTATTACTTCTAATTGCAAGTTGTTTTCTTCCCTCTTACCTCTTCATTTGTATATTTTTCTGTAGATTGAAATGTAAACTTTGACAACAGTAACAAATGCTCTTTTTTCTATCTAACTGAAATACAAAATCTGACATACTTTTTTATCCCAGGCATTTTTTAACTCTGTTATAGAAAATTATTAATCATGTTACATTTAGTGCAAATAGATGTAATACTGCATTTAATCAAATGTGATTTCTTTTAACTATGGATTTCTGAGGTGTTTAGAAGAGGGGTGTTGATGACATACAGGATAGCGGGTCTCTAGATGGCATTTTGGAAGGAGAGAAGGGATCCCCCAGATTATGGTCATTGGGCCTGTGTTTATTTCCTTTCTTGAAGTCAAGCAAACTTAGTTTCTTGGGCATGACATTCAAACTTATTTTTTTCTCAGTTGTAGAGCATACAGTTTGGGTAAAACTGCTACACCTAGAATTGAATCCTATATGTGTTCATATAAATATTTTGATAATTATGTGGACTACTTCTAGGTCATGTACTATACACTAATTAAATGACTTAATGGAATACCTGTGCATAACCTCATGCTATGCTATAACATTAACTTAGTATTTTTGGATCAAATTATGGAAAACATCCTTTAAAGAAGCTCGGTGGTGATGCAAATGTAGTTTGTTTTTAACTTCTTCTAACCAGCAGCCTTTATGCTTGATTAAATTACAATATTAACTGTATACTTGTAAGATTATTTGCATTATAACTCAAAGTGGTGTTTCATGCCTCTTTAGAGATGTTTGGAGGACACATGCAGTTGTACGAACAGTGAGGATTGCATGTGTGCTGTTCTGTCTTCTTATGTCTACGCTTGTGCTATTAAAGGAGTCTCTCTGACAGGATGGCGAGAAACTGTCTGCAGTGAGTACCAAAGACCTCCTACATGACCTCTATTTTACTACTAATCTTTCATAGGCTGATGTACTTAGGGGACAAAAAAAATTCCCATTAAATTAAATGTAACTCCTTGAATATGTTGGAGATCTTTGTAACATTCATAGGGTTGAAAGCCACATTTAAATTGATGGGAGCTTTAATTTATAATGCAAATGTTTTGTGCCAGTTCTCGTTGCATTAGCCTCTTGGGTTTGTTGTTGCAATGTTTTTAAAGGGTGGTCCTCTGTAATTTATAATGTGTTTAGATAATAGAGATAATATTGTTCCCCAGGCACATAACTACTATAAAGTAGGTGGGTAAGATCCATTAACCCTTTGAGTGCCAGAAGAATATGCAACACATTGCTTTGCAATGCATTGCGTACCCCTTTGGTACTCAAAGGGTTAAGTGTTGGGCCATAACAAATAATTCTGCTTATCCAGTTTTTAATTTGCAAAGAAGCACCACAATATATTATAGGAATTGGATTCTTCTTAGCTCTCAATATACCCCCTCACATTATGATTTCACTGTGTTGATGTAGAGCTTCATAAAAGAAACACTAACACTAAGATACAAGTTCCTCCTGTGTGAGAAAACATTTCAATATTCATAAATACATTGGTAAAGTTTAAATGCCTTGATAGAACAGAAAATGCATGATATTGTGTGCTTCTTTTAGAATGCTGGATGAAAACATTATCCTTTGCAACTTTCACTTCTTTGTCAGAAGCAGCTTTGCTAAATAATGTTCAATAATACAGTCAGAAGTTTCATGTTTAAAATATTATTTCCAGTTTGTTGCATGTAGTGTAGCTTTTTCCCCCAATAAGTAATGGTTCAACTGACTTGTACATTCTTCCATGTAAAATTCCATAGGAAGTGCAGAGCGCAAGACCCCCCATACCCATCCTTTTGAAATATATCCTATGAAACATCATATAACATAAGGTCAGGTAATGGGAAGGTATATATATATATATATATATATATATATATATATATATATATATATATATATGAGACAACAGAGTAAAAGGGATATCTTTATTGGTTAACTGAGTAGCTTTAGAATGCAATCTTTCAAGACAACTTAGGCCTTTTCATCAGGCATGTATAGATTTAAGACAATACAAAATAAATAACAGGTTATATATTCATGCAAATTCCTTGTAAATTTGAATTCCACTGGAGGGGAATCTCTTATCATGTTTATATTACTTATTATTTAGACTACAGCAGAGACATATTTAATGTGTAGAGATTCTGACCTGCAGCCAAAAATGTCTAAGTATATGGAATGAGTGGGGTAACCTTCTGAACTTCAGAGGGGTGCACAAAGCACCTTTTTCAATGCATTGCACACCCCTCTGGCACCCAAAGGGCCCAAAATATGTTTATTGTGTGGAATAATGAGTGTTACACTTGTTCATCAGATTAGTCCCATATATTTAAGTCTCTGGGTCTGAAAGATTCCCATTAGTACAGTCACCCTTAGATCTTTATTGATGTGTCCAGTTCTGCAAAAATGTTAACCTGCTAGGGAGTTTTTCCACACGGGACCTATGAGTAGGAATCCAATTGTCTTGTATCACCTAATTATAGTCATGTGTTGGAACATTTCACACAAATTATGAGGTAGACTAAGGGTGAGATGTTCAGAAAGTGGTGGTAACTGAAATTGTCTGTAATCAGAATAAAAAAGTTCTTACACCATGATCCGTCAATTCTCAGATATGTTTTCGTAATTTTTTGCATACAATTCTGCCATCTCCGTCAAAGGGAAAAAGCCGTCTTAAAAGTGGGTGTGGTTTAATCTTCCATCATAAAGTAAGGTATTTTCAGAAAAAAATATTCGTTTGAATATCATTTTTTTGTCTGATTAATGTAGTTTTTTCCCAACATAATAAAAAAGGTCTAAACTTAAAGAAGAAAAATTAAAATACTGAGAAGCAATGTTTCCTTTCAAAAACAAAAAAATGTCTTTGTTTCTTTGAAAAGTTTTGTTTCAAAGATAAAAAAATGTCTTTGTTTCTTCAAAAAGTTTTGGTTTAAAGACAAAATCAAAGACAATTTTTAAGATCAGAATTTTTAACGGTAATGTTCAATTAGATCTTCTTACCGTCATTTTGAATTCTTTAGATGAATTTTCAAACATGACGGATTTACTTCTGAAAATATGGTCCTTCTTTTACCACCAACTCATGATCCGACAAGTTTTTCATTATGATGACTTTTTGAACATCTCACCCTAAGACAGCATTAAATGAGCTGCAGTAGAATTTGCCTGTGATGTTGCAACCTCAGTATAATGCTAACCGTAGAGCGATGTAATGCTAGAAGACATTCACAGCACACCGAAGGGAAGCTTGAACATGCTCCATGGGGAAGCTGGGAGGGAGGTGGGAGGAGAAATAGGACGTGCAGAAGAGCTTTGCAGAAGAATCAGCGTGTCCCATTATGCTGATCAGCAAAACTTGAACATGTAATAGCTTTGTAAGTACTTAGATTAAAAAAACAAAAAAAAACAGCTTTCCTGGTATTACGTTTATTAACAAAACATATGGTAATAAGCTTTTAGAAGGTGATACATCCCCTTTAATGGCAAAATTTGTCCACGTGCCAAACAAAACCTCCAGTCTACCTCTGCTACATAGATGATATCCTTATTATTTGGACTGCCATTTCACAAAAATGACAGTGCTTCCATCCCACCATTAACCTCAAACTCAGCCACTCCTACCACACAAATTGGCTTTCTGGCTAGATACCACAATCAGTATTAAAAACAACTCCATACAGACTTCTCTGTGATACAAACCAACAGACAGGCCACCTACTTAAAACCAGGCCCTAAGGCATAATGGCATATTCTCTTAGATGTTTGACAGGGATAAATATCTGAAAAATCTCAGGATAGATTTTATCAGTCACAGAGACAATGCTAAGGTTACAAACATCGAAATTCCAAAGTGCACAGAAGATAAAATATCATTGTAAGTATGTAGATTTTAAAAAAAACAAAACACAGCTTTCCTGTTATTACGTTTGTTAACAAAACATATAGTAATAAGTTTTTAGAAGGTGATACAGCCACTTTAATAGGTTGGCGTATTGTTGTGCCATCTGTGTTCCCATAGCAATCCCCTCCTCTATATGAAAACCCAACATACTTGTATTTTCTATGTGATTCTCCCCTGGAGCACCACTTCTCAGTATGACTTAGTGCTAGGGCTTATCTCTTCACATTGGATAGCTGATACACTTGATGTATTGAGTGCGTTAGGTTCCTTTATTATTACCCTCTTCTACATGTATAGTTCTTGCCCAAATGTGATCTAATCTAATGTAATGATCTAATTTTGTCTACCTCATTGTCTGTGAAATGATTATATTTACAATAAAAAAGAATCAAGGGCAAAGGACCCTCTAAGAGCACAAATTGTTTCACCACTCCAATCAAATCCCCAATAAATATCTGCTTAAAACCAGGCACTAATTCAATAATCATCCTTCAGAAATGTATTTCAATGATTAATCTTCCATGCTTTTCAGGAATTTCCAGGACTCAGAGACTCTAGTTTTATCATTTATTAATAACTTTAATATAAAATGCAATCTGCCCAATGCATTTCATACCTATAATAGTACTTTTTCAAGGCCTTTCATTAATAAAACAATTTAAAAAGTCAGTAGTAGTATTATATGTAGGGGAGACAGGACAAACTAATAAAATGTATGGATTCTCATACATCCAGCGTGTGAACATGTTTGCAAAAATGGTCCCAACTCCAACATTAAAGACCTCAATGTGACTGTACAGATGGGAAACTTTTAGACACAGAGAGACATAAAGATGTGGAAGTATAGATTGATGGCCAAGCTTAGTACTCTGAAAAGTGGCCGAAACCATAACAAGGAATTTATTACTCCACACATTGTGAACTTCTGTGGCATTCGGAGGGTTAATCCATACATTCCATATACTTAGCCATCTTTGGCTGCAAGTCACAAACTCTCTACACACTAAATTTACTGGAGTTATACACACATCAAAAGGTCAGCTACAAAATAGATATATCTACTGGAGTCTAAAGAATAATTTACCTAGAAACTGGTGATAAGAGTTTCACCTCCAGTGGAATTAAAATTTACCAGGAATTTGCATGAATGTATATAACCTACTATGTGTTTTGTATTCAGGCTTCATTCTAAACATGTCTGACAAAGAGCCCTAAGTTGTTTGAAATCTTGCATTCTAAAACTACTCTGTTATCCAATAAAGGTATCACTTTTACTCAGTATCCTGTTGTCACCTTAAGATAATTTTAGTTAATTTTAAAGATAATTAAAATATCTTGTATTTAGTAACAGCCAGTTTTGTGTAAGGTACATACCTCCAATATGGAATACAGGTACCATGGGGTTGAGTTCCTCCTCCTGGAGGGCAGGGCACATCACAAAAGACAGGGTCTTTGAGGTGGAAACTCCCTCTTCCTCTTCCAGCTAAACATCCCACCCACTATCTTGCAGAATTCATGTGTCCTACAAGCAGACTGGAAGGGCACTGATATCCTGTTTTTCTTAAAATTTGTATTATTTTCCTATTAGATATGGGGCTATATAATTGCCCATTAGGCGGGTTACCATCACTGGGCCTGCCTGGAGGGAATCTTGCTGCCAAGTTTTCCCTCATGACAGGGTCTCTTGAGATTCTGTCCTCTTCTATGGTGGCAACCTGAATACAGAAGACTGGTTTAGTAACCCTTTGAGTGCCTTGGCCTGCTTTATGTCCCAACTTGATTGCCTATCCTTACAGAGGTTGATACAAGCTAATTTATGCTCTGGAGCTCAATATAGGTATTTTAATATTCTGTCAGAAGACTCTGGAATGAGGATGGCTGCATTTAGTAGGTTATTTTATTGATGCTGTGCTCTTCTGAGCAATTTATCGTGTTTGAGCTATTTGGGGAGCTTATGATAACTCCCCCATTAATTAGATCCTTATTTTTAGACTCCCTTGATGTTCCCTGGGGGTTTTGGGTCTTTTATTAACTTTTTAAGGTTTGATCACTTTTAACATAACGGTCACCTTAAGAATGGGAGCGCACTGGAGGCCATCTTTGCTTTATTGACTTCTACAGGGAAAACTTCTCTGGTATATATCACTGCAACTATTTGGGCTACAACAGTCAGAGATTGCTGTATCTGCTTTTCCACTCATGCTCTATGATCCAGTCCACTTCCTGAGTGTTCAGGAGGGCCATAGCAACCTGCAATTAGAACTGTAGGTGTTGATAGTTAACAGAGAAGACTACACTACACAGAATGCACATTTCCCAGGCTTTGTTCTGAATGGCTGGCAGTTTCACAGTTGCCATTTTACTTCTCTCTTGTTTATCCTACGTAGATCCTGACTCTCTGTGCCCTCCTACTCCAGATTAACGCTTTGCTTGAGATAAGTGTATTTCTGGGCTTTTAGGGTTATTTCTTTGCACTGGGGACATTTCTTTAGTATTTTAAGATTACTTTGGGACACTTTTGCTTGAGAGTATGTCAGATTCTAAGAAGCATGGGTGTAAACCTAAGGCAAAGTATTCAGGGGCTTCCCTTACCCCCTCACACATTGTTCCTCTTGTCACAGGGCTACCTAGCAAATATTCAGGGCCTCTATGCCCCTCATGTACTACTCCACTGGGATGATCAAGAGCCTGCACGGGTGAAGACACTGCTGTCTTCAGAGGCCCAAAATTCTTCCTCTGTACAGGGAGTACTTCACTCTTGGAAACCCATTCCCACCTTTAAACAGATTGCCCTTTTATCCAGGGATCACTCTTAGGTTATGGGGGCTTCATCTGAGGAAGCATTGTCCTCAGAAGGGGATAATGATGAGAAAAATGAAAGCATGGATTCTTCCTATTCATTTGGAGACTCCTATGAGGATTATCTGCTCCCCTCGGCTGAGGGGTTCATCAGAGCCTGATCAACAATGTATTTAGGGATCTGCTGGATCAGTACATCATTGTATACTTAGATGACATCCTGGTGTTTTCTCCTGATATACAAAACCCATCTACTACACATAGCTACTGCCCTGTCCCGCTTACGCTAACACCGTCTATGTGCAAAACTAGAAAAATGTGTCTTCGAGGTCCCTGAAATTGAGTTTTTAGGACTCATCCTGTTCTCTGGACACGTTTAGATGGATCCGCATAAAGTATCTGCAGTCCTGGATTGGCCTGTTCCCACAAACAAGAAGGAGGTACAACGCTTTCTAGGTTTTGCTAATTTCTACAGGCGCTTTATATGCAGTTTCTCCAAAATAGCAGCTCATATTACCACACTTATCAAAGCCACTTCCTGGTTTCTCTGGGCTCCTGCTGCACAGAAAGCCTTTGCTCTGTTGAAGGAACAACTCAGATCAGCCCTAGTCCTACTTCTTCCTGATATCCAAAGACCTTTCTATCTTGAGGTGAATGCTTCTGATATCTCTACGGGTGCTATATTATCCCAAAGACTCTGCAACAGAGAATGCTTGCATGCAGTTGCCTTTCTCTCTAAGCGTCTGACACCTGCCGAAAGAAACTACACCATTGGAGATAAAGAACTCCTGGCAATCAAGCGTACTCTGGAGGAGTGGCGCCATCTCTTGGAAGGCTCTGTGTACCCAGTCTCTGTGTATATGGATCACCGCAATCTAGACCGCTCAACGGTTGCGCCCACAACAAGCAAGGTGGGCCCTTTTCTTCTCCGGTTTTCTATTACACATATCCTACAGACCTGGATCAAAAAATACCAAAGCTGACACTTTATCACGTAGATATACCACTGCCACAGATCTACCAGAACATCTGGACACCATCCTTCAACCACAACACTTGTCGTTCACTATTGGAGCTCATTAGACAACACACCACTCTCGATTCATCTTTCATACAACAGCATGCATTAACCTCCTCCAATGGATTGTTATATAAACAGAAGTTGGTGTATGTACCTCAGTCCGTCCAGGGCCAGATCCTTCGTTTATGGCATGATCACCCTACTGCTGGCCATGGGGGACCTGTCAAAACCAAAACCGGTATACTCCGGCACTTCTGGTGGCCTGGTTTGTCCCAAGACGTTCATGCCTATGTGTCCATTTGCGACACCTGTAACAGAATAAAGGACAGGCAAACCAAGGTATCCGGCTTGCTACAGCCACTGCTGCTGGTTAGTAGACCTGGTCAACCTGTCTGTCAGAATCTGATCCATCTGCCTCCCAGACAGGATTTGTTGCTCCATGTTCACCTGTGGTATGAGGATGTGGAAAAGCTGGTCTGGACATTATAACTCTTCAAGCCAACATCCAGAAGTGGACGGGATTTTTCGCAGATATCTACCATGATCAAGGCTCAGAAGCTAGTCTATTCCAAGGCTTACCATAGGGTGTGGTCTATTTTTCATAATTGGTGCATGGAGAAAAACACATCTCCACAGGTTTTTCACCTTCCCTTGGTTCTGTTTTTTCTTTGAGATGTTGTGAACAAAGGCTAAGCTTGAGCTCACTTAAGGTTCAGTCCTGGATGTTTTGCAGAGGCTGCCTTTCAAGCGTCTTGCTTTTATCCCCTTGTGCCAAATGACACTCAAGATGTCCTTCCTCTTGGCAGTTGTCTCCATGCAGCAAGTAGCTGAGTTACAAGCTCTGTCTTGTAAACCTCCATTCTTGGTTTTTCATCAGTATCCTCTCAGGAGTTTCTTCTCAAGGTGGTCTCAGAGATTCATATCAATCAGTATATTGCTGTGCCTTCTTCTTGTCCTGACTCTACATCGGATAAGGAGAGATCTCCAACTGTTGGACATGGCACGCTGCCTTAAGTTCTATGTGAACCGCACTAAGCCCTTTCACAAGGCAGACTCTCTGTTTGTCATCCCAGAGGGTCATAGGGCTGATCAGGGTGCTTCTAAGATTGCCATTGCCTCTTGTACCAAGGCTGCTATACGCCAGGCAAATGAAATCCAAAAGAAGTCTATTCCCTTCAAAATCACAGAGCATTCCACTAGGTCTATGGGTTCTTCTTGGGCCTTGAAGAATAAGGCCTTGGCTGAACAGCTGTGCAAGTCTGCAGTATGTAGATATATCACAGACTTTGTCCTCCTTGCATACTTTCACCAAACACTAACACATCAATATCTTGGACTTGACTGAGGCCAACTTTGCCAAATGGTCCATAGATATATGTCTATACTTTCATGCCACTTCAGACCCTAAGAGACTCTTAACCAGAGTTCCTTTAGAGTATCCCAGAGAGAGTCTAGATATGTCACAGACTTGGTTCTCCTTGCATACTTTCACTAAACACTAACATATCAATATCTTGGCCTTGGCTGAGGCCAGATTTGGCCAGAAGGCCCTGCAGGCAGTTCTGCCTGTTTAAGGATCTGCTATCCTTTTTTTCCAGTTGTTGTTCTGCAGTTTCTGAGCTCTGTTGGCTCTTGGTTTTGTGTGCTATGCTAGTTTAGTGTCTGTTAACACTTGTTGCTAGGGTTATTCATATATTGGATAGTCCTAGGGAACTGTAGTATTATGAGGACACGTGAGAGGTCTTTTCTCCTTTCCCTCCCCAGGTATCCTAGCTTTGGTATGTCCCCATGGTACCTGTGTTCCACATTGGACATAAGAGAAAATAGGATCTTAGTGTTCTTACCTGTTAAATACTTTTTTTCTTTAGTCCATATGGAACACGGGTCTCCCACCCAGAGAAATAGACCTTCATGGTATTGCTTTCCTGGGCAAAGGAGTACTCTTAGGATCTTAGTCTCATGAAATGTTCTTCTTTTCTTCCCAGCTTACTTCCTTTTGTGTGGCTCTGGTCACAAGTTAGTAGGCGGGGGGAGGGGGGGTTGGAGCTGGAGGAAGAGGAGGGAGTTTCCAGCTCAAAGACCCTATAGTTTGTGATGTGCAGTGCCCTCCAGGAGGAGGGACTCAACCCCATTGTGCATGTGTTCCATATGGACTAAAGAGAAAAGGATTTAACAGGTAAAATCCTATTTATTTCTGTTTTTTGAGAAACTAACCTTCATTTGTTGGTGGCATATATGGACCAGTGTTGTACATACTTTGCTGTGAATGAATTTAGGAAGAGTCCACTTTCTTCCTAACAGTACAGAGAAGGATATGTTTAGGCTCAAACTTGAGCTAATTAGTATGTTGTGCTGGGAATTAGTATACAATCGTACACTGTGCCACTAAAGCATAAGGGTTAATTTCTCAAACACTTATTTACAGAAAAATGGTTACTAAAACAGGTAGGCAGATTTTAATTATCTGTAAAACAAACAAAATGTGTCTTACTTAACAGGCCCTCTTTAAAAGGAAACTATCTTATGGTATTTGACATGTTGGCAAACCCTGCACCTGCGAGAACACCTGATGATTAAGCCAGGGCTGCCTTGTGAACCCTGGCAAACCAACAGGGGATCAGAACAAGGGACTGAAAGTAAACCCTTGATGCCCCCCTGTTTATCACTCCTTGCATCATCACTCAGGACAGTTTCCTCTTCTGAGCTATGCAATTCCCCTTGGGCCTGCTGTATAAGACTTAACAGTCTGACACAGAGTAACTAAGGACAATGTACACACACATACTTGGAGTTTCTGGCTGAGAACCACAAAAGCCTGATTTGGGTTTTATCTAGGGTCACTTTTCTGCCCTTCCTCAATGTTTAACATGTGTGTTTGTGGGGCTACACACTTAATGAGACTTAGTAACAAGTGATTACATCTCAACACTGTAGAGTCCAGTTTATGTTGGTAAAATGTCTGAATTCCGAAAGACCAAAGCAGAGCATGCACAGACAATCACTTAGAAAAAACTAGAGAAATAAGATTAATAGACTCATGTGTGGACTAATACTAGAGCTGCAGAATGATTATTTATATAATTCTTTATTTATGTATTTTCATTCATTTATTGAGTACTGACACATCCTGCAGTTCTGTAAACAAATAGAGGCGAGAATATACGGCTTATAGAATGTGATTGAAACAAATGGTAGTGAAGGTTCTGCTTGCAGTTTACAATCTGCATATTAAATTACCTTTGGGACTAGTCACCCTAAGGGTAACAGGGTAATCCAGACGTGGACCCCTTGCTCACAGTGCCCAGAGAGATCAGGTGCACCTCACCAAGGAGGACCAAGAAGGCTGAAATGTACATCTTGGTTTGGCTGTTTTTTGTGTTTATAGAGGAGTTGCCTGGCATTTTGTGGCTGGACTGCCTTTCGGTAGGATCAGTATGATGTACTTTAGGATATTTTCTCTCTGTGAAAGGAAATAAAAGAGATTGCACCCTGGGTAGGGTACTTATCCTATAGAGCCTTATCACTTTGAGAGCAGGCTTGTTCCAAGTTGAGCATTTCTGACTAGCTGTTTGCATATGCAAATTATCTTTGAGATAATTTGAGGTAACAGGGTAATTCAGATATGGACCCCGTGCCTACAGAGATCAGCTGCACCTCACTGAGAAGGCCAAAACGTACAGCTTGGGCTGGCTGCTTCTCTGGTTCAGAGAGGAATTGCCTGGCACTTCGTGGCTGGACTGCCTTTTGGTAGGATCAGTATAATGTGCTTTATTATATTTTCTCTCTATGAAAGGTGCTAGTGAGCTAAAAGAGATTGCACCCTGGGTAGGATACTTATCCTATAGAGCCTTCTCACTTCAAGGGCAGGCTTGTTCCTAGTTGAGTGTCTCTGACTAGTTGTTAAAGGGATAGTAATACCTAAAATGTAAAAAAATATATGTTGTAGGGTTTATCCCCCTGAGTAAAACAAGAGTACTCCCACTGCTGAAAGATGTTTCATTCAAAAGTTATTAATTTTCAAAGTTGAATTTTTTAGGTGCAATATCACAGTGGCCTGAAATTTTACAGTGGCGCTGTTGCTACACCATCCTATGGAGATTTATGGTCCTGAGACCAGAGCTGTCCATAGGATCGTGTAGCAACAGCGCCACTGTACAATTTCAGGCCACTGTGATATTGCACCTAAAAAATTCAACTTTGAAAATTAATAACTTTTGAATGAAACATCTTTCAGCAGTGGGAGTACTCTTGTTTTACTCAGGGGGATAAACCCTACAATATATTTTTTTTTACATTTTAGGTATTACTATCCCTTTAACTTATATATGTTCAAATATTACCCATCTATTATAGCATACAAAAAGAAAAACTAAAAACAGCATTATATGTCATATTGTAACAAAGTATCACAAAGACATAATTTCTGGCAACGGGTTCCAGGACAAAATTTCATCCAAGGTTCAGCCCACTCCAGTGCATATAAATATCAACATGATACAGTACACAAATATGCAACATCATTAATTATACAGAGTGGCAGAAAATGAAATGTAAACATGGCTAATGAGGGTTGACTAAAAAGTAAAACAATAATGGCAGCCATATGTCTATACTTTCATGGTACTTCAGATCCTAAAAGACTCTTAATCAGAGTTCCTTTAGAGCATCCCAGAGAGTATCTAGATATGCCACTGTGTGTTTCACCTTTTTCCCATTTAAAATGTTCCCAAAGATGTTCAGTGATGTTGAGGTCTGGTGACTGAGGAGGGAAAGCCATGCAAATTAACACTCCTTACTCTTCACTGAACTTCAGATATTCCTGGCACAGCTTCTGTATGTGTTTAAGATTGTTGTCCTTCTGGAAAATGAATCCTCTTCCACACAACTTTAAGCCAGAATGGACTGCATGCCTCTGCAGAATATAGTACTTCTCTTTGGTCAAAGTGTAGTTGATCTTGTACAAGTCACCAACTCCAGAATAGGCAAAGCATCCCTTCACCTGAATATTTCCTGTACCATGTTTAATTGTAGATTTTACATTGTGTGTGTGGTGTTAGCCTTTCATGTGGTCATCTCATCACATGAAAATTTATAAGCAAATGGTGTCTGAAGGGGATATTTATAGAAATGGCAATTTCTCATAAAGAGTAACAAAGAGATACAAAATCGATTTGTCTTAATGTTAAATAATATATTCCTGAATTATAAGTTTCAAGTTATTACAATATCAAACAACTTTTTAAACACATTATCAAATAAAACCAGTTGGTGATGGTGTACTCAGATTTTTGGACCCTACTATATATATGTATACATATGGACATTAATATTATATTCACATTTACCTCTTAGAAAAATACACAACGACCTGTGAAAAAAGCCAGAAATACAGCTACAGTGCGGTGGAATGTCAAGCTACCTGTCGGGCCCTCACTGAGATAGATGTCACTTGTGGCATTGAATTTGGTCTACTGGATGGATGTATCTGCACAAATGGGACACTTATGGATGACAGTGGGACCTGCGTTATACCCAGTGCTTGTCCGTGCTACTATAAGGGCATGGCTATGAAGTCAGGAGAGATAATTGAGGAGAGTGGAGACAAGTGGTAAGAATATATTGAGAAGCAGACAAGAAGAATCTTCATGAGTAAAGTTTGATGGATCATAGCCTAAGTTGTAAAATAAATTAAATAGGGGCATATGTGTAAAAAGCCTACTTAGTGTGTTTAGGAATTGTCACTAAATTCGTAACAACTGGTCATATTTATAAAGAAACAAAGTCAAGTTTATAAATATGTATATCTGAGAATATGCTGAGAACATTTGCAATTGAGAATATATTTTCTCATACGTAGCTATCACTATAAATGTCCATCATGAAACAATTATTTCCTGCATTAAGATTTAATCCCTAAAACAGCCTTTATTTCTAGCGCAGGTAGCAAAAGGCAACTGACTACAATTAGTACTTAGAGAAAATGTAATTAAACATTTATACATATCCTTATGTCACTTTTTACTGACACTTTCTTCATTACTGCAGTTTTATAAATCTCCCCCACAGTTCTTAAGGTGCACACATTTGAAACAATATAATTTAATTATTTAAATATAAAAATGGATAGCAATGTAAGGTTCCTACAACATTTAAACTACGTATTGGTGTCTATTTTGCATTTATCATAGTGTTTCCTCAGGACTGATACTTTTGCTTAATGAAAAAAAAGGTAACTTAAAGGAGCAGTAAACTTTTTTATATGAAAACACATATTTTACAGAGCATTTCCTGCTGAATAAAACAAGGTCACTCCCATCGCTGTCAGATGTTTTATTCAACATTTAAAGCAGTTTAAATAATCAGGAAGTGAATTTACTGTGTTTACTTCCTGATAGTTCTAACTGACAGGAAGTGACAGGCAGTATGGAGAACTGTATATCACTGACTTTCCTCTCCATTAGAATCTAACAGGAAATCTAATTAGAATTCGACCACTAGAGGGCACTGCTAATGTGAAAAAACATGGGTTTAAACTGTAATAACTCTGTAAATATAAATCTCTCAGCAGTGGGAGTACCCTTATTTTACTCAATAGGAAAATCCCTACAATATATATTTTTTCATAAAAAAAGTTTACTGCTCCTTTAAATAGCCATTGCATGGGTGGTAACAATAATTGTTCATGGTAGTCAATTTTGGGTACTATAACTCGCATCATTCCCAACCAGCTGTTGGCTGGTTTGAGGATGATGAGAGCTTTAGACCCCAACAGCTGGAAGTCCAAATATTGACTACACCTGCTTTAGTGAGTTTCACCTTACTGTAAGCAGTTAAAATGGACATGTCACCTTTATACAACTTTACATTGTTTTACAGAGAATACATTCTACATATATATGTTGAACTGGTAATTTATATGTAAAATAAATAGTATTTTAGGAATTACCTTTATTTTCTAATTTTCTCCACAACATGCTAATAAGCTCTGAGTCACTCGCTGTGCTATTAAAAAATACACCAGCGTGTCGGCTGTGTCTAGCTTCATTCATATCATATCATATTGCATGTTAATATTGGACCACACATAAACTAATTAGTATAAAGTACCAATTACAATTATAGTGGACCTCTCACCTTGAATTTATATATTAGAAAACTTAATTAAAATTCCCTTTGTGATAGATATTACAGATAAATGCAGGATCAGCACCTTTTCAGTTGTGAAAATGTTCCCTACCTCTCTTTTCTTTCCGTAGTATATACAGATAGGCATTTTGTTTACTCTTGGTACAGTCACAGAGATTTAACCCAATTTGAAATTGTATACAAGGTAAGCAACCCAGGCTTTCATCCAATGGCGTAACAATGGGGGTCGCAGGGGTCTCGCACATGAGACTGGGCCCGTCACTCCAGGGGCCAAGCTGCGCCCTGAAACCCCCCACCACCTTCAACTAAGTAGCAGCTGACCGGCTTATTCTGCATCATCTTCTGGCACTCTTCATTACTGAAGAGATGACCGCGTGGGAGCTCAAGCAGTAGAGAGGTCTGTGCCGAAGGAGGCACAGACCTCTCCTGCATGCCTCTGGGCCACCAGGGAGGTAGGAGCTTGGAGGCAATGTGGGAAGCAATGTTGAGATTGTTTGAAATGTGGAAATAATATGGAGACTGGGGGCAGTGGGGGGGCAATGTGGTTATTGGGGGCCCATGACAATTTCTGCACCAGGGCCCAATGGCTTCTAGTTATGCCTCTTCCTTCACCTAACTTCAAACTGAGATCTCAGGTTTTGGAACTATTATCAACAAGAACTATTATAAAATAATGTATAGGTGGTATTATATGCCAGACCACGCCTGTACATGCTATCCAAATGTGTCACCATTGTGCTAGTGGAAATATAGTCATTGGCATACACTGTTCCACATTTTTGGAAATGTCCAAAGAATAGAATTGAATTAAAGCAGTATTTGCCCTTAGTAAATGAGGTACTGAAAGAAATGTATATTTTCTCCTTTGTATTGCTGTATATTTTGTATGTATACCTAGGTCTGATAGGCACATCAGTACATTGATAATCCACATGCTAACTGCCAATGAGTGTTCCATCGTAGCTGTGTGGAAACATCCAGACATTGCTGCTGACCCAAGCTTAAAACAGGATTTCTCCTAAATCCAATATGGAACACATGGTTGAGCTTTCCTCCTTCAGATGAGATGCACTTCAAAGAATACAGGGTCTTTGAGGCAGAAACTAACTACTCTTCAGCTCAAACTCCATGTATTCTCACAGTGGCCTGTTAAGCAAGAGGTGCAAGCTGGCACTGCTCTTAGTTCTTATTTTTTTCCTTTAGATATGGGGCTGTATAATTCCCTGTTAGTTGGGCTCTCATCTCTAGCTTCCCTGGTGTTAGATTGCCCAGTTCACTAGAGTTTCGATGGACCATTTCCCTGAGGAGGTTGACTTTATGATAAGAAATTCTTCATTGCTGAACATCACAAAAGTTGTGCTTTACCTAAATGGGAAACTGAAAATAGAAGACTGGTGCATTAAACCTTTGCATGCCATGGTGTTTTCTGTTATGTCCCGCTATTCTCTGACATCCACATCCTGTTGTGTATATATGCACTCAATCTATTCTTATCTCCCATTTCCTTCATATGACTATATGCTAAATTTGGCTGCTCTATTTTATTTATATTATAAACCCTTTCATAGCCACCTTATTGTATTCCTGAGATTCTCAGAATCATTGGTAGGTTTATTTTAATCTTATCTCAGGTGTATCCAGGGACTTTTATTGCATTACCAATATAAATACTGTCATGTAGAATGTGATTTTTTGCTGCATTTTATGACTGGGAAGCCACAGTTTGCTTAGTATACAGTATAGGGGGAAAATACATTTTCCAGAATCCTCTGGTTCCTGGGATTTTTTCTGATTGGTTGGTTGACCTTTTCGGCTGCCATCTTGCTCCTCCACTACTTACTTTTAGTCTGACTCTCCTGTTCCATAATCTCCAGTTTAACCCTTTGCTTATCAGATAAGTACTTTGAGTCTTTTCTGTTTATTTGTTATTTTGTTTTTATAACACTGGTTACAACTTTGACCTACTTTTATTCAAAGGGGAAAACACAATCCCTTTAGCTCATTGTTTCTCATGCTTCCATGGGCTTCCATGGGAATATTCTGGTTCCCTATGCCCTTCCTGTACTGTAACCCTTACTACAACCCTGGGCCCTCCAGCAATGATCAAGCACCAGCTTGGGTTAAAACTTTAATGTCCTCCATGGAATCCACTTCTGGAAGCATCTGCCTCTCCAGATATCTTCCAGAGATACATGAAAGATTCTAGTCTTTTCTTCTAATGTCACCTTTGTCCAGGAGGAGTGAAAGACACCAGATAAAAGGGGTTTCCTTAAAATGGGTGTCTCTAAACTATATCCCTTTACTGCCAAGGCTGTAAGGCAGTGGGCTTCCCATCCTGCATTTGACTCCCCCTATTTAGCACTTGACCAAAAATAGATCTCTTCTGTTGGCAGACCCTGCAGGCCTTAAGGACCAGGAGGCTAACAAACTCATGATTTCCTGTTAAAGACAAGTTTTTTGACCACTGGGGCAGCTTTGTGACACATTTTTGCTTCTGCCTGGGTCAATACAGCAATATCCATTTGGGTTTAGCAGCTTTCTGAAGCTATACTTGTGGATGTTCGCAAGGAGGAACCTTTGGTCATGCTTGCCAATATTCTGGAAACAAATGCAGCTTTTGATGCTGCCAGGTTTTCTAATAATGCCTCAGCTTTATCTGTTGTTACTTGTTGCACCTTGTGGCTGTAGATTTGGTCTGTGGACCAATATTTAAAAAAATGCTCCATTGTCATTCAGTCGCGTCCGTACGACGATTCCCCGGTCATTAAGGGGTTAATAAGAACCCTCAAAAGTCCTGAACATACACATATGTTACAGACACACGACAGATTCAAGTAGCATAGTATACAATGATACAATAGAATTATAGGCTCTACCGGCCTTGCCAAAATACCGGGCAAGGCAGCCTGGAGACTGGCACAACGAGATGAAGGAGGCTCTACTGGTCTTACCAAAATACCGGGCAAGGCAGCCTGGAGACTGGCACAACGAGATGAAGGAGGCTCTACTGGCCTTACCAAAATACCGGGCAAGGCAGCCTAGAAGTAGCACAAGAGGACTGAGAAGGCTCTACCAGCCTTGCCAATATACCAGGTAAGGCAGCCTGGAAACTGGCACAACGATATGAAGGAGGCTCTACCGGCCTTACCAACATACCGGGTAAGGCAACCTTGAAATATCACTGAGGATAGAGGAGGCTTTACCGGCCCTACCAATATACCGGGTAAGGCAGCCTATGACAAAAGTGACACCGAGTCTTGAAAGCCCCACCGGTGCAATAACGGATGTTGCATCAGCAACCGGTGATAGAGTGGAGCGAATCAGTACCGCATACTGGACAACACGGAGGCCCAACCAGTGCTATAAAGGTGGTAACACAAGCAACCGGTGTAGAGTGGAGCAAACCAGTACCGTGTACTGAACAAACACGGAGGCCCTACCGGTGCATAATGAAGGCAGCAAGCAACCAGTGTAAGAGTGGAGCAAACCAGTACCGCATACTGGACAAACACAGAGGCCCTACCGGTGCTATAACGGAGGCAACAGCAACCGGTGTAAAGTGTAGAGCAAACCAGTACTGCGTACTGGACAACACGGAGGCCCTACCGGTGCTATAACGGAGGCAGCAAGCAACCGGTTAAAGAGTGGAGCAAACCAGTACCGCTTACTGGACAACACGGAGGACCTACCGGTACTATAATGGAGGCAGCATTAGCAACCAGTGTAAGTGGGATAATCCAACATAGACAGTCAGTGCAAACTCGGAGGCCAGACACCTGGAATCAGCGGTACCACCGTAGGAGGAACCCAGCGGTCAGAATGTCGCCAAGGCTCCTGGAGTCTAGCAGAACGCATCCAAATCAGAATCCAGGAACAGGAGCGACAGCCAGGCCAGAAAAGGATGACGGAACAGCAACGACAGCCAAACCGGGTCAGGAACGGAAGCATGAACGTCAGCCAAACCGAATCGGGAAAGGAGGCAGGAACTTCAGCCAAACTGGATCAGCACACAGGAACAACTCTGCAGTGTATACTGGTTGTCTGGTAGGTACACCGACGCTGGAACAGTAGAGGATGCAAGCAGGCCCCAGTTGACACAGGAATCCATATGCAGGCTATCATTGACATAGAGACATCATGAAAGGGCAGTGAAAGGGTGCAGGAACCCAGTCTATATAGGCAATACTGGGCGGACTAATCACAGGCAACCAATGGAGCGCCCCCACAGCTAACTGACAGAAAAAGCCAGCAATCACGGGCACCATGATACGCGCATGCATGCTTAGCATGGTGAGTTGAGGAGGGAGAATGGGATCGATCGTGAGGCCTCTTTTGGATATTCTGGATATGTGTTTCCTCTTTGATATTATGTGCAAGTGCATTATATGCGTTTGTAGTTGAGGAATAATGGGGCTTTTTGATGACGTAATTGGCACTTGTTAGGCACATTGTGGGTTCTTAGTTATTGGTAAGTTTTATTTTCCTTTTATTTATTTTACTTTCTGGTTGGCCTATTTGAATACTAATTATGTTTCTTTGGACCAATGGTAATAGAATGATGAATATTAAAAACCGACTCGCTGCCACTCACATCATTCCATACTTCTAATGAAGTGGTAGCTATACCACAAGATGTGTTAAGCCAGTGTCTAGTTAGATTGATTTGATTTCCTTGCAAATCTTATAGGGTGTATGGATTTTTAGGATTTGACTGATCTATGTCTTTTTTATCATAATTTTTTATGTTACATTTTTTTATATTAATTTTTTTTTGCTAACTAGCTATTATCTGCATTATTGAGGGAACTGGTATTACTTTTGAACCCCTTATTCTGGTTTATGGCCAAGAATATCCATTTACACCTATAATAACTGGGTTGTGTCAATAGGAGTGCTGTGTTTGTGGTTACACAATACTTGTTGATACTTTAACATTTATGCATTACGGAGCAAGATTGGAGCTGTTACAAGGATACCAGACTGGGGTGTGAGCCAGTACAAGTGAATACTCCTGGAGGCTGGTGAAAGCCTCAGAAGAATGTGAGTACATTTCCAGAAGCCTGCATTTATGTGGTGTTGGTTTTAATACTGCACTTAGAGGAAATCTTCTGCGTCTTTTGTTCTTGTGTTTCACTCTTATTATGCCTGAAGAAGTGAACAATTTCTTCATTGGAGAGGCACTCAGTTAGCCAGAGGAGACCAATAGTCTTGAAAGCTTCATCCTAGAGTCACTCAGTTAGCCAATAAAGGTATCATTTTTACACTACTAGTTTTTTTGGATGATCTTATGAACTCTCTGCTCCCTGTGTGCTGGAGGCAGACAAACACACTAGACTCCAGATCACTGAAATTGTGAGACAGAGAGGGAACAGGCCACAAGAGCTGCCAGATGACAGGTGGCAGGGCAGAAGAGAAGCAGGAGATGGAGACCAGAAAACACAGCCCTGATATCTGGGATAAGAGCAGAGAAAAGCACTGCACAGTGAAAGAGGACAAACCCAGGGAGGGCTTACTCCAAAAAATGTTACAGAGAAGGAGGAGAGACAGGTACCAGGACAGCTTAAAATACTAGTAAATAGTATCAGCAATGAAAGCAAAGTCTACAAAATTCAGCCAAGGTCTTACAAGGAGTCAGTCAGCCAGGCATCAGAGCAAAATCAGCAGAAGGTAGGAAAGTCAATAACCAGACAGGAATCAAAAGCCAGGAACCAAATTGAAACCAAGAGAGAGGGCGGAAGTGAAGTCCAAAATCAGGCCAGGACCATAAACCGGGAAATCAGTCAGGAGAATACGAGAATGCTAGAATAACGAGAAGAGCAAAGGCTAACTCAATAATACGGCAGTGAGGAGAGGAAGACACCAGAATTTTAAATGATCAGTCTCCACTCAGCAGTATGTGGTGTCCCATAGGTTCAGTCTGGTATGTACATGGCAGGCCTTTGAAGCATCCTGTGGTTGCATTTTGGTCTGCGGGGTACTGTAAGGATTTATCTCCATAGGAGTTAACTGGAGCAAAGCTGCATACCTGTCAGTTATCTTCTCCCCTTTTTATGTAGATCCCTTCCTCCACTTCCTTTCCAGATATATGTTACCTTGAGTCTTAGTCCAGTGTTGTCCAGCCTTGTTCCAGCTGACCCAGCATAGTGTGAGTTTCTGGCTATCAGTGGAACAAAGCTGTGCTAGCAGACAATATTGTCTACCAGTGAAAAAAGGTGGGCTGGCAGACATTACTGTGTGGTTCTTTGGCTGGCTACCAGTGGAACAAGTCTGGTCTCACAGACAGTGAAGGCATTCATGTTTGTTATGAGAATAAACTCAGCAAATAGTGCTATTCACTATATCTCTTTGAACCAGCCTTTGACAACATCTATGAAAGCAAATATGGCTCTAGTTTGCACAGAAAGATGGATGAGATAAGTCACAACAATATTTTATATATACAAGTACAGACAAACAATTCCAAGTGCTTTTTACAACAGATAAAAATAGTTTACAGATCAGTATATAGAAAAACCTGTTTGTTTCTTATAAGTCCTCAATGTCCCTTCTCATCATTGCAGCTTAATCCTCCAAAGACCTCCAGTCTGGCCTTTACTTCACGTATTTAGTCCCTCCAAAAAAAAAAGGAAAGCACACACAATCTGGGTGTGGACTGCAATAACCATAATTTCTTTATTTGGACCCTTCACCGAGTTAGTTTAATCCTTCTCACCTCCTTCACTGTGGGCATTACCTTCTAATTTGAAATAGGTATTTGACTGACCTTTAATAGAGGCAATCCAGCCTCTTGGTGTGATCGCCTCCACTGGATAACTCCTAGTGACAGTACCTTGGGGTCAGCTCACCTCTTCTTCTTTAGTTATTCTGGAGGGGAAAGAAGAGGTGAGCTGACGTCAAGGTACCGTCACTGGGGGTTATCCAGTGGAGGCGATCACACCAATAAAAAAATGCATGTTCATAATAATAACTGGAGAAACATGGCTCAATAATTATATTAATGGAATATGAGATATAGGCAAAATGTAGACCAAAGAAATAGATAAAATTACCAATATGTTAGCAGTTCCACCCATTAACTCTTAAAAAATCAATGCATAAATCTATATAATGTTGGTAGTAGTAGCACACCTGGATATCTAATATGCCTTGTGCAGCACACATTTGTTAAAGTGTGTCTACACTGTTAACACAGGCTCCCAACGAACCACTACCCAACAATAACAAATGCAATGAACGCTAAGTTGGATATTTCAGAAACTTCACTCTGGCAGAGCCAGCTCACTAGTAGCAAGCAATGTTGGGGAAAAAGGACAGAGAATCCCCCAAAATATTCCAGCTGATACATACACTAGCTGTTCATATATAGTACTAAATGCAGATCTGCATATAAAAATACATGGCCAAAAAAAGAGAAAAAAAAACTCCACAAATTTTATTAGTGTACAAATAAAAAAACAAAAAAGGAATGTTCATAAAAGTCGATAAATATCTGCCCTTGAGTAATAACACACACACACACATATATATATATATATATATATATATATATAAACAAAACACTCACAGGACTTGTTGTAGTGAAGACAATGTTGCTGTTTATTCCATCATCGTTTCGGCCCTATCTTGGGCCTTTGTCAAGATACTTGACTAGCATCTTGACAAAGGTCCAAGATAGGGCCAAAACATTGTTGGAATAAACAGCAACATTGTCTTCACTACAAGTCCTGTGAGTGTTTTCTTTATTTTTGATACATTGGATTCAACTTTGTTACTGAGATTGACACCCAGGCATATTTTGTAGCAATAAGAGAGTGCACACTTAAGACATTTAGTATTATATATATATATATATATATATATATATATATATATATATATATATATATATATTGTAAAAGGTCATCTCATCCACTTTAAAACGAATATATATTAGAGAGTAGGCAAGCAGATATGCAAACAGGTAAATCTTGTGTGAGTCAATATGGCCAGGTGTTTAAATTACCCAAGACTTATAGGCAAGTGGGAAAATAATGTGTATAGTAGTTTAAACACAGCTCTTCCACAAGGGCAGTTCATACAAGAATGAAGATGTCAGGTGTTCCATTGAAACAAACTGACCACCACCGTCTTCATTTGGCTTCCAAAGATCAACCCATCTCCTCACTTCATACAGCTCTGTTTTTGCAATGTATGTATATCCGCAAGGCACACAACACTCTCACAACAAAAGGCCAAAGTGAATATATTTTATATATGTAAATTATAAAACAATAAAAGATAAATCCAATGAGTTTCAGAAGACAACTTCTTCCTTCCTCAGGGAAATTACTGTTAAGGTGAAGCAATCATCCTTAAATATCAAATAACTTGACAAAACATTTAAGGGATATGTTGTCTCTATAGCCACAAAACCTTAAAGGGACATAATAAAAATGATGTTGAGATAAAATTACCTATATAAAACCAAAAAAGTTCAAACTCTAAACTGCTAGTATATAGATGGAAATTGTACCTATTTCTTTATCTACATTTTGCCTTTTTCTCATATTTACATTATTCCATTAATTTAATTATTGAACCATTTTAATAAAACATTTTTGATAACATTGTGTCTATATTTGTATGCTTTTGGTGCTAGGATGCTTACATAGTTTTTTTTTTCACAACATCTACCTGTGGTAGTCGTTCAACAGTATGTAATATTATGTTGCATATCAATACAGATTGGTGCTGAAGCAAAGCCCCCCCCAGTAGCCTCATATCCATAAGAATGGAAACCACTGATCTAGCAAGAATTCAAGGCATTCCTCTGAAGGTTAAATGTGTCATACAATTTGATTGATGTATATATTCTGATTCTTGCTTGCAGTATCTGTAATCAAGGTCATCTGAGCTGCAGTACGGGCAAATTAAAAGTGCCAGGTAAGAAGCATATATATAAAACACTGAACTAATTTATAATTTTTTCTAGAAGTACTAAACACACATACTTACCAATTACATCTCCACCTGAAACTTCAGTAGCCCTTCCTGCCCTAATCATACACACCCATCTAACACTCCACCTCTATCATGATGCACATCAACAACTACTAATTTCAATAATTTATTTATTTTTGTGTATGACAACTGCCAGTGGGGTCCAGCATGCAGAACTGTAGAACAAAATATATTGTTTGCAACCTGCACTTGATATCCTTTTATGAAATGGGATAATGACTGGAGGGCTCTGCGCACCTTCCTGGGACCACTTGGTGAGCAGAGAGGCTCCGGGCACCAGCAGAGGCTGCTGGGTGGCACTGCGGCCCATGTACACGGGCTTTTAAACTAGTGCATATATAAAACGCCTCTTAGAAAAAGTAATAGTAAGCAAATAGCATTTATCTGGTACTGCCTTTGGATTTTTACATCCTAACAGCATTATTTTACATTTCTCAGCATTAACCCCTTAAGGACCCATGACGGTCCTGGACTGTCATGGAATTCCGGGCTCCTTGCGTGGCTGCACACAGTTCAGGGAGTCTGGAATTGGATTGCACAAGAAAAAATGCTCCATTGTCCTTAAGGGACCGCAAAGTACGTGCGTGGCCGGTCCTTAACCCTTTGAGTGCCAGAGGGGTATGCAACGCATTGCTCTGCAATGTGTTGCGTACCCCTCTGACACTCAAAGGGTTAAGGGATTAAACTGAAACTACCACACTTTTGTCCATTCTTCTAATTTACTTAAATAATTTGTCATTTGACTTATTCCCCCAGGAATGTCTGCTGTGTTGCAGAACTTTGTATCATATGCAAAAAGGCATCACTTACCTTGAAGACCTTTTGCACTAATCAAAATATTTAAAAGAAAGGTCCCCAATACAGATCCCTGAGGTACCCCACTAGTAACACAACCTTTGTCTGAAATTTGTCCATTGACTACAACCTTCTGTCTCCTGTCATTCAACCACTGCCTTATCCATTAAACTAGATTTACATCCAGACCAAAACACTGCAATTTATTGAGGAGTCTTCTATGAAGGACAGTGTCAAATGCTTTACTGAAATCTAGATAAAATATAGCTACTACCCCGCCCCCCGTTCTATTATTTTAATTACCCAGTCAAAAAAATTCAAAAAATCTATGAGGTTAGTTTGACAAGATCTCTCTGCTATAAACCTGCGCTGTCTGGAATCTTGCAAGCCTTTACATTCAGATATTTAAAGGGATAGTAATGTTTCATAATAAAAGCAGCTCTAATTAATCATCATAATATTTGGACTTTGGAGAGTGTTATTTCAATTCTGTCAGAGTTGCAGTTCAAGAGTAATTCAATGACAAAGTATCCCCCTCCTGCCCCTTTTACTGATAAAACACTGTTCAGCCAGATCAGAAGGGAGGTGCCCAGGCAAACTGTGGAGAGGGACAATCTTTAATTAAGTTAAGGGAAAAACCTGAAAAACTTGTCAAGGGGGGCAGGGTCTTCATTGTTCTCATAGGAAGAAGATTGTCCCCTGCTGTTATCTGTCTGGTCTTACAACCAGATTACATATCTGAGAAGAGATGGCTTACACTAGGTAAAAGGGGCGGGAGGGGAAACTTTGCTTGTGAATATCTCTCAAACCATAAAGGTTTAAGAGATAAGACTTATATCATTCTTCATGTTTTTTCAATTCCTACAAAATAAAGATAAAACAAAGTATTACTATCCCTTTACAATTCTTTCCTTTAACATGGTTAGAAACCAAAGAGGTGCACAATGCATTGCATACAACTCTGGTTCTTATAGATTTAAAATTATCATGTCCAGTAAGCAGAGTTTGTGGTCATGTGATCCTGATAGTAACTGTCATGTCCGCCTCTGTGGACATGACATCCAGGTTGGAATGAAGATGCCATGTTTAACCCTTTGAGTGCCAGAGTGGTACGCAACACATTGCTCACCCAACTGGCACTCAAGGGGTTAAACAGAGACAAAGGAAAATAATTCATAGTCTCCATTCAAATTATATGGTCATTTTTGGAAGTGTTAGTTCTCTCTTAACCTTTTCTTAAAAATAAGAAAAAAGTTTAACATGTAAAATAAACACTTCCCTTCAACTTGGTATCGATTTTGCTCTCTTAAAGGAGCAGTAAACTTTTTTTTTATGAAAACACATTTTATAGAGCATTTCCTGCTGAATAAAACAAGGGTACTCCCATCACTGTTAGATGTTTTATTCAAAATATATAGCAGTTTAAATAATGAGGAAGTGAATTTACTGTGTTTACTTCCTGATAGTTCTAACTGACAGGAAGTGACAGGCAGTTTCTATCACATTCTATGGAGAACTGTATGTCACTGACTTTTCTGACTTTCTTCTCCATTCGAATCTAACAGGGAATATAATTAGAATTTGAACACTAGAGGGCACTGCTAATGTAAAAAAACATGGGTTTAAACTGTAATAACTCTAGAAATATAAATCTCTTGGTAGTGGGAGTACCCTTATTTTACTCAGTAGGAAAATCCCTACAATATATATTTTTTCATAAAAAAAGTTTACTGCTCCTTTAATTTTTCTGCTATTCCAACACCTCAATCAACAAGCACGTGGCTTACTTTACAGTTATAGTAATTCTTTTCACTAGTTTGGGTTTTCGACCACTTGTTGAATCTGTTTTCTCTAATGGGTCTCTCCACAGAATGCTCTCCTCCAAAGGTTTATTTTAACTGTTCCCGTGCCACAAAGAGCACTACAGGAGTAGAATGTCAAAAGAGTTGTCATACACTGGACATGGAATGTGTGAGTAATATAGTATAGAAACCACTTCTGCTATGGGTTAATCCCACTGTAGTGAAGCTTATCTATAATAGTAATCAAAATAAATATAAGTACAAACCATTTGTAAATTACCGAACACTTTTCTTGTAATTTTTCAGGTGTGGTGATAGCTGTCCTGTGTAGCTTACAATCTATTTTTGGTGTTTGGGTAAGATATAAAATAATTTTCCTTTTTGTTATTTTACAGTACAGCTCGCACTGTGTTTCAGGCTGTCTGTGTCCACGAGGGCTGGTTTCTGATGACCAAGGAGGCTGTATCCCTGAACAGAAATGTCCTTGTATACATAATGAGGCTACTTATACTCAAGGAGCAACAATTACTGTTGGCTGTAACACCTGGTAAGTCTTCAGAGAACCTGAAAGATAAAGGTATAAGATAAAACTGTTGGGAACACACTAATTTTATCACTGGGGCTGACGTACTAAGAATTATACAATTCTGTAGCAACCCAACTCCATCAAATGAAACAAATACAGAGTCACCAAATCCCCATTTATTTAAGCAGATCTTTTAAGTCCTTTAACCCTTTGAGTTCCAGAGGGGTACAGAAAGCATTACCCCTCTGGCACTCAAAAGGTTAATGCTAGAGAGGTCTCCAGTACATCACAGAGTAGTGCATTTGAGATCTCCCTAATATCTGTGGAGTTTAAAACCCTTTTAAATAAACTGAAAATTGAATTTTTTTTTCTGATATTGTAGAGGGCCTACTGTAACTGCACAGCTGAGTTCAAAGTTAACTATGTTGTAGAAAAAATGCTTTTATACATGGTACTTTCATGGGTACACTAAATAATAAAACTAAAATTGTGTTTATAAAATGCATAGCAAGATATATGAAAAAATTAGCAAAAAAAAAGTGGTGCTTAAAGATTTAAAATACACAAGAAACCCAATCATTTTATTAACCTGGTTTGGACATGTATAATCAATGTTAAAGGGACAGTTAACTGTTATTATGAAGACATAAACATATGAATTTTCATAAGAAAAATAAGGTCCTTCCACTACTTGGATATGCTGCATTTAAAAGTTATTATAGAATAAACATATATTTTTTGGGAGTTGTTAGGCTGATGTACTAAGAAGGACTGAAGTAATACTGGAGGAAACCAATTGCATAATTAGTATAATTAGTCAAGGATTTAAATTTGTTTGGAAACAACTTCTATTACATAAATTATATAAATTAAAGAAAATCAAGGAGATTTGGTAAGAGTATATCTAGAAACAATAGGGGCTTGATTATATTACCAACAAAAAAAAAAAACAGGTGTTGTGTTTTTTTAAATCAGCTGTAATTATACACACCTCTGGTACTCAAAGAGTTAATGGGCAAGGTATGTAGCAGCATACCTTGCATGTATATGTGTAAATATTCTTAAACAAGAAAATGCAGGGACTCAAAAAGGAAAATTGACTATAAATTAGATAGTCAAAATGTTTATTAATCAAAACCCCTTGTCCCCTAAAGTGATATGTTCTGTACTTAACTATTTAAAGACTTATTGTTTGCCTAAGACCTAACCTTTATTCACAATCAATTTAAATACTTTGAATAATACTTTAACATAATATCACTATTCCCATTGGCTTACATATTTGCATGTCTATAGCCATCTGTTAGCCCTTGGAGGAACAGTTTGCATTTTAGGTTAACAATATAATAAAAAGCGGCTGTGATGTTTTTAAAATACCATAATGGCTAATCACGTGGCACAAATGGTTTTTAATTACGAACTCTAATAATAATGAGGAGCACTGTTTACACTCATTCTTTTAAACTGATTGTGAATAAAGGTTAAGTCCTAGGCAAACATTAGGACTTTAAATAGTTAAGTACTGAACGTATCACTCTAGGGAACAAGGGGTTTTGATTAATAAACATTTTGTCTAATTTATAGTCAGATGTCCTTTTTGATTCCCTGCATTTTCTTCTTTAAGAATATTTATACATATACAGGCAAGGAATGCAGCTGCATACCTTGCCTATTAACCCTTTGAGTACCAAAGAGGTAGCAAACACATTACAATGTGTTGCTACCTCTCTGGTATTCATAGGGTTAATCATGCAATACAAATACAAGGAGGGCATGTCGAAAAAATTAGAGAAGAACGATGTTGACTTTAAATGGACAAAGAAAGTCATGGGAGAGCTATAAGTTGAATTTTAAAGGGGGCTTAAAATGTTGAATGTGAATAATATTTGTCAAATTAAAAAGGTGAAAGAAAGCACTGTAAGTCGAATTTCAAAGGGGGAGTTAATATGTCGAAGGGGGGCACTCTATGTTGAATTTTGATAATGTGGGGAACACATCTAACACTAAACTTGATCTTTCTGTTGTCAAACATATGCCTATTTGCTTGGACTTTGACATTTAACGTGTTTTTTTAGGTGGTAGTTGAATAAAAGCAGACAGCTCCATTTTTGTTAGTTCATAGAAATATGCTGTCTATGCCGGTTTTGTTTTATAGTGGTTCGGCAATAGAATACCGGCGTAACACATGTTTTCAAAGTACATGTTGCTTGTTTTTCTTGTAACGCCGGTTTTAGTACGGGTAATAAAACTGAGCCCTAGCTCTGGAATCTCTTTTGGAGGAAAATAAAATTAGAGAAGTTAAATGGCCCCTTTCCAAATGGACATAAAATGAGAAGTCACAGAAAATGTTTACCAAGTGATAATTCACAATATTTTTGAATCTGGGGCAGGCCAACTGCATCATGGGCAAAATAGAATTTTAGAATGATTTCAGCTGAGTTTTGAACCCCTCCAATGGTAGGTTTCCATTGATTTATGTATAAATACTAATAAATAGGAAAACTGTATTATTTATATGTATACAATATTGAGAAAATGTATTATGGCATTGAATAAGTGAAAATCATTATCCTGCAGTCTGGATATTGAATCTCTTTATACAAGTATCAGTCATGAAAATGGAACATAAAACTAAAATAAAAGATATTTAGCTGCAAGAGGCACACAATTTCAAAATCATAATAATTTTGTTCTTTCCTTAATTAAGTTTTTAATTCCATAGTTACTTTATCTTTGACTGTGCCTATTATTGATTCTGAGGGATTTTTTGGGAACAACTTGTTCCACATTATATGTAATGGTGGAAAGACACAGTATTCTTTACAGAAGACTACAGGAGATCTATCAGAATATACCTATATGTATAGGTGTATGGTAACGATTTATTGATGTAATTCTGACATGGATGGGTACAGCTGACCAATTTGATACCTTTTTGTCCATCCTCAACAAAATAATTATAACTAAAATTTATTTTACAGATTAACACAAAGGGAATATATTTTTTGGATATTAAGGTAAAGTGGGGAGTGAACATTGAGAAAATTACTTTAGTTTACACAAGAGAAACAACTACAAATAGTCTCTTTTTTGCCCAAAATCATGTTCAGGAACTTTGATTGGAGGAACACTGGTTGGCCAAAGAAGAGTAAAAAGAGGCTGGACCCAATTAGGCCACCCAGAATAGGCCCACTATGCTGCCTAGGGATACTGTGATAGTACCCCCCTTTAATGACCTCTCCCCCGCAGAAGAGGGCCAGCACCAGAGGAAGTGTAAAAGTAGAATTCACGGAGCAGGGCAGGTGCATTCAGATCTCTCTTGGTGACCCAGGAATGATCCTCAGCCCTATAACCTTTCCAGTGGACTAGATATTGTACCTGGCCTCTGACCCTGCGAGAGTCCAAAATTCTTTGCACCTCATACTCCTCATGGTCCCCTACTTGGACAGGTCTGGGATGGACAGGAGCAGTAGTATATCTGTTACAGACCAATGGTGTCAGTAGCGACACATGGAAAGCATTACAGATGAGCATATTAGCAGGGAGTTCAAGGGCATAGGTTATGGGGTTGATCCTATGGAGAACCAGAAAAGGACCCACAAATTGGGGAGCCAGTTTTTTACAAGGCATGAGGGCAGCCATACTCTCTCTCCCACCTATAACACTGGAGCCGGTAGCCGTCTACGGTCTGCTTGTCTCCTATAGCGCAACGTGGAACTCTGCAGGGATCTCTGAACCCATACCCCTGTGGAGCTGAGTGCCCTCAAGTGCTCCTCCAGAGTATTCTGAGCCTCAAAAGACTCTGGCAGCAGCAAAGGTTGGAACCCTGCAGTTAATCAGAAAGGGAGAGTTCTGAGATGAGGAACTGACTGCACTATTTCTGGCTAGCTCTGCCCACGGTAACATGTTTGCCCAATTGTCATGATGGTCCAAGATAAAACACCGGAGGAACTGTTCCAACGCCTGATTAGATCTTTCTGCATCACCGTTAGACTGTGGATGGTAAGCCGAGGAGAATGAGAGCTGGATGCCCATCGGACCGCAGAATGCTCTCCAGAAATGTGAGACAAACTGGCTCCCATGATCTGAGACTACCACCTTGAGTATACCGTAGAGACGAACCACCTCCTTGGAAAAAATCTCAGCCAGCTCCTTGGAGGAAGGTAGTCCTTTAAGTAGTACAAAATGGGCCATCTTAGAAAATCTATACACAATCATGAGGATGACTGTGTACCCCTCTGAGACAGGCAACTTCACCATAAAATCAATAGATAAGTGCGACCATGGATGATCCCCATTCAGAATGGGTTGCAGGAGACCAACCAGAGGTGTCTAGGAGTCTTAGTCCGCACACAGATGGAACATACGGCAACAAATGCGGAGCAATCTGCCGTCAAACTGGGCCACCAAAAGAGTCTAGTCATAGACCATATTAATTGGTCTCTCCCAACGTGCCCTGCAGCTTTCGAGGAATGGTACATCTCCAGCAATTTGATACAGAGGGATTCAGGCACAAAACCATTCCCATTAGGTTTATCTGCTGGGGCAGAAACTTGAGCAATCTCCTCTCCCAACAGAGATGTAATACTGGTACGTATTGTAGCCAAGATGTGGTCAGGAGGAATAATAGGAACCAGAGGAGACTCCTCCTGGGACTCGGCCCCAAATTGTCGAGAAAGAGCATCTGCTCTAATATTTTTAGTACCAGGAAGATAGGAAACCACAAAATTAAACCTCAAGAGGAATAGGGCCCATCTTGCCTGACGTGGAGATAACCTCTTTGCCTCAGACAAGTATGTGAGGTTCTTGTGATCTGTCAGTATCAGGATAGGCACAGTAGTGCCCTCCAACAGATATCGCCATTCTTTCAAGGCAAGGATGTTGGTGAGTAACTTCCGGTCGCCTACATCATATAAACTCTCAGTCTTAGACAGTTTCTTAGAGAAGAAACCGCATGGAAGCAATGGTTTCTCAGTGCCAGCACACTGGGACAACAAGTGAAGGGTCGACCTCCAGGGTGAAAGGAAGGGTGGGACAATATTGGAGTTTTGGCAAAAGCCGACTTCAAGTCCTCAAATGCCTGCAAGGCCTCAGGTGACCAGTCTGAAGGATTAGCTCCCTTCTGAGTCATGTCCTTGAGAGGTTTGACTACAGTGGAGAAGTTTTGAATGAACTTCCTGTAGTAATTTGTGAAGCCCAGGAACCTCTGTATGGGCCTTAGTCCCACTGGAAGTGGCCACTGTAATACAGCAGACAGTTTTTAAGGATCTGTGGCTAGGCCAGAGGAAGAAATAACATATCCTAAGAAAGTCACCTGGGATGTGTGGAATTCACACTTTTCTAGCTTGCAGACCAACTTGTTCTCTCTGAGCAGTTGTAGAACCCGGGCTACGTCTGCTCTATGTGCCTCCAAGATAGGAGAATGGATGAGTATATCGTCCAAATATACCACAACACAACTCTATAGTAGGTCTCTCAAAACATCATTAATGAATTCCTGGAAGACAGCGAGAGAGTTGCACAATCCGAAAGGCATCACCAAGTATTCATAGTGCCCGCTCCATGTGTTAAATGATGTCTTCCACTCATTGCCTTCTTTTATTCCTAACAAATTGTACACTGCCCTCAAGTCAAGTTTTGTGAAAAGAGTCAAGCCTTTGATACAATCAAATAGCTCCATGATCAACGTAATCAGATAAGTGTTCTTTACCATCAGTTTATTCAAGCCTCTGAAATCAATGCAAGGTCTGAGTTCCCCATCATTTTCTTAACAAAAAAGAAACCTGCATCCGCAGGTGAGGAAGACTTCCGGATAATTACCCGGGCTAAGGCATCAGCCACATAGTATTCCATGGCCTTGTTCTCCTCCACTGACAAGAGATACACTCGGCTCCAAGGAGGTCTGGCCCCTGGTACCAGATCAACAGTACAATCATACGGCCTGTTGGAGGTAAAATTTCATAAAATGAGAGGACCATGACAGAATATCGCAAGTCTGCCAATCAGTTCTTGGGTGTGAGTCTGCAACCAGGGAAATCCCATGATGGCATGATGGGGAGAATGTATCGCCTGGAATTGTTGTGTCTCCACATGGAGTGCCCATACTCTTAGAGACAAGGGGTGAGTCTCAAGAGTAATGTGTGCCGGCTGTTGGGGATCTGCCGTCAATGGCTTCAATAGCCAACAGACCGGAACGAGGCAGCAAAGGGATAGAGTGTTTGGCCGCAAAGTCTGCATCAATGAAAAGCCCCGCGGTGCAGGAGTCCAGTAATGCCGGAGCTGCCACTGAAGACTCGGCCCAAGATAGTACAACTTCAAGAATAAGTTTGTCCTCAAGTCTCTCTGGGGACTGTGAAATTCCACCCAGGGTCTGTCCCCTACAGGACCCCAGGTGCGAACGTTTCCCGGCCAGATAGGACAAGCATGCAACATATGACCCAGCTCCCCACAGTATAAGTGAAGACTCCTCCTCCTGCACCAAGTCCTCTCCTCCACTGACAAGCGTGTGAAGCCTAGCAACATTGGTCTCCCCCCCATACAGGGTCAGAACTATGAGGTATGGGAGGGAGGACAGGGTGGACATAAGAAGTTAGGTGCCAACCAAAGTAACTGTTTGCACCCCTATTCCTTGAACGAAGGCCTCTCACAGATTCTTGTGTCTGTCAGGATGGTGACTGAGATCAGCTCCTCCAGATCACCAGGCAGGTCTCAGGCTGCTGTCTCTTCTTTAATCGTGTCAGACAAGCCCTGGGAGAAGGCGGCAACTAAGGCTTTGTTGTTCCATCCTACCTCCGCTGCCAGAGTACAGAACTCAATAGCGTAGTCTGCTACTGTGCATGAGCCCTGCCGTATTGTCATAAGCCTTGTGGCAGTGGAGGTTGCGTGCCCAGGTACATCAAAAACTGTCGGGAACGAGGCCACAAATTCCGTGAAGTTATGAATTATGGGTTTCTCAGTCCCCCAGATTGGGTTGGACCAGGCCAATGCCTTTCCGGACAGGAGGGAGATCAGGAATCCCACCTTACTTTGCTGAGTAAGAAAGGCAAGTGGTACCATTTCCAAAAATATTCCCAACTGATTAAGGAACCCCTGGCACAGTGTAGGTTCCCCATCATATCTTTGGGGTAAAGGAGCAGAGCCAGACAGCCCTCTATTCATGCCAGCCTCAAGGAAGTTACCACAACCGGTGCAGGTACTGGGGAAGCCACCGATTGCTGAGCAAAGTGATCAAGGTGAGCCGTATGATTCAATAGTGTCTGCATAGTAAAAAACAAGTGGTCGATTCTCTGGTCCAGAGAATCCATCCTGGACAGGATGCTCTGACTAGGTGGACTGCCTGATCCTTCAGTAGACATGGCCCTTTCATACTGTCACGATGTGCATGCAAAGGAAGGACAGACACAAAGATAAAATATAACCACCTTTATTATAAAGGTCCCTCTGGAGCTGCACACTGTACTGTGCACTGCACTACTCAAGGTCTCGAGACTACAGGTCAGGCAAGCAGGTATTGTAAGGAGCGAGTAGGCAGTCAGAGTCACAGGTCAGACAAGCCAGGGACTACACAGAGAGAGTGTAACCAGGCCACTGGTCAGGCAACCAGAGACTATGCTGAGCGAATAGGAGCCAGGGCCACTAGTCAGACAAGCCGAGGACTACAAGGAGTGAAAGTAACCAGGCCCACAGGGAAGGCAACCAGAGACTACACCGAATGGATAGTAGCCTGGGCCACTGGTCAGGCAAGCCGGGGTCATACACAGAGCGAGTAGTCAGCCAGAGCCATGGGTCAGAACCGATGTGTGTAGTCAGATAAGCCGGGGTCATACATAGAGCGAGTAGTCAGCCAGAGCCACAGGTCAGAACTGATGTGGGTAGTCAGACTTGCCGGGGTCATACACAGAGCGAGTAGTCAGCCAGAGACACAGGTCAGAACTGATGTGGGTAGTCAGACAAGCCAGAGTCATAAACAGAGAGGATTCTCAGAGAAGCACAGGTCACAACGGAGCACAAGAGTAATTAACATGAACACCAAGTAAGGGCAATGACTCCCAGGCTCAAGGAGGTTTATAAAGGAGAAGAAGGAGGAAGGACCCAATTAGGCCTCCCAGAATAGGCCCATAAACAGGCGTCCGTGCTAGTGTCTGTTACCTGATGTCAGAATGAGGAAGTGGCCGGAGGCCATGCTGGCCAGCGGCCATACAGAGGTAGGAAGCACAGGAGTGCTAGGCTGCCTAGGGATACTGTGATACTCTTGCTGTTCTCTTTGATGTGATTATCCAGAATTGTACAGCGTGAGATCAAGTCCTCAAGAGTTTCTGAAAGGTCGCAAACAGTTAACTAATCTTTAAATTTCTCACAGAGTCCCTTTCTAATAAACAAAACAAAAAAACTGTCATCCATCAGTATGATGTGCATGCATAATAGATCTTTATAATAGGGTAAATCAATACTTTTCAAATTACTTACATATTTTTGTAATGAATTCCTCATATAAGGGAACATAGTGTAGTGAAATTATAGCAATAAATTATTATATTTCACTTCCAAGATGGACACTTGCCACTGCATATGGAATTACACATGCATTACTAAGAAACTGTCTGAGACTAATGATGTCAGTTAAAATGGGAAAATATATAGTCAGATTAAAGGGATAGTAATGTTTCACAATAAAAGCAGCTCCAAGTATTTGGGCCATGGAGAGTGTTATTTCAATACTGTCAGAGTTGTAGTTCAAGAGTAATCTGAGGGAGGAGGCTTACACTAGGTAAAAGGGGTGGGAGGGGGATACTTTATCATTCAATTACTCTTGAAGTACACTTCTGTCAGCATTGAAATAATACCCTCCATGGCCCATATACTATGAAGATTAATTGGAGCTGCTGTTTTTGTGAAACATTACTATTCCTTTAAGCAGTCACCTGTAATTGATATCTTCATTTAAGATGGGATCAGACATTGAGAGTATATAGTGGGTGGATAGGGTAGTGAACAGCTATTTTACCCTCATGAAGATGTATGAACACCAGGCCATATTGCACCAATTTGCAACAGTTTTGTATGTTTGCTAATATTGTGGTGCATGCTCACCCTATTAATTCTAAAGATCTTTTTTTCAGTATTATGTATTTTACTATCTTTCTCTTTTTTTTCTATATTCCAATAAATTAGGGTTCCCTACAATCACATTCACAAATGTATATAAATAGGTTGTTTTAGAAAATAAGACCAACAAACGGTTTTTATGAGGTGTTAGTTTCCAAGGAAACTTCTTCCTTATATTACAGACAAAGTAATTTTCTGGTTGCTTCACTAGTTTGTTGAATTGGCCAAGTAGCCAGGACGGTTGAGTTGAACCTGGACCAGGATGGTAGCACTTGCTTATTAATTAAATGCATTAGCAAGTGGCTCATGATGATAAACAGGACTAGAGGTTCACAAAAACACCAAGGTTGCAGAATCCAAATTGACATACAAAATCAGGTCATAAACAAAGCCAAGAAAAGGATAGACACCAAAGAAGCATGATCTCAGTCCACAAGTCTAGATAAAATACTGAATGCACGAAACAAAAGCACTGAAACACTAGTCAGAAAGACCCTATACATTGTTATATGTTTCAGCAGATGTGTCATGGAAGACAGGTAATAGCATAGCTGTAGTAAGTGGAAAAGGTGTTCCAGAAAAAGAGGTAGAGCTTCAAATAATAGCAGACCTGGACTACCCCCCTCCATCCACCTCCTATACAGAGCTTAGAGGTAAATTCATGTTGAAAAACTCTCTTCAGGGAGGAGGCATGGACATCAGAAGCTGGAACCCAGGAACACTCTTCTGGTCAGGAACATTTCAGTTCACCAAGTACTGAAAGGTGCGTTTAAAACAGAATGAATCCAGAGTTTTTTTAATGGCACTTTCTGTGTGTCTATCCACAGGTGGTGGAGCAGAATAAATAAATGTGTTATATTACAGGGTTTGAGAAAATAGACATAGACGTTAGGTCAGTTTTTTAGGTTTAGAGAAACCTCTAGTTTGTAGGACATATGGATGATGCACTGGAGTATCCTGAAAGTTCTTATGTACTGAGAGCCGAGCTTATCAGATGGTTGGCGTAGTTTGATGTTCTTCATTGAAGGCCAGACCATGTCTCCAGGTGCATAATAAGATGCTGGAGTGGGATGTTTGCCAAATGTTTTCCTCTATCAAGATTCAACTTCCGGGAGATGGCCTGGACATCAGCCACAGGTATTCCAGCACGCTGACTTTCCAGGATGAAGGTGTGGGGATTATATCCCAAGACAGAACAGAAAAGAGAGCACCCCAGTGAATCTTTAAGCAAGAGGTCATAAGGAAAACACATGCAGGGGTCAGTGCAGTTATCCTGCTGTTCATTATAATAGCATCTACAAAACTTTTCAAGAAATGGGTTTAATCTCGCAGTCTGATCATTAGACTGAAGGTGGTTACAGATTACATTCACAAAGTCAGATGTTTTACAGAAGTAGGTAATCTAGAAAGAGGTAGAGACTGACCATGTTTAGAAAAACAGCGCACTATGACTTAGACAGCCATCATGCTTTTGGATGGAGGAAGATCTACTATGGAAGAAGAAAGAAAAGCAATAATTTGAGCAGAAGAAATGTTGGGTTCATCAGTACCTGAGGCTTCAGAGATTTTCTCAACTCTTTGAGTGCCAGAGGGTTGCTCAGTGCATTGTTTTGCAATTTGTTGGACACTCCTCTGGTACTCAAGTTCTTGGAACCCAGTTTGCAGGAAATAGTGAATGGAAAGGAAGCTAAGGACGCCAGTCGTAGATTTTTTTGACTGGGTAACTAAAATAATAGATCAAGGGGGAGCAGTAGATATAGCTTATCTAGATTTCAGTAAAGCATTTGACACTGTCCCTCATAGAAGACTCATAAATAAATTGCAGTGTTTGGGTCTAGATGTAAAAATAGTGAAATGGATAAGGCAATGGCTGAGTGACAGGAGACAGAAGGTGGTAGTCAATGGAGAATATTCAGAAGTAAGGAGTGTTTCTAGTGGAGTACCTCAGGGATCTGTACTGGGGCCCATTCTTTTTAATATTTTTATTAGTGATATTGCAAAAGGTCTTCAAGGAAAGTTATGCCTTTTTGCAGATGATACAAAGATCTGCAATAGGGTATACATTCCAGGGGGAATAAGCCAAATGGTGAATGATTTAGGTAAATTAGAAGAATGGTCAAGAGTGTGGCAGATGCAGTTTAACGTTAATAAATATAAAATAATGCATTTGGGACATAAAAATCCAAAGGAAAAATATACTATTAAGGGTACTGTTCTGTCAGAGACAACAGAGGAAAGGGATTTGGGAGTAATTATTTCTAATAACTTAAAGGTAAGCAGGCAATGTAATAAAGTGGTGAGGAATGCAGGCAGGGTGCTGGGTTGTATAGCAAGGGGCATTAGTAGCAGAAAAAGGGAAGTAGTCATGCCACTCTACAGATCTCTAGTTAGACATCACCTAGAGTATTGTGTAGAGTACTGGAGACCCCATCTCCAGAAGGATATTGATACTCTAGAGAAAATTCAAAGAAGGGCTACTAAAATGGTGACTGGTCTACAGGAAAAGAAATATCAGGATAGACTAAATGATCGGAATATGTATAGCTTGGAGGAGAGAAGAGAGAGAGGGGATATGATAGAAACATTCAAATACATGAAGGGATTCAACAAAGTACAGGATGGAAGTATATTTCAAAGGAGTAAAAATTTTAGGACAAGAGGCCATAGTCTAAAACTAGAGGGACACAGGTTTAGACGTAATGTAAGAAAGTTTTACTTCACTGAGAGGGTAGTAGATAAGTGGAATAGCCTACCAACAGAAGTGGTAGAAGTTAATACAGTGACAGAATTTAAGCATGCATGGCATATGCATAAGGCGGTCCTTAACGTAAGAAAAGACCAAGGACCAAAAAAGGTTTGAGGTTGTGTGTGTGTGTTTTTTTTTCTTATTTTACAGTAGGAAAATGGGCAGACTAGATGGGCCGAAGGGTTCTTATCTGCCGTCAAATTCTATGTTTCTATGAGTTGTCCTTAGCAGTCATTCTGGGTTTCCCTCTCCTTGAAGTGGTTACAGGAAGGTAGCCATGCCAGTCTTGCTGGACAGAGTTCCTGGGAATGGGGGTCTTTCCGTAGTAAAAACAGGAGACAGGTTCAATTCCACAACAAATTTGTTTATGTTGGGGACATGGCATAGCAGTACACAAAAGAACAAAGGGAACAGAACTCAATCTTGCTGTTCTGATCTCCAACCAATGGTAATCTGATATCACGGTGCCCCGTGATTGCCTGTGGCTGGATATTGCCCTTGAGCGACATTGTTTACTTCCTAGCTGTCGCTCTCGCTGAGTCGCTATTCTTATAGAGCACCACTCTGATGAGGTAATTGCTCCTCCTACCTGTCAGGGTTTTTAAACCTCAGCCTGTGTCACTTCCAGTGCCCTTTCGTGGTGTACCTGAGCTTATTGCTGTGTTGGTGCATTACCGTTCCTGTGTATTACCTGCCTACATCTGACTACCCATTCCGGTTCTGACTCCTGGCTCGTCTGACTACCCGTTCCAGTTCTGACTCCTGGCTACACCTGACTACCCGTTCTGGCTCTGACCTCTGGCTTGACCGACTACCCGTTCAGGTTACGACCATTGGCGACGTCTGACTATCCGATCCGGTTTTGACCTTTGGCTGCCTCCTGGTTTACTCTCTGTGTTGCACTCCGTGACCATTCCATTCTTCGGTTTGGTTCTCGTGCTGCCCTGTGTCTCCCGCTCTGCGCTTGCTTCTGTTAAGCGGCGCTTGTCGGTCACTCCGTGTGTCTGACCACCAGTGGCCATACCAGTTTGTGCTGTCTAGCCTATCCTCCATCTGGATACTGTCTGGTGAATCCCCTGTTGGGATACTAGTTTACTCCACTTATTTGCCGACTCTGTGTATGGGAGTGCTCTGCACTGCCCTCACATCTACCGTGTAGTCCCAGGGCCATTCCGTTTCTGACCACCTGTCCTGTGAAGGGTGAGGAAAGTGCCTACACTGTTCCTCTCTGGTCTTGTGAAGATGTGCCATTCCATCTGTGTATGGGAGTGCTCTGCACTGCCCTCTCATCTACCGTGTAGTCCCAGGGCCATTCCGTTTCTGACCACCTGCCTGGTGAAGGGTAAGGAAAGTGTCTCCACTGTTCCTTCCTGGTCTCGTGAAAGAAGGGAAGTGATTAAGGTTACTATTGCTTGGTGTGTAGCTCCTTGAGGCTGCCATCAAAGTGTTCAGGCCAGGGATTTTTTAGAGGCTTGCCAGGTAGTTGCTGTGTAACTGAAACAGAAGTGGAGATCTCATGCTGTAGTATTTCAGAAAGACAATCTTCTGATCTAGTATATTTATTTGTAAAGAATACTGTCCAAGTAATGCTCCCTGTAGTGCAAAAAGACTTATCAACCTCTGTGGGGTCCTCAGTCATGGCACTTGCATAATCTGTCTCTCTGGCTAATAGCACAGGAGCCAGAACTGCAGGGCAGAGACATGCTACTGGGAAAAACAGACACTGAAACACCTGGCAGGAACAGATACATTACTGAATGGAAGCACTGAATCAATATTACTTGCTCACTTACAGAGTGGAACGGGATGTTGAGGAGCCACATGTTGGCAGATAAATCAAACTCTGAAGACTGCCACTGAAGAGCTGCTTGAGAGGTAACCTGAAGTGCATAAATAGTGAGTGGTGCTATAACCTTGCTGTGATTACAAGCCATGGTAAACATTGGCAACTATAGGGCCAAATATCCAGGACCTGGACAGGATGGTTACAGGTGCATGTCCATAAAAATTGTCTCCAGCAAGCAGCTCACACAGGTGATAAACAGGACTGGAAGCTCATAAACATGCCTTAGAACTCTCCGGATTTGCCGCGGAGACTCCGGTTTTGACTCTGCTATACCGGGTCCTCCGGATGTGGGGAGTTTCTATTAATACTCTACCCACTCCTACTGTTTCCCCCATTGTAACTCTTTCCCCGGACTTCTTTTGAGCTCTGTCTTACACCTTTAAGCCCTCCCCCCCACACGTGTGTCAAGCCCCACCCCTTTTTGTTGCAACTCACGTCATTATTCTCACCCCCTGCTGCACCAGAGACTCCCCTCCGGGTGGACATCTGTGGAAAGTTCCCAGGTGTGCTCATAAACAAGCCAAGGTTGCAAGATCAAAAAATGGTATACAAAATCAAGTCAGAAATGAAGATTAGTAAACAAAACGCTGGAACATTATTCAGAAAGATGTTACAAATGGAGAGTGGAGAGGGTACTTCCAGAAAAACAGGCAAAGCCAGGTTCTTGCACCCTATGACCTTAATATAATATTTAATTTTTGTTGAACTGGTGCTTTCTCTGTTCTACTGCTGATGATGGATAATGAACTATGAACCCCAAAATAACTAATGAATTCTTTCATCTCTGCTTTTACCTATATATGTGTATATGTAGCATTCATATTTCATCCTTTTTTGTTTATTACTCTAACCTTTCTTGAGATTTTGTACAGTAAATTGTGGCTTTAGCTTCAATTTCTAAAAACCTTTCTGAAAACCCTTATTTTTTAATAAATTTCCTTGCTTCAGCATTTCATGTAGTAAGAAACTTCAGCAATTTTCTGTTGTCCATTCAGGAAATATAAACTTGTATATTGTTACTGATCTTATTTATGACAGTTTTACCAAGTAACCAATGGAATGTGCATTTTTAGTTCATAAAGTTGAAAATACCCCTTTTTCTCTCCTGTGAATTAGGACTCTTCATTTAGGTAAAAAATATGTACAATATTTGGTATTCTTGTATTCATGGGATTCAGGAAGTTTTAGAATAATTACACTTTCACAATCGACACCAATGTTTTTGATAGTGTCATTTTTATCATATGTATGACATCATACCTTGTTGCATGATGCAAAATCTTGGAAGGTGCCATGAAAGAGCTGACATTTTTCTGAGAAAAATAATATAGCACTTTCCATGTATAACAAGAGAGTTGCCTATGGTATTCATAGTTAAACAGAGTGAAAGGAATATGCGGAAAATAGGGTGCAAATTATTGTCCAAGGCCCCTAGCACTGAAATGGTTAAATGGATTTAGGAAGTTGTATTCAGATATAAGGTAAAATATAAAAAATGAATGGAACATTCTTTACGTTTGTTGGGTCAGTTAGGATTGTCAGTGATAAACTTTCCGGTACTGTATTTGTAAAATATATATATATATGTGTTTTAATCTAGAAGGCACTGCCCCTTTAATAGTTCATATTCCCTTTTAATGTGTGGTAAAATATTGCTATATCAGTAATGAATAAAATGATTATCTCGCAACATTAAGGGCAAGCCAAGTAAAGCATTGCTCGTGTCTTTGGCCTGCAAAGAGTCAATTAGAACTAACTTCAGTTTAGCTATTATAGTTTTAACCTACTAAATATGTTTCAATCTTTTCTTTGTAGTACGTGCAAAGGCAGGAGGTGGCACTGTACTAAAAAGGCCTGCATGGGGACATGTGCTGTTTATGGCAGTGGACATTATATAAGTTTTGATGGAAAACATTACACCTTCAGTGGAAACTGTGAATATACATTAGCTCAGGTATATAGCAATAGTCTCTTCTAATTCAGAATGCACACAGTCTGTTCCTAGTCTTGGTAATGCTCAGTGGGTTTTTTTGTTTCAATAGGATAACTCTGGAGATGGTGGGAGTGGAAGCACATTTCGAGTAATCTCAGCAAATGTCCCATGTGGGACCACTAGACCAACCTGTTCCAAATACATCAAATTCTTTCTGGGGGTGAGTATACCAGTATGGTTGATGTTCTCAGTGCTTTTATTTATAATTTTAATTTATTGTAGACATTTTATTGAAGTTCTCTTACCGTGTTATTGGGCCTTATGTAAAAAGAATATCAAAAACTGTATTTAAAAAAATGTCAGTTTTCGGAATCTTTGTTTGCCCATTGCAGTTCAGTTGGTTTTCTCCATCCTCAAATTACCTTTGTGTATAAGTCCTAGTTTTGTTATATCATGGAGCCATTTGAACACAAACACTTTGCATGATTGTACCTGTCCCCAGATACAGAGTATGACATACATTTGAAACAAAATATATGAGTACACAGTGGGGGTCAATTAACTTCGTAAACATACAGTCTGCAAAGATATGAATTGATATGCACAGTGTTATGTCTACACACGTACCAGCAGGGAAAAAATGGACAAGGGTAGAGACACCCCAATAAGAAGCAGAAGAAAGGTCAGCCTCCTCCAAGAAGTAATTTGGAAAGAAGATGATAGGGTGCGATGCTGGGGTGTGTAGCTCGGGCACAGTGGTTGCCTACATGGATCTGTGCTGCGGCTATGCCGTTTAAAGGTGCTGGCCGCAAAGTCAGATTAGTCCCCTTCAGTTGAGCCAAAGGGGTCCCTCGATAACTCTGTGTAGTCAAACTCTACTACCCTAATCCCTAGGGAGGAACAATCTCCACAATAGCTGGGTACTCACTGAGGCCTAGGTGAAGCCACAGGACAGCTGGTACGGGAAGTCGCCAAGCCGGGTCATACACTGATGGTCACACGGTAACAAAACAGGAAACAGAAGAGGAGTCAGGATACCAGGCCGGGTCATATACAGTAGAAGCTAGAGGAACTGATTCGGGTTACAAGAGAGGTATCAGCAAACCAGGCCAGGTCATACACTAGAAGCTGGAAAGCACTGGCAGAAGAATGGTCAGGAAACAGGACCGTGTCATACACAAGATCAGATCTAGAATAGATACTAGGATAACTATACACTGGACACTATACTAATGCATCTGACAGTGCTGAGCAGATCCCAAATATAGCTGTGAATGCGGCTTACCTAGCAACGGAGAACAACAGGCAACATGTCACAACCGGGAAGAAAGAGAGAGAAGAGCCGCCGCGCCAGGCAGGAAGGTGCTCAAATGAAACGGAGCAACCCCAGACGTGACACACAGGGTTAGATCACAGCCCTGGTTACAAGGAAATGTTCTTTAACACAGAGGTGCGAAGAGCCTGTTAGTCAGTGACTTGAAAAGATCTATCTCTATACAATCAAATACCAAAATGTTTTATCTATTATAATGAGACCTGAAGCCCATCCCCAGGTTTAGTCCTGTTTTTAATGTGTCAAATAGATCCATTAATTTAAATTCCCAGATTTTTCTTTCCCTTTGTGTTCTAAAGTTTCTTTTATTATTATTGTTATTATTATTCTTTATTTATATAGTGCCAACTAATTCTGCATCGCTTTTTCAATTGGGAGTAGACATACAGAGGTAAATAGTACAATCAAATGTGGAGACAGAAGGATTAGAGGGCCCTGCTCATGAGAGCTTACAGTCTAGAGGAAGGTGGGTTTGACACAGAGGAAGTAAGTGCCTCCTGCCACATGAACTGCCAGTCAGTGGGTGCGAGTGAGAAGTGCTGGTGAGTGCAGTGGTCCAGGCAAGGGGTGATTCTTGGTGATAGTGTTTATGGAGGCAGTTGATAGGCTTCCCTGAAGAGGTGTGTTTTCAGGGAGCTTCTGAAGATTTGAAGGCTGGGGGAGAGTCTGATTGGGCGGGGAGGGAGTTCCAGAGTTGAGGTGCAGCACAGGAGAAGTGCTGTAGGCAGGAGTGGGAGGATGTGATAAGAGCTGTGGAAAGCAGAAGGTCATGTGCAGAGCGAAGATGGCGAGAGGGAGTGTATTTGGAAATGAGAGCTGAAATATAGGGTGGTGTGGTGTTAGTGAATTTAATTCTATATGCTAATGGGAGCCAGTGTAGGGACTGAAAGAGGGGTCTGGCATCAGAGAAGCGATGAGTGAGGTAGATTTGTCTTGCAGCAGAGTTCATTATTGACTGTAGTGGGGTTAGTCGGTTGAGGGGAAGGCCAATAAGTAATGAGCTACAGTAGTCAAGAAGAGACATGATGAATGTTTGGATTAGAACTTTGGTAGTGATGCGGAGGTGGAGGCAGCATGATTTGGAGATTTACTGGATGTGAGGAATGAAGGATAGGGCAGAATCAAATGTGACCCCCAGGCAATGAGCTATAGGGGTTGGTGTGATGGTAGCATTGTTAATGGTGAGGGTAATTTCTGGGGTAAGGCTGGTTATAGAGGGAGGGAAGAAAATTAGTTCAGTTTTGCCGAGGTTAAGTTTGAGTTGATGGGAGGACATCCAGGAAGACACAAGAGACAGACAGTGGGATACTCGGGACAGGAGGGAAGGGGAGAGGTCAGGGGAGGTAAGATATATTTGAGTGTCATCAGCATAGAGATGGTGGTGAAACCCAAAGGAGTTTATTAGTTTTCCAAGGGATGCAGTGTAGATTGTGAAGAGCAAGGGTCCCAGGACCAACCATTGAGGCACTCCAACAGACAGTGGGATGGGTGGGGAAGTGGAGCCAGAGTAGGAAACACTGAAGGAGCGGTTGCAGAGATAAGATGAAAACCAGTAGAGTGCACTGTCACAGAGACCTAGGGAGTGGAGGGATTGGAGGAGGAGTGGGTGATCTACTGTGTCAAAGGCAGCTGACAGGTCCAAAAGAATGAGTATGGAGTAGCGGCCTTTTGACTTTGCAGAGACCAAGTCATTGGCCACTTTAATGAGGGCAGTCTAAGTGGAGTGATGATGGCAGAATCCAGATTGCAAGGGATCTAGCAGGGAATGGAAGCAGAGGAATTTAGTGAGCAGGTTGTGTGTGAGACACTCAAGGAGCTTGGAGGCGAATGGGATTAGAGAAATGGCTGGTAATTTGACAGTGAATTTGGGTCCAGGGAAGTTTTCTTTAGGATGGGTGTGATTAGTTCCTTTGAGTATGGTGACTTTCATATTTTGTAGACTATGATTTGGACCACAAAAATGCTGACCAACTGGTGTGTCAACCTTTTTTCTGTTTATTGTGTGGTGATGAAGGTTCATTCTTTTCCTCAGTGTCTGTCCTGTTTCCCCAATGTAGTAACCTCCTGTGGGGCATTGTGTACAAGTTATGAGATATACTACATTTGATGAGGAGCAAGTGAATGAACCATTAATTTCATAGTGTTGTTGTGTATTTGGTATTTTTATATTTGTTGTGCTTTGAATGTGTGGACAGATCTCACATCTTTTTACTCCACAACAGAATGTTCCATTCTTTGTTATTTTGGCAAATGGCTCTTGACAATTTTCTTTCAATTTGGGGGTTTTCTGTATGATGTAAGTGGTGGATCTGGAAAAATGACTTTTAATCTATCATCTTTATGGAGGGTTGATTGTAAGACTTTTGCAATCCTTCTCAGGGCTTCCAATTGGGGATTGTATGTGACCACAAGTGGTACCCTGTTATTCTCTGCCCATGGTCTGTATTCAAGGAGTGTTTCTCTGGGTATTTGGCTGGCTCTGTGTATCTGATTGTCTATTATTCTTGGGTGGTATCCATGATTCCCTTCCTAAATGAATTGAGATGCTGAGCTCTGTCTGCATTGTCTGAACGGTATCTTATAGCTTGGCTATAGATGATAGCATGTTTGGTATGTTTGGGGTGAAAACTGTCATATCTAATGTATGATGGTCTGTCTGTGGGTTTGTGATTGTCACGGTTGGCAAGCAAGACAAGGAGTCAGATGGTATAGTTAAGATCAACTTTATAATAATAATAATAATAATAACAGTAATGCAAAAAGATAAATAACAGGCAGAGGGTGACCAAAGAGGCTGCCAAAAGATCCACTACTACTGCTAGAGGCTAGGCCTTAGCCCACTGTTGTCCCTGTATATGGAGAAACGCCCAACGAACTAGTACTGACTCAGCCTGCAGTCAGTCTAGGAGAGATGTCTCCAATAATGAACGCAACCAAGGAGACTACTGACTCATACCTGCAGTCAGTAAGATAGGAGTCTGATAGAGCCCCAGGTCTGCACTAGGATGGATGTCTGTGGAGTGGGAGCCAACACACATAGGAAACAGACAGAGCCCCTAGTCAGCACCAGTTAGGATAGCCAGACAGGCCAAGTCGTACACGGAGCAGGTAGTCAGCCAGAGCCACAGGTCTGCACCAGATAGGATATCCACTGAAGCGTTGTTATGCTGGATGCACAGTGGACAGAGCCCCAGGTCAACACCAGGATGGGTAGTCAGACAAGCCAGGTCATACACGGAGAGGGTAGTTAGCTAGAGCCACAGGTTTGCACCAGAAAGGATGTCTAAGCCAAATCGGAAAGCTCACAGAGAATGGTCAGACAGAGCCACAGGTCAACACCAGGATGGATGGACAGACAAACCGGGTCATACACAGGAATCAGAAATACAAATCAATGAACTGCTCAGAAAAACAACATAAGGGTAACTGATACACAGGCCCATAGAGGTTTATAAAGGAGTAGGAGAAGGCAGGACCAATTAGGTCCCCCAGGCTGGGCCTATAACAGGCATCCATGCAAGTGCCTGATTCAATGCTGCCAGTAACAAGGAACCAGATTAGGCCGCAGGCAGAGAAGGACACGGCTAGTGATGCTGGAGCGTCAGTCCAGAACCATGCTCACTGCCGAATGTCGCAGGCTGAGGTAAGGCACTGTGACAGTGATACAGGGATGTGTGTATGTTTTGGTCCTTGATATAGATCATGGTGTCAAGAAAATGTATGTGTTCCACAGAGTAGTTCAGAGTGAGGTTAATGGTTGGGTGGAATTGGTTAAGTCTAGCATGGAATTGTGTAAGGTCCTGTTCACAGGCAGTCCACATTAACAGGATATCATCTATGTAGCGACATATGCTAGTGGCTTAGTGCTACAGGTGGATAGAAAATCTTGTTCAAGTTTCACCATGTTGTGTAAGTCGCCGCACACTTCTATAGATTCATTCACGGGTGCTGAAGATTCATTATCTAGTATATGATCTTGCAGATTGTTAAGAATCCAGCACTCCAAGTTAAATTAAAACTCTGTTTTATTCTTCATATTAAAACATAAAGCCGGTACTTGCGTCCGACGTTTCAGACCCATCTGGGTCTTTCTTCAAGGACAACTACATACCTCACAAAACAAACTCCTTCTTTAAAATGCATACCTGCAGACATTTGGCGCCGGTTCCGATCACTCAGTTGCCATAGCAACCCAAACATCCGGACCGGAGCCAAAGGTCTGCACTCTATTGTTCTCTATCAAACAATGCTTGAATGATACATCCATCAGTATTCTAAACATCAAATTAAAAACATCCATTATGCAATCCTAGTCACTGTTAACTCCTTACTTAAACATAATGTACCAGACTGAAGTGCTCATTTAACCCGTTTGGTGCTAGGCTCCGGAGGGTATAAATCCAGAACATCTTGCATTTAGCAAGGCGAGTTTCTCTGTCCCCCCCTCGTGGATCCTATCTCACAACCTCAAACGGTAAACACCTCAAGTCTTTCACATTATGCTTCTTTGCTACAAAGTGTCTAGTGACAGGAGCTCTCTTCAACTGTTGTTCTGTGGCAATATAGCTCAGTCCCCTTGTAATGAGAGATCGGTGTTCCCTCAGTCTCTCCTTAAAAGGCCTGCTTGTCTTACCTACATAACACATTTGACAAGGACAGATAAGCAAATATATCACATGCGATGTAGTACATGTGATGTAATCCCTAATGGTGATTTCATAATTTATGCCTGGTACAATAAATTTTATCCCGCTGATCAAGTGTCTACATGTGATACACCCTGAACATTTGAAGATCCCACATTTTTGGGAACCTTCAAATACACTCTATTTCTCAACAGGGTCCGATTTGACCAACTCATCCTTGATGCTCTTTCCTCTTTTGTATCCAAACATTGGCTTATGTTTGAAAATATGACCAATTAAAGGGTCCTTTTCTAATATCTCCCAATGGTCTAACACCGATTTCCTAAATGTCTTAGTGACATCACAGTATGTAGTGGTGATGACCATCCGATCGTCCTTGTTTAGTGCTAAGACTTTATCCTTCAGAAGTTGTTCCCTGTCCATCTCTTCCACCTCAATTAGGGATTCCTGGATATCTCGTGCCTTGTACCCCCATTCCATGAATTTTAACCCCATATTCTCCTGTTTCCCAAGTTCACATGGATCTGAAACTATTCTTTTCACCCGCATAAATTGCGATTTGGGTAACCCCTTCTTCAGCGCTACTGGGTGTTGGCTTCTGGCATTAAGAAGAGTATTACGGTCTGTGGATTTTTTGTATAGTGCTGTTTGAATACCCCCTGATGATTTTTTAATTAGCACATCTAAATAGCTAATCTCTTCCCTACTATAATTTAGCGTCATCCTGATAGGCCCACTCAAATTATTAAGTGTCTCCACAAACTTTAGCAGCTCCATTTCATCCCCCGCCCATAATATGAAAAGGTTGTCAATGTACCTGACGTAAAACTTGATATGTCTCCAAAATATAGACTGTATAATATTCTCCTGTTCGTATTTCCACATGTATGCATTAGCGTACACTGGGGCCATGGGCAAACCCATCGCCGTCCCGGATACTTGGAGATAAATGGCATTTTCAAATTTAAAATAGTTTTGAGTCAGTATCAGATCAATCAGACCCACCATAAAGTTGATATCTTCAGGGGTGAATTTCATGCTGGCCTCCATTATCTGCCAGACTGCTGCTTTACCTCCCTCATGTGGGATGCAGGTGTATAAACTGGTAACATCCATCATTACCAGTATTATACCCTCCCAATCCAGGGTAGTTTGCCTGAATCTGTTCAAAAAGTTTGTGGTATCTTTGATGAACGTTATGGTAGATTGTATCAGAGTTTGTAACACATAATCCACATATTGTGCAGCGGGATACATCAAAGAGCCCCTAGCCGATACTATGGGCCTTCCAGGGGGATTGTCTAAGGACTTGTGAATCTTGGGGAGGCAGTATAGGACTGGTACTCTGGGGTGCGCAACTTTCATAAACTCAGCCAGTTTAGGATCTAAGAGACCTTCTTCCAGACCAGTGTTAATATATTGATCAACTTTAGCTTTAAACACATTGGTAGGATTAACCGACAGTTCTTTATAACATGCATGATCCCCCAATTGTCTCCCTACTGCCTCCCAATATTGTTGATAGTCCTGCACGACAATTCCCCCGCCCTTGTCGGCTGGATGAATTATAATACTCCTGTTGTTTCTGAGGGCTTTAAGCGCTGCCCGTTCTACTTTGGTGATGTTACCAAATTTCGGACCTCTCTTGTCCATAGCCTCCATCACATCATGGTGTACAATGTTGTTGAAGGTTTTTATAGAATTGTTTGCAGTATTGGGGTCAAAAAAACTTTTGATCCTGAATGGATTGTCCTTATATTCACCTACATGTGATGCATCTTTAAAAAAATCTCTTAGGTGCAGTTTGCGTTGTAGCGCATACATTTCTGTCTCCATGTGAAATCTACTTGGTCTCTGAGTAGGTACAAAACAAGCACGATCAGATGGTCATCACCACTACATACTATGATGTCACTAAGACATTTAGGAAATCGGTATTAGACCATTGGGAGATATTAGAAAAGGACCCTTTAATTGGTCATATTTTCAAACATAAGCCAATGTTTGGATACAAAAGAGGAAAGAGCATCAAGGATGAGTTGGTCAAATCGGACCCTGTTGAGAAATACAGTGTATTTGAAGGTTCCCAAAAATGTGGGATCTTCAAATGTTCAGGGTGTGTCACATGTAGACACATGATCAGCGAGATAAAATTTCTTGTACCAGGCATAAATTATGAAATCACCATTAGGGATTACATCACATGTACTACATCGCATGTGATATATTTGCTTATCTGTCCTTGTCAAATGTGTTATGTAGGTAAGACAAGCAGGCCTTTTAAGGAGAGACTGAGGGAACACCGATCTCTCATTACAAGGGGACTGAGCTATATTGCCATGGAACAACAGTTGAAGAGTAGGGATGAGCGAGCACCCCGATGCTCGGGTGCTCGGGTGCTCTGACCGAGCACCCCCTGATGCTCGAGTGCTCGGCCGAGCACCCGAGCCCCATTCAAATGAATGGGAGCACTCGAGCATTAAACCAGGCACCCCCTGCTCTGATGAGCGGAGGGTGCCTGGTCAATGTCCCCCTTCATCTCCGCTATGCCCCTCTTCCACAATGTCCCCCTTCATCTCCTATGCCATAGCGGAGATGAAGGGGGACATTGTGGAAGAGGGGCATAGCGGAGATGAAGGGGGACATTGTGGAAGAGGGGCATAGAGTCTATGCCCCTCTTCCACAATGTCCCCCTTCATCTCCGCTATGCCCCTCTTCCACAATGTCCCCCTTCATCTCCTCTATGGCATAGGAGATGAAGGGGGACATTGTGGAAGAGGGGCATAGCGGAGATGAAGGGGCACATTGTGGAAGACGGGCATAGCGGAGATGAAGGGGGACATTGTGGAAGAGGGGCATAGAGTCTATGCCCCTCTTCCACAATGTCCCCCTTCATCTCCGCAATGCCCCCTTCATCTCCGCAATGCCCCCGTACCTCCATTCCCTGGTGGTCCAGCGGAGCGTCTTCGGATCTGTGCCTCTTCCGGCACAGATCCTCTTCACCCGAACATGTTGGGCGAGCACATGGCGGTACTCGTACGAGTACCGCCATGTGCCGAGCAGAGCGATGCTCGAGCCGATCCGAGCATCGGCCGAGCACGCTCGCTCAACACTATTGAAGAGAGCTTCTGTCACTAGACACTTTGTAGCAAAGAAGCATAATGTGAAAGACTTGAGGTGTTTACCGTTTGAGGTTGTGAGACAGGATCCACGAGGGGGGGACAGAGAAACTCGCCTTGCTAAACGCGATATGTTCTGGATTTATACCCTCCGGAGCCTAGCACCAAACGGGTTAAATGAGCACTTCAGTCTGGTACATTATGTTTAAGTAAGGCGTTAACAGTGACTAGGATTGCATAATGGATGTTTTTAATTTGATGTTTAAAATATTGATGGATGTATCATTCAAGCATTGTTTGATAGAGAACAATAGAGTGCAGACCTTTGGCTCCGGTCCGGATGTTTGGGTTTCTATGGCAACTGAGCGATCGGAACCGGCGCCAAATGTCTGCGGGTATGCATTTTAAAGAAGGAGTTTGTTTAGTGAGGTATGTAGTTGTCCTTGAAGAAAGACCCAGGTGGGTCTGAAACGTCGGACGCAAGTACCGGCTTTGTTTTAATATGAAGAATAAAACAGAGTTTTAATTTAAAGGGATAGTAACACTTCGTTTTAACTTTATTTTATTTTGTAGGCATTAAAAAAACATGAAGAATGATATAAGTCATCTCTCAAACCTTTATGGTTTATGAGATATTCACAAGCAAAGTTCCCCTCCCCGCCCCTTTTACCTAGTGTAAGCCATCTCTTCTCAGATGTGAGTCTGGTTGTATGACAGTACAGATAACAGAAGGGGACAATTTTCTTTGTATGAAAACAATGAAAGCCCTTCCCCCCTTGACAAGTTTTTCAGCTTTTTCCATTATCTTAATAGAAGATTGTCCCTCTCTGCAGTCTATCTGGGCATCTCCCTTCTTATCTGGCTGAACAGGGGGGGGATACTTTGTTTGTGAATATCTCTTAAACCATAAAGGTTTCAGAGATAAAACTTATATCATTCTTCATGTTTTTTTAATGCCTACAAAATAAAATAAAGTTAAAATGAAGTATTACTATCCCTTTAACTTGGAGTGCTGGATTCTTAACAATCTGCAAGTTTCACCATGAACAAGTTGCATACTGAGGTGCCATCTTTGTTCCTATTGCTGTGAGTTTTTTGCTACACTGAATCCTACCAACTCCACTGGCTAACACGGTACCATCTTTTTTTCTAAAAACTATATAAAACATGTAGGGTTCTGGAACAAGATGTAGATTAGAGCAAGGCTTAAATTTGAAATCCTTTGCTACTAGCCAGTCCAGAAAAGTTACTCACCACTGCAAGCCATAACATAGCCACCAGGACTGAATTTCTACTCGCCAGGGCTAATTTTTCACTTGCCATTGGCTAGTGGAGAGTGGAAATTTTGAGCCCTGGATTAGAGGAATATTAATCTCTATCAGAGTGATTAAAAAAGGAAAGCTTGAAGAAAGAAGGGACCTGCACATTATCCACAGCATACCTCATCTGCGAAACTGGGTGGAAGTAGTGTTATGACTTGGCCATGTATGGCTGTTAATAGAACTAGCTCACTTGTGTTTATTGATGAGATGAGTGCTGACGGCAGCAGCAGGATGAATTCTGAAGAATACAAAAACATCTTATCTGCTCATATCCAACCAGATGCCTCAAAACACATTGGAAGACACTTCACTTTGCAGGAGGAAAATTTATTCTAAAGCAACCAAATAGTTTTTTAAGGGCCAAAAAATATAATGTTCTTGCCTGGCCAAGTCAATCACCTGACCTGAATACATTTAAGCACGTTTCACTTGCTGAAGACAGGACTGAAGCTAAAAATGCCCCAAAACAAACAGGAACAGAAGATTGTTTCAGTAGAGGTCTAGAAGAACATCCCCAGAGAATATACCCAGCATCTGGTGATGTCAATGGGTAAAAGAGTTCAGACAGTAATCTAATGCAAAGAATGTACGACAAAGTACTAAATATGAATACTTTGTGTGAGATTAGGCTTTTACCTAATTATTTTTGGTTCCCTAAAATGGAAACTATATAAAAAGGGTTGTGATTCCTACACAATACCCTCAAGTTAAAGCAGGCAATCTGCACTTTATCCTCTTAATCATTGTTTAATTTCAAATTTCATGTGCTGGAGTACAGAACCAAAACAACAAAGCTTCTGTTATTGTTCAAATAATTGTAGATCGCACTGTATGATATGTTAGAACATCAAGAAAACCACAAGATAATACATACATGATGGTCATATGTAATATACAAGACAAAGGCCAAGTATGAATTCTAGATAGCCTGAATATAGTTTAAATAACACTGTAGCCTGTGTTCCTGTATTATCAATAATGGATTAATCCAAATATGATTCAAAATGTGCTGCTTCAATCCTCGTGGTCAGTACTGGTATCAGACCCTGGAAATGTACTTTAAAAAAGAAGGGAAAGGGAGGGTAGCATACCTCTAAAGACATTGTGAAAATGTAGTGGACAAATAACAACACATAAAAACAACACATAAAACACACAGACTGTAGAAAAAAAAGTTCAAACAGGTATACAGACAGACCAAGAATCCACTGCATAAATTACTCTATGTGTTATGTTTATTTGCTTAAGGAACAGAGTTATGAAACTTAGGGATTGTGGGATTTTTTCTATCTTTGTTTCATACTCTGGTTTTGGATGTTGGTTCTTTTTTTAAAAATGTAAGTCTGCCAACACTGCTGCTGGATAGACTTATCACATGGTCATTAACTAAATAACCAGCTGTATTGGAAAACTACACTGACTGTACACTTGTTGATGGGAAAGCAAGGGCTTTCCACAGTACTATGCACACAAGATGGCCACACCCGCACACACACATACACATTCATCATTTTGACCTAGAATATAATTATCCTGACAGCATGCTGTAACCATCTTGCATGCAGTGAAACAACTCCTTGGAGATATACGGTGATCATGTTCATCAGTTATCAACCCGTATCCTGGTAACATACAGATGTTCCAGTGTCTGCACTACCACCAGAAATGTTAGACTGACTCCCCAGAGACACATTATTGTTTCCTTTGATAAAGATGTTTTCTCCAAAACGTTAAAAGGTTGTTGTTGTTCCTGATGCTGAAGGTTTAATCATTTTGAGTACTTTCTTTTCATTGTGCTTTCTAATAAATATGCCCATTTCTGCCATTTGGAATCAGGAAGGAATTGTTTTACCCACTTGGGGCTTAATTGGAAATGGCTTAAATTTTTTTTTTTTACCATCCTCTGGATCAACAGGGGTGATTTGGCATGGGCTGGACTTTTTCAGCCTCATCAACTGTGTTACTATGTTCTCTTTAATCCTCTACAATGCAATCTTTCTCACAATCTATAAAGATTTATTTAGTATAATAATCCAGACATCGTTGGAGGGACATCAGAACCCCTCCTGATGCCTGCCCAGCTAATGATCTCCCAGCCAATCACTTTGGCAGATTAATACTGATGACACAGGAGAGAACTATGCTCTGCTGTTTCACTCCTACCTAAACTATTTAGTAAGAGTGAATGGGATTGGGGAAAGTCTCCTTACATCACCCAGAACCTCAAAATTTTTACCTAAATCTTTGGATGTAACGGTGATGAGCAAATCACTAAAGTGAGAAAATTCAGCATGTTGTACTAGGTTAACTACTTCTTTAATCTCAAAATATGTTACATTTCTACTAGAAAGATAGCAAGAAAAGTTCTGCTTGTATTGCATGTGTCTAAGCAGTGATAGCTCAAGTTGTTTATATAAACACAATTTTACTGATATTATTTGGTTACTAAGTTTGTGTTCCTTGTGTTCCACAGGGTTATGAGATGCTTCTTAGTCAAGAAAAGTTTGAAGTGGTGGAGAGAGATGAAATGAACTCCATACACTATGATGTTCAACAAAGGGGAATTTACCTGGTCATCAAAGCAGAGAATGGTTGCATGCTAATGTGGGACAGAAGGACCAGCATCTTCATCAAGCTTAGCCAAGACTTTAAGGTATAACATAATACCATGATTTGACATAGAACAGGCAGAAATGTAAATTTACTTTGATTTAAATATTGTTTCTAACCATATAAATGCTAGCGAAGTTGTCCACCCATAGCGAAGCAATGGTTTACAGGCATCGCCAGCATTCAAGGAATTAAAAGTCCCTCTTAACTGAATAAGAATTTGTTTTCAACTCTATTATTTGGTTTGTTTTGCTTCAGAATTGCACTTAGGCCCATAGATCATTATTTAATAAGAACTTCAGCAATCTTGGATCAAGTCAACCTCACCAAGTCAAATAGTAACATAGTAACACAGTAAATTAGGTTGAATAAAGACACAAGTCCATCAAGTTCAATCTTCTCCTCATACCCCAGTAACTGAGAATTTTATAGTTTTCGTGCTACCAATTAAATTAGTCTTTATCAAACTTTCCTGATATGCCTACTGATAAACAGTATAACTCTGTATGTTCCCTTTTGAAAGAAATGTATCTAATCTTCTTTTAAATGTATCCATTGTATCTGCCTGTCACGGTTTGTTTTGACTCTCAGGCACAGTGTAAGATAAAAATCAAACTTTATTGAAAAGTTTAATGGGAACCCTCACGGGTCCTGAACATACACATATGTCACATGTACATAATGGGTTCAAACAGCAATTTTTTTCAAGATACAGCATGATAGACTCTACCGGCCTTGCCAATATACCGGGCAAGGAAGTCTGGAGGGTAACATGACAATCTGAATGTGGCTCTACCGGCCTTGCCAATATACCGGGCAAGGCAGCCTGGAGGATTATACGACAATCTGAATATGGCTCTACTGGCCTTGCCAATATATCGGGCAAAGGAAGCCTGGAGGGTTACACGACAATCTGAATGTGGCTCTACCGGCCTTGCCAATATACCGGGCAAGGCAGCCTGGAGGATTATACGACAATCTGAATATGGCTCTACCGGCCTTGCCAATGTACTAGGCAAGGCAGCTTGGAGGGTTACACGACAATCTGAATATGGCTCTACCGGCCTTGCTAATATACCGGGCAAGGCAGCCAGGAGAACAGAAGGACAGCTCCACTAATGCTGAATAGATGGAACAGCAGCATAAGATGGAACAGTGGAGCAAACCAGTATCACAACCAGGGAGACCAAACCGGTTCTATAGTGAAGGCAGCAGCAACCGGTGAATGAAGGGTTAACCAGTACCGAGCACTGGACAACAGTAAAGCAAACCGGTTCTATAAATGATGGATCAGCAACCGGTAACGTGGAGTAAACCAGTATCGTGTACTGTACAACAGGAATGCCCAACTAGTTCAGTCATAGAGGAATCAGCAACCGGTGAATGTGAGTAAACCAGTCCCACGTACTGGACAACAGTAACGCCCAACCGGTTCTGTAAAGCGGGATCAACAACCGGCGAATGTGAAGTAAACCGGTACCGCGTACTGGACAACAGTAACGTCCAACTGGTTCTATACTAGCGAGATTAGCAACCGGTGAAATTGGAATAAACCAGTACTGCGTACTGCAGAACAGAAATGCCCAACCGGTTCTATACTAGAGAGATTAGCAACCGGTGAAAGTGGAGTAAACCAGTACAGCGTACTGAACACCAATGGCGCCCAACCGGTTCTATACTAGCGGAATCAGCAACCGGTGAATGTGGAGTAAACCAGTACCACGTACTGGAACATCGTATCGCCCAACCGGTTCTATACTAGCGGAATCAGCAATCAGTGAATGTGGAGTAAACCAGTGATCAGAATGTCACCCAGGCGACCCAGCAGCCAGACGATGACAGTCAGGATACAGCAGCAGGAAAAGCAGACAAGCCAGGATGACTACTGGAACAACAGGACTGCCAACCATGTCAGGAATGGAGCAGGAACAACGGCAGCACAGGATCAGGAATGGAAGCAGGAACGACAGCCCAACCGGATCTGGAACGGAGGCAGGAACCACGCAGGAGAGGCACTGACTATTGGAGACACGCTGATACTGGTTGCAGAGCAAACAGGCCCAAGGATACAGGTACAAGGCAGGTGACTGCTGACATAGAGACACCACGAAAGGGCAACCAAAGGGTGCCTCAGCCCAGTCTATATAGGCTATACTGGGCGGCCAATAGACAGGCGGCCAATGGAGAGTAACACACCTGACTGACAGCAGAAGTCAGCAATCACGGGCACCGTGATACTGCCATAACCACCTCCTTGGGCAATGAATTCCACAATTTAACAGACCTTACCGTAAAAAACCCTTCCTCTGCTGAAGTTTAAACCTCCTTTCCTCTAATCTCAAGGGGTTTCCCCTGATCACCTGATCAGGCCTTGGAATAAATAGCTCACCACAGAGATCCTTGTATTGATCTCTTGTATATTTGTACAATGTGATAAGGTCTCCTCTTAGCTGTCTAAACCAAGTTTGTCTAGTCGTTCCTCATATGTCAAGTCCTCCATTCCCTTAATTAATTTTGTTGCTCTTCGCTGCACCCTCTCTAGTTCTGGTATATCCTTTTTGACACTGGTCACTGTTTCCAAGTTTGTAGTTGACAAGGATACCCAGGTCTTTCTCTAGCAATGAGTCCCATAAAATGATTCCATTAAGTTCATAAGTAGCCTTGGGATTGTTTCCTCCCAAATGCATGACTTTACACTTCCCCACATTAAACTTCATATTCCATATGTTTGCCCAATTTGACATTGTATTTAAATCCCTCTGTAGAGAGAAAATATCCTGTTCTGAATTAATGGCCTTGCTGAATTTAGTATCATCTGCAAATATTGATATTTCACTTTCTATATCTATTTCCAGGTCATTTATAAACATGTTAAAAAGCAGCGGACCTAATACTGAACCCTGAGGTACTCCACTCTCCACTTTAACTGTATTGGAGAATTTTCCATTTACAACCATACACTGTTCCCTATCCTTCAACCAGTTTTGTATCCAATTGCAAAGGTTATCGCCTAGCCCCAATTTCCTTATTTTATACACAAGCCTTCTGTGTGGCACTGTATCAAATGCCTTTGCAAAGTCTAGATATACTATATCTACTGCCTTGCCATTGTCAAGGTTGCTGCTTACTTCCTCACAAAACCTGAAAAAATTAGTTTGGCATGATCTATTTTTCATAAAACCATGTTGATTCGTGCTAAATATTTTATTTTTTTGTGTTGTAATCCTGAACATAGTCTGTTATTATCCCTTATAGCAGTTTTCCCACTACAGAGGTCAAACTCACTGGTCTATAATTTCCAGGTTCTGTTTTAGTTCCCTTCTTAAATAGAGGCACTATGTTAGCTCTTTGCCAATCATGTGGCACTGAGCCTATGGTGATAGAATCTTTCAAGAGTAAATATAGGGGTTTTGCTAACACTGTACTAAGTTCCTGAAGAACCCTTGGATGTATACCATCAGGACCCAGTGCTTTGTCAGTCTTAATTTTGTTCATTCTTCCCATGACATCTTCTTGAGTTAAACCAATGTCTGATAATTGTATTGTTTTATTTGTTACTTGCGGAGGCTCTTCTACCATTCCTTGCTCCCTTGTATATGCTGATGCAAAGAAAGTGTTTAAAACATCGGCCTTTTCCTTATCCTCCCTAACCAACTCACCCATCTCATTTTTGAATGGTCCAATGCACTCCCTCTTAAGTTTTTTGCTATTTATATATTTGGAAAATTTTTTTGGATTAGTCTTGCTTTCCCATGCAATTCGAGTTTCATTATTTATTTTTGCTACCCTAATTGCCTTTTTGCAATCTTTGTTGCACTCCCCGTATTTTAAGAAAGATTGTTCAGTTCCTTCAGACTTAAATAATTTGAATGCATTTTTTTTCCTTGCCATTTCCTTCTTTACATGTGCAGTTAACCACATTGGCTGTGATTTACTTCCTTTGCATTTGTTCCCCATTGGTATATACTGTTGGGTACATTTCTGCATCCTAAGTTTAAATTCTCACCATTTTACCTCAGTATTTTTGCCTTTAAATAAAATATCCCAGTCTATGTGTTGCATTGAAGCCATTAACAATTTGAAGTTAGCTTTTTTAAAATTAAGAATTTTGGTTGAACCTATACAGTTTTGCTTTGCCAGACTAATCTCAAATGTAACCATGTTATGATCACTGTTTCCCAAATGGTTTTCTTACCTTAATATCGGATACCATTTCTCTGTTATTAGTTATCACTAGGTCCAATACATTGTTATTTATTGTCGGCACTTCCAACATTTGTGACATGTAGCTTTCACGAAGTGTGTTCACAAACCTGCCTCCCTTAGCACTCTGATAGTTCTCATTTTTCCAGTTGATATCTGGATAATTAAAATCTCCCATAATCATAGTATGCCCAAGCTGGGCAGCTTTCCTCATTTGCAATAGAACTTGGGCCTCAACATTGTCATCGAATTTGGTGGTTTGTAGCATATGCCCACCAACACCTTTTTTTTACCTTTTACACCACATTTAGTCTCGATTTATGCCCACATGCACTCCACAATTTGGCCAGTTTCATCACTAATATCACCCCGTAAAACTGGATTTAGCTCTGTATTCAAATATAAGCACACACCTCACCCTTTTCTATTAATCCTGTCTCTTCTAAACAGGGAATAGCCCTCTATATTTACAGCCCAGTAATGTGCATCATTCCACCACGTTTCTGTTATTCCAATTATGTCCAATTGCTCATTAACTGCCAGCAATTCTAGTTCTCATATTTTATCTACCATACTTCTTGCATTTGCTAGCATACAATTAATTTTGAAGTCTTTACATATATTAATCCCTACATGCCTTTTTTCTACACCTTCATTTACTAGGAGCTCCTCCCTATTGACTAAATTTAGCCCCACCCTTTCTCCACCCCCTGGTCATTTACTTGGACCCAGTTCCTATCTGCTCTAGCTACCCCATTTTTGCTATCTATACCCTCCCCCCTTTCCTAGTTTAAAAGCTCCTCCAAGCTTCCTAGCATTCTCTCCCCTAGCACAGAGGCTCCTCTAACATTTAGGTGCAATCCATCACTTCCATATAGATTGTACCCAAGAGCAAAGTCTGTCCAGTGTTCTAAAAACACAAAACCCTCCTTCCTACACTATTGCTTGAGCCATGCATTAAGCTCCCTGAGCTCCCTCTGCCTACCTGCACTTGCGCATGGCACAGGTGGTATTTTAGAAAATACTACCATAGAGGTCCTTGCCTTGAGCTTGCACCCTAGATCCCTGAAATCATTCTTTAGGGACCTGCATCTTCCTCCTACTTTGTCATTGGTTCCATCATGTACCAAGACAGCTGGATCACTTCCAGCCCCTTCCAATAATCTGTCAGCCCTGTCCGCAACATGCCGAACCCGAGCACCCGGGAGACAGCATATTGTTCGGCATTCACGTTCCTAGCGGCAGATTACCCTATCTACCCTCCTAATAATAGAGTCCCCTATTACCACCACTTGCCTTGGTTTCTGCCTGCTCTGCATCCCATCTAGCCTGGAAGGAGGATTGTTCCCCTGGCTGCTAGAGGAATTAGCCCTCTCCAGTGTTGCCAATTCTGAGCAATTCTCATCAACATCTTCACACAATCTTGCAAATCTGTTGGACTGAGTCAACTCAGAACTGGCCTTCCTCTTCCTCTGCCCACTACCTCCCCTCCTTACTATTATCCAGCTGCCTACCTGTTGCTCCTCATCTACAACTCCACCCTCTTCACCACTAACCCCACATACTACCTGCTCTGTGAGTTCTAAACTCCTTTCCAGGTTTCCAATGTCTCGCGATGTTGCAATATTCCTTTCCAAATCCAATATCTTAGACTCTAAAAAGAAAATATGCTCACATTTGGCACAGCGGTATGACCCCTGAAACGATTGCTCCAAGTGTTCAAACATGTGACAAGATGTGCACTGCGTGAGACTGGCTAACCTGTTATCACTCATGCTTGGTTTTACAATTCAAATAGCTTTATATTATCCTCTAATGATCACTCTAAGGTAAGTAACCAACTTGAATGCAATAAATCATTTTAAATGATAGTCACCTCAGAGCTCTGCTGAATTCCAGTTCCTGCTTCTATTATAAAATAAATACATTTTCATTAATTTAACTGTGGCTTTTATTCCATTGTATGCTGCAAAGATCTCCATATGCACATATTGGGGCATATTGTAATGGTTTTATGGACACTCAGACATGTTAGGTTTAGGTTAAAATGCAATTTTATTAAAGAATCACAGTACAAAATAACCCACACGGGTCCAGTAGGTATGAAGACAGAATACTACTGACACAGGTCAGGTTATAGTATAAGTACCCACACAGGTCCAGTATATAGGATACACAATATAATACTGACACAGGTCAAGCACAGTTCGTGTGAATCCAGACTAGAAAGATAAATGTGGTTACTATTAGGCTGGGAGGACAGATAGGCCCTAATAGTGTAATGGCCCTTAGTACACTCCCTACTCAGGGAGTAACACAATGGCGATTAAGGCCACAAAAGCAACGGAGGCCCTGGACAAACGGTAGTCTACTGGAGCTGCCAAAGGAGGACTGCCATGGAGGCACGGAATAACGCCAATCAGGAGCTGTAACAACTGTACCCAACGTGCCAGGCACCAACCCACAATGGGTTAATGAATGCTCAAACCTGCCAGAGTTGACTGCCAGAGTAGATAACGTCTGAGGTGCCCAAGATAACCCAACCTCAGCTAGGGCAGTATAGGTCAAGCGTACAGTGGTGCTACCAAATGGTTGCTACGAGCACCGGATAAATAACGAGGCACAATACTGGTCGGGTAACAGGACAAGACTGCCGGAGCAGCAACGGAGGCAACAACGGATCTGTCTGTGGACAGAAAGATCAGAGACAGGCCTTTAACCGGATACCGGATGGAACAGTAAGCAGGCCTGGGTTGGCACACAGAGCAGGAACGTCAGCCAGGCCGGGTCGGTACACAGAGCAGGAACGTCAGCCAATCCGAGTCGGTACACAGAGCAAGAACATCAGCCAGGCCAGGTCAGTACACAGAGCAGGAACGTCAGCCATGCCGGGTCGGTACACAGAGCAGGAAAGTCAGCCAATCCGGTTCGGTAAAAAGGGCAGGAACAATACAGGCAGAGTAGTCAGGCAGTCCGGGTCATACATGGGAAACACACGAATACTGGAGTCAGTGCTTATTAACTGGAACAACACAAAAGGGCAAAGCTGAAATGACAATGCTCAGTATTTAAGAGTTATCACTAGGCGGAGCAGCACCACGTTAGCCAATAAAACTGAATCCGGAAGAAGCACTGTCAAAATGTCACCAGTAATAACACGGGCACCGTGATACATATATATAAAGAAAATTCCGGGGCCAACAAACTAGAGAATAAATTAAAAAGTCCCCATGATTTAAATGAGGATTTTATCCCACTGAATTCTCGAAAGTTCTGCCATGCATTGCTTCACATTACATTGGAAACCTCTTCAATATATATTGTTTAATGACAAATTTGTTGTTAATGTTTTCTAGAATACTATTAAAAATTAAAGTATTAAAAAAAAAGAAAAAAGTAATAGTTAACACCAGCAGTGCAATCCAAGCTTTAATAAGAAGAACTGAAGCAATTGTGGAGAAACCCAAATGCACTATAGGGGAAAAATAAAAAATCAACACAATACCACTGGTGTAAATGGGACATTTACAGACTTGAATGTGGAGCTAAAGTAGATCATCCATTATGGCATTCTAGGCTACTGCCTAGGGCTCATGGTAATATGAGGGACCCTGGCTGCAATTTATAGGTCACAGACAGAGGCTTTGCTGTTGTTTCCACTAACATCTTGTGTCAAATGCTCTTTTTGTTGAATGAGACCATTAGAGTTTCAATACCAGTACCTGCTAGCAGCACTCTGAGTCACAAGCACTGGATCAGTATCACGGTCCCCGTGATTCCCTGTCAATCTCTGTGATGATACCTGTGCATTGGAGGAGGCTGATTGGCCTGCCCAGGATGTGCCTTTATATACTGGGTCCATGGCACCTGTCAGATGCCCTTTCGTGGTGTTCCTGATCCTGCGCTTCTGTTGTTGAGTTCCTGCGTTCCTGTGTTCCTGCTCCGTGATTGACCCTACTTTGGCTGACGTTCCTGCTCAGTGATTGACCCGGTTCTGGCTGACGTTCCTGCTCTGTGATTGACCCAGCTCTGGCTGACATTCCTGCTTCGTGATTGACCTGGTTCCAGCTGAAGTTCCTGCTCCATGATTGTATCCTGTGTTCCAGTGTGATCTCAGTTGCCTACCGGCGACATTCTGAACTGTGCATAGTATCACTCTGACTAATCACTTCTCTGCTAAGCCGAGCTGTTGCCTCTGTTACCGAGCTGTCTTAATAGCCTTGCTGAGCTGTTGTCTCCGTTACCGAACCTGCCCTATACCCTTGCTGTGCTGGTTGCCTCCGTTATTGAGCCTGCATCCGTACACTTGCCAAGCCTGTGTGTTTCATCCGAGCCTGTGCCTTATTGACCTAGCCTATCTGTTCACACTAGCAGAGCAGTTTCCGTTCTGGTGCTCAGACAGCAACGTGGTTGCACCTCCCGGTGCTAGTGGGCCTTCCGTTTGCTCTTGCAGTGTGTTGCTCTGTGACGGTACCGGAAGGGTGTCTCGGCTCTGGTCTCCAAGTGCTCACTGTGTTACGCTATCTATTGCACTACCAGTGCGTTGGCTCACTGATCGCTTGTGCAGTGTTGTTTCGTTGTGGCACCCAAGGGGTGCTCTGGGCTCTGGTCCCGTTTGCACACGCAGTGTTTCTTCCATTTGAGAGTGCTAAGGGCGTTTCAGGTTCTAGTTCCATTAGCTCCAGCAGTGGCTTTCCTCCGTTATATCCCTCTAAGGCGGTATTGGCTCAGCTCTGGTCAATCTTTGCTGTTTACTTGGGCGTCCTATTGTACAGCTATCTGAGAGTGATTCAGTTCAGTCGCCTACTACTCCTTCCTTTGCACCAGCTAGAGACTGATATTTCCTGCTGGGCGTTGGCTAATTACCATCACAGAGACTGATCAGTTGCTCTAACATTAAGCCTTGTCCATACATTTATTTTGATCATTATTATTTGCTCCTACATATTTGAGCCTGTATTTCTGTCATTACTGTTGATACCGGTCCTGGCCCCCAGGGGTGCTGTCCTTTGATTTTTTTTCAATAAAACTGTGTTTTTACTTTTAACCTTTGTCTGAGTGTCAGAAAACCGTAACAATCAGGAAATGTGGGACCACAGAATGGTACTTTGCCTAGTGCCCTATGGAGTCTTAATCCATCTCTGCTTGAATACTACAGATCTCCACCATATTGTAAATAAATTCCACTTACCCTTTCGAATGCCAGATAGGTATTCAACACTTTGTCTTTCAATGTGTTGGATACCTTTGTGACTCACAAAGGATTAGTTAAGAATTTTTATTTGTCCCCTGTTCTTTTTTTAAGACCTGGATTCTCCTGTATGAAAAATACTGTATTATTCAAGTATTTACAGTATATCACAGATTCCTTTTGAAGTCTATGAGGAAATTTGAATGTTATCAACTTCAGTGGAATCCAAGCCTAAATTAGCCTCATAGAGTCTGATTTACTAAGGAGAATAAACCAATTGCATCATAGATTCATAGATAGAAAATAGAAACTGACTTTGATTTAAATTGGACGTTTAACACTTTGAATGTTAGAGAAGTTTCGCAAAGTGCTGGATGAGACCTCTAGCATTCAAGGGATTAAAAGGCTAATTTAAATCAATATGAATCCTAGGAATGCTATCATTCAGATTCAGATTAAAAGCTTCCCTCTATCTACATGATACCTAATTTTGGGGAGTTTGAGGAAGCCCAAATGTTACTGCAAATGGAAAAAGTTTCTCAGTAAGGAAATGTAATCATAATGGGAGATTTAAACAATCAGGAAATTGACTGAAGAAATATGACTTCCAGCACAACAAAGGGAATTATTTTTTAAGTATGGTTAATGACAATTTAGTTGAGGAGCCATCTAGAAAAGAGGTCTTGCTCTCAAACAATTCTGACAGGATAAACAGTATACAGGTAAAGGAACATTTAGGCAGCAGTGACCATAATATGGTATCCATTGAAATTTGTTACAAGAACCCCATTATCAAGGGTTTAACCAAAACAATCAGTTTTAAAAAGGCTAATTTTACAAAGTTAAAAGCAGTATTAAAGTGTATTCAGTGGGTTGTAATCTTCAAAGACAACAATAGAGAAGAATCATGGAATTTGTTTAAAATGCTCTTAAATATGTGTCAATATATCCAATTGGGGATTAAGTACAAGAGGAGCAAATTAAGACCAATGTGGCTTAGGTTTGCAGGGAAATGAGAAACAAGAAGCAGGCTTTTAAAGTGTTTAGACAGAAGGGTCAGATTCATCATTTAAAAATATGTAATAAAATCTGCAAACAAGCAATCAGGCTACTTCAAATTGAAAATGAGAGCAGTATTGCAAAAGAGAGCAATGGAAAACCTAAACAATTCTACAAGTGTATAAATAACAAAAAGATTAAGGTTGATATTGGTCCTCTTAAGGCTGAGACAGGTGAATTGATTAGTGAGGATAATGATATGGCTGACACCTTAAACACATTCTTTTCTTCTGTATATACAAAGGAAGCAGCAGCTGCAGGCTATGGGCAAACAGACAAAACCACATAATTTATTCCATCATATGCATGGCTTACAGAGAATAAATTCCAAAATAGACTGGAAAAGGTTATACATATATAGTTACATATAGTTACATAGTAATTTAGGTTGAAAAAAGACTTGCGTCCATCCAGTTCAACCCTTTTCCTATTCCTGTTTACCATCGCTGACCCAAAAGAAGGCATCTGACTCCAAATGGCAATCAGACTTCTCCCTGGATCAACAAGCCCTAACTAAATATTAATCCCAATACTAACGTACATAGCCCTCTATATTATAATCTTTTAAATAAGTATCCAGGCCCCTTTTAAAGGCATCTAATGTATTTGATAGCACCACCTCCTCCGGAAGTGCATTCCATACCTTTATTGTCCTTACTGTAAAGAAACCCTTCCGCTGTTGTAGATTAAATCTCCTTTCCTCAAGTCTAAGCGGGTGGCCCCTTGTCCTGTGTACTGTTCTGTTAATGAACAGGTCTTTTGAAAGCCCTTTACATGGGCCTTGAACATATTTATATAGTGTTATCATATCCCCTCTAAGACGCCGTTTCTCTAGTGTGTACAAGTTTAACTTTTCTAGCCTCTCTTCATAACTAAAACTTTCCATTCCCCTTACTAGTTTTGTAGCCCTCATCTGCACTTTCTCTAGTTCCATAATGTCCTTCTTCAGAAAGGGCGCCCAGAATTGAACAGCATATTCTAGGTGGGGTCTTACCATGGACCTGTAAAGAGGCATAATTATATCTTCCTCCCTTGAGTCAATACCCCTTTTAATACATGCCAATATCTTATTGGCCTTTGCAGCTGCCAGTTGGCACTGCATGCTACTGTTAAGTCTATTGTCTACCATTACACCCAAATCCTTTTCATTAGTAGATTTCCCCAGAGAAACACCATTTAAACTATATGTTGCATTTTTATTATTATACCCAAAATGCATAACTTTACACTTGTCTATATTGAATCTCATTTGCCATTTGCCTGCCCAGTTACTCAATTTGTCCAAATCCTCTTGTAATGAAGACACATCCAGTTCAGACTTTATTGCCTTACTTAATTTTGTGTCATCGGCAAACACTGATACATGGCTTCCTATGCCCTCTGGGAGGTCATTAATAAACAAATTAAAAAGAAGAGGACCCAGGACAGATCCCTGAGACACTCCACTTATCACGTTTATCCAACTGGAGAGCTTGCCATTTACTACCACTCTTTGCATTCTATCTTTCAGCCAATTTCCAATCCACACACAAACATTTTCCCCTAGTCCTATTTCATTCAATTTGTACAGTAACCTCTTGTGCGGAACTGTATCAAATGCCTTGGCAAAGTCTAAATAGCTCACGTCAACCGCCACTCCCTCATCTATATTATTACTTACTTTTTCATAAAATGCGATCAAGTTCGTTTGACAAGACCTATCTTTCACAAAGCCATGTTGGCTATTGCTAATGATATTCCTGTTCCAGCAGAATTCTTGAATATATTCCCTTAGCAACCTTTCAAACAGCTTCCCTACCACAGATGTCAAGCTTACAGGTCTGTAATTTCCTGGCTGGGACTTTGATCCCTTTTTAAATATGGGCACCACATCTGCTTTACGCCAATCCATGGGCACCATACCAGAAATAAAAGAATCCCTGAAAATCAGATATATCGGTCTGGCCAGGGTCTGGCTTAGCTCTTTAAGTACCCGTGGGTGTATACCATCTGGCCCCTGAACTTTGTCTACCTTGACACCATTCAATTGTTTTAACACTTTTTCTTGTGTTAGCCAGTCCCATGCTTGCTGTGACTGTTTTGTAAAAGTAGTTTGCAGATTCTTGTCCAATGGGTCTTCCTTGGTAAAAACAGAAGAAAAGAAATTATTTAAAATATCTGCCTTCTCTCTGTCCCCTTTGACCATCTGACCCGTTTCAGAAAACAAGGACCCAACATTATCAGACTTTAATTTTTTGCCATTAATGTATTTAAATAATTTTTTTGGGTTGCTTTTGCTCTCCTTAGCAATATTTTTTTCATTCTCCAGTCTAGCTAATTTAATAGCCTTTTTACAGGTTTTGTTGACATTTTTGTATTCTGCAAATGCCTCTGCTGATCCCTCAGCTTTGTAATGTTTAAATGCCGCTTTCTTGTTATTTATTTCATGGATTACTTTACTGGTTAGCCACATTGGTTTTAATTTGCTTCTTTTGTATTTGTTTCCAACAGGGATAAATCTATATGTGTATTTTTGCAATGTTATTTTGAAGGCATTCCACTTACCTTCTGTGTTTTTTCCTGAAAATATTTTATCCCAGTCAACGAGACCAAGGGATGAATTAAACCTGCTAAAGTTGGCCTTTTTAAAATTCAGTGTTTTGGTGGAACCCATATCAAATTGTTTTTTTGAATTAATCTCAAACGATACCATGTTATGGTCACTATTCCCCAAGTGCTCCCTTACTTGGATGTTAGAGATAAGTTCTTCATTGTCAGTTATTACCAAATCCAGACATGCATTCCCTCTGGTTGAGGTCTGCACTAGTTGTGCCAAAAAATTGTCATTCAACAAGTTCAGAAACTTGCTGCTTTTAGCAGAGTTAGCTGTTCCAATTTTCCAGTCTATTTCTGGATAATTAAAATCCCCCATAATTATAGTTCTCCCTATTTAGGAAGCCTTTTCTATTTGCATTAATAGATGTGATTCTTCAAGGTCAGCAATGTTTGGTGGTTTATAACAAATACCCACTAATATTTTCTGGGCAGTTTTACCCCCAGTGACTATTTCAACCCGCAGGGATTCCACATGTTCACTACTGTCATCACATATATCTTCCCGCAATTGAGGCAATAATGCTGGTTTGATATACAGACAGACCCCACCACCTCTTTTGCTTGACCTATCTTTTCTAAATAACATGTAGCCCTCCAAATTGATTGACCAATCATGTGTGTCATCCCACCATATTTCTGTTATGCCTATCAAGTCATAGTTTTCAATTTCAGCTACCAGCTCCAGTTCCCCTATTTTACCAGTTAAACTTCTGGCATTTGCAAGCATACAATTTATGCCACTGCTGTGTTCCATTTGTGATTTAATTTTGATGTGGCTTATAGGCTTCTCCCTATCATCTGTACTAACCCCGCCCCCAGATCCTCCCACCTGGTTATTAACTACATCGCCTTCCCTTTCTATACTATGTATCCCAGTATTTTTTGGCCCCTCCCCCCCTTCCTAGTTTAAAATCTCCTCCAACCGTCTAGTAATCCTCTCCTCAAGCACTTGGTGGATAAAGCACCGAGACCTAATGATATACACCCCAGGGTACTTAAGGAACTTAAGCAAGCCCATTATGCTAATACTAGCGTAAAAGCCTGTGTACACAGGCCAAGGTCCGGGTGACATTAACCCTTTGAGTGCCAGTGGGGTATGCAATGCATTGCTTTGCAATGTGTTGCGTAACCCTCTGGCACTCAAAGGGTTAAGAGGCCGGTACTGCTCTGCCTCCTGCCGCTGACGAAGTCATGCACTGTAGAGACTGGCCGAAAGCACAGAATGCTCCCAGCACAGAACTCCCAGCATTCTGTGCTTTTGGGTGGTCTCTACTGCACATGACGGCTTCTGGCAAACATCTTAGTGAATTATTATATAGGATATTTATTGATTCACTTTCATCAGCCATAGTACCCTGTCATTGGAGGAATGATAATGCAGTACCTTTTTTCAAAAAGGGTGCAAGATGCAAACCAGGAAATTATAGTCCTGTGAGCTTGTCTTCCATATTGGATAAGATATTAAAATGGTTACTGACTATTCAGAACTATGTGAAGTCCAAGAATATTATAAATAGGAGCCAGCATGTTTTTTTTTAAGAATAAATTATGTCAAACTAATTTACTTGTATTTTACGAAAGGGTAAGTAGTAATTTGTACAAATGAATTTCTGTTGATATAACATACCTAGACATCGCAAAATCCTTTGATACAGTGCCTCACAACTGGTTACTGACTAAAGGAAAAGGCTGTGGTTTCTGGAGGTGATATCTGTGCATGGATGGAGCACTTGTTAAATGATATATGGCAGAGAGTTGTTGTAAATGGAAAGTTTTCATGTTGGTCTAAAGTTATAAGTGGGGTGCCACAGGGTTCGGTCTTGGGCCCACTGCTTTTTAACTTGTTTATTATTGATCTAGAAGTGGGTATTGAAATTAGTGTCTCAATCTTTGCTGATGACACTAGGCTTTGTATGGAAAGAGCAGGATGTTTTTTCCAGCAGAAGGATTTAGATAAACTGAGAGAATGGACAGAAAAGTGGCAAATGACATTTGATGCAAATAAATGTAAGGTTATGCATTTTGGCTGTAGAAACAAACATGCTATATATACAATAAATGGGAAACTACTTGGGGAATCCTCATTATAAAAAGATTTAGAAGTACTGGTAGACAAAAGATTAAACAACAGTGTGCAGAGTCACTGTTGCAAGTGCAAATAGGGTACTATGTTGCATAAAAAGGGGTATAAATGCACAGGATGCAGTTATAATTCTCCCTCTTTATAAATCCTTGGTAAGGCCTTGTATAGAATATAGAGTACTGTTTTGGGCACCAGCTCTATAAAAATATATTATTGAACAACTCTCCAAAGAACTATTTACTCAAAGAACAAAGGGTCATCTATTTAGGCTACAGGAAAGGCGCTTTCGACTAAAACAAAGGCAGTGATTTCTTTTAAATTAAGGGCAGGAAAATTAATTAATTCTTTGCCTCAGGATGGTGTTCTTGCAGATACTGCAACTGCTTCCAGAAAAACAATAGGTACTTATCTAGAACATAACAACATTAAGAAATATTTCAGTTGACTTCAAAGCACATAGGAGGTTGATCCGTAGAAATACCTGACTACCAGCAAGGATTGTTTTTACCCACTTAATTGGAAATGGCTCAATGTTTTGTTTTGTTTTTTTGCCTTTCTCTGGATCAACAGGGGTGATTTGGCATGGGCAGGACTTGATAAATGTATGTCTTTTTTTCAGCCTCATCAATTATGTTACTGTATATCAGGCAGATGATGAATATACTTGATTTTAGCTTGTATTTATAACATAGGTATACATTAGTACCTTTAGATAATAGAGCCAAACATTTATTTCTCAGTGGAAGTTGTATATCTCAGCTAATCCTCTGTAGATGCAGGAGACTTTATTGAAACAATTTAACTATTCTAAAATATACTTTGATCAAGGGGGGCCCTGGTAGAAAACAGATAGATCCTTCCTGCTTTAAATCAGAACTATCATCAAACTTACATTGAGCCTCAAAATCCTTAATACCATAGCGTGATACAAATACATACTTGTATTTTTCTACTTAAGTTAAAGGGACAGTAATGTCCCAAAAAAAATATTTGGAGTTTTGTACAGTTTAAAATAATAATCAATATGCTCCAAACCCTATTTCTCAAACCGCTAGGGTTTGAGAGATACAGGGATTCAAAGTTCCCCCCTCCTTTCCCTTCTCCTGATGTCAACTGTAAAGCTGACAGCATTAGATTCGAATAGTATGACTCAAGAAGGCTCTGCAGCAGAGCCGAAATCGTGTCATTTCAAAATAATTCATTGGAAAGGTCTACAAAGTGTGCCTGGTTTGTAAACACACTTTGTAGACCTTTCCAGTGAATTAATTATTTTTAAGTAAGGAAATCTGGGCTCTGCTGCAGAGCCACCAGCTGGTCCCGGACCAGGATGTCCTGCTGTCAGTTAGATGCTAAGGGGGGGACTTTGAATCCCTATATCTCAGTTTGAGATATAGGGTTTGGAGCATTTTGATTATTATTTTAAACTCTGCAAAACTGCAAATATTTTTTGGGACATTAATGTCCCATTAAACATTAGTGAGAAATGTAACTTTTTTGGTAGGCAGGCACCAGCAGTGATCTTGCTATAGGCGCTCTCTGTGCCTGCACAGCAGGATCCTTATGTTGCCTTAAGGTACAAAGGCATTCAACTCACCAATCGTGGAGGTGAAGGGGACGGACAGAGCAAACACAGAGATGCCTTCTCTGCAAAATATCTGCTCTGTTGGCCTGCTGCTGCCTGCCGAACCAGTTCTATTTTTCACTACTACTGGACTTATGCTGCAAAATAAAAGTATTTGTATGTATATCGCTAAGTAATTAAGGATGTGGGGCTAAATGTAAGTTTGCTGATAATTCTTCTTTTAGAAAATATATTGTTTTGTATCATTATTATTTCAAATGTTCTTTTAATTTCCTTATTCTATCATTTCTAGAGATCTCTTTTATGTTTCTTTGGATCACTCTGCTTCACTCTTTTGGTGAGAACTTAAGAGGCTGTGGCTAGGAGATCTGGTCCTAGATGCATTAAAGGTCGAAGAGGGCTACGAATGTCGATGTTCTGTTGGAGCAGTGTCTTAGGCACTTCTTCAGTATTCACAACATGTCTATGACATCACTTCAGCAGAACTCCGACAAAAAAATACCCACATGGATATCAGTCCGACATGCCTTCACCATATCTACAAATTTGTATTCTTCGAATCGACAATTGCTTATTTCCATATGGAAATGAAGCATAATCAGATACATTCATATGCAAGGGGTTGTGTTGATATTATAATATGACACTTCGACTCATTCAGTAAACTCTGATAGCAGCCTCTGCTGTCGGAGTTCACAGTCTCCACTTCACCTAACTCAGGCTGTTGTAGCTGGGATCTCCCCTGTACTTTCTTATGGCGTAACAGCAGGGAGAGCTACGACAGTCTGAACAGCATTCTCTGTGCTTCCCTACCCAGCCAGTAGGAGAACACAGAGAAGGCTTTCAGCACCATGGACAGCATTGAATGCCATAGGGATTTGCATTGCTCACCCCTGTGACATTCAAAGGGTTACAATAAGCAAAACTAGTACACCAAGCACTACACAATGCCCCCCCTTCGACATCCTCCCCCCCTTAGTATGTCGAAATATATTGCATATATTCAACATACTAACTCCATCCGACATTCACCTCAGGGACTGACATTTAGTAGACAAACCTGTCTTTTATTCAATACTTAACCCTTTGAGTATCAAAGAAGTAGGAAAGCATTGCTTAGCATGTGTTTCCTACCTCTCTGGTATGAGATGCTTCACTCGTGCTCTTATTTATAATCTTGGAGATAAGTACCATAAAATCTCGGGTATAATATGTACAATTTTACCCCTCATCACCTTATGTGAAGTGGAGGTGTATATTATACCCGAGAGTTTTTTTGTCTGAATTAAAAAAAAAATATTACTGCCAGCTACCTTCTCTCCCTCCCCCCCCAGCGCGATACAATGTCAATAGAATCCTTACTTTATTTTGCTGCCCTTGAATACCGCACTCTGTCTGGTTTAAGCTCTGGTCCCATCTTCCCATGCGAGCGGCAGGCTTGCATTTGCCTCCTGCTTCCTTCAATGAACTTTCAGGACCTTTCGCCTCCAATACCATTGGCTGGAGGCGGAAGGTCCTGAAAGTCCATTGAAGGAAGCTGACGGCAAATGCAAGCCTACTGCCTGCATGGAAAGATGGGACCAGAGCTTAAATCAGACAGAGTGAGGTATTCAAGGGCAGCAAAATAAAGTAAGGATTCTATTGACATCGGATCGCGCTGGGGAGGAGGGAGGGAAGGTAGCTGGTAGCAATATATTTTTTTTTTAAGTAAGTGAGAAAACAAGGGTGCGTATTATACATAGGCACACTTGTTTTCCCCTAAGATCTTGGGCATAATATACACCTGCGTATTATACACAGGTGCGTATTATACCTGAGATTTTACGGTATATAGTTTTTTATTTTTTCTGATGTTACAACTGTCACTCTTGCACTTTCTTGTATGTAATTGTTGCATATTATCAGATATGTATTGAGGATTTAACCCCTTAATGACATGTGACGTACTATGACCGTCACGGTCCTTGAAATACTCAAGGACCGATGATGGTCATAGTACGTCACGTACTTTTTACTTACAGCGCTCTACCGGAAGTGCTGTAAGTAAAAATAGGGCCTGAAATTGACCGCTCCAAGATCGGGCGATCTCTATCAGGCCCCATAATGATGCGCCAATACATGCGACAGGTCACGTGTACCGGCGCGTCTAAGTGCTCCTATGCGGTCATTATGGGATGGAAATGTCCCAGGACCGCCGGTCGTTAAGGGGTTAATAATATGTTTGGATTTGCACATTTCTTGGTATACACTTACTCCACTGTATAGGGGCCTTATTGTTACGAGAGCTTCCTCTATATATTCATACTCCTGTGCTGGATTGTTTTTAATTGGTTTTAGGATGCTCATTTGATATACTTTGAATGTGTTATTTAATAAAGGTGTTTTCTATTTTCACTATACTCCTGGAGTGTGCCTCAATTATTAGGTTTCTTTTTAAGAGAGAAGAGGGGTACCACTTGGTAGTTTTCTTCCAATTGGCTCCCTCTCTTTTTTTCTTCCCTTTTTCTTTTTGCATGTGAATATTACTTAGCACCTGTCTTTTTCTATATTATTATTATTTTTATTCTATTTTTCTATCACATTTTACCTTTCAGTGTACTCTTTAATTTCTAATTTCCCTGGCTTTCTAATCCATTCTATTTTGTCGCTTTCTCTTTTTTCCTATGATTTTCCTTTGTTTTTCTTTCTTGCTTGCCTTATTTCTCTATGTAGCACCTCTCCTGATCACTTCCACTCTACCTCTTCAGCTGCATTTCTTACCTTCACATTCTTTCACATTACTTTGCTTACTCTTTTCTACCCTTCTCTCACACTTTGTCCTTTCTCCAGGGAAATATCAGTGGTCTGTGTGGTAACTACGATGGAAATGCCAACAATGACTTTACCACCAGGAGTCAGGCTATTGTAGAGAATGTGATGGAATTTGGCAACAGTTGGAAACTGACTTCAAGCTGCCCAGATGTCCTTGATACTAAAGATCCTTGTATTATTAACCCACACAGAAAGCCATGGGCACAAAAGCAGTGTGGAATAATAACCAGCAAAGTCTTCCAGCCTTGCCAATCTCAGGTGAGATTTCCTATACTATTCCCAATCACTGTATACTGTATATCACTGGTGATATACTAAGAGATGGAGTAGTTCTGAAGCTTACCAGCTGCATCATAGGGGACAATAAATGTTTACAAAATCCCCATTGATTTAAATGAGATGTTTAACTCCCTGACTCATAGAGAGGTCTCCAGTGTATTGCTTAACAATGCATTGGAGATCCACTTGGAATGGAATGTTGTTTTTGTATCCTATAAGACAGTTGGTTTGTCCCAGAATACTCTAGGGGAGATATGCACAAAGATTCAGTGAAGGGCCTGGTTGGCTATATTGTAGGTTATTTGCTGTAGTTACATCTCAAAATATATACTATGGTATACAAATACAGTAACATTGACATGCTTTCACCATGGCTTCGCCAGTTTTACTATTCTTCTGTGACTACTTTTGAGAATAGCTTATCAGCATATTGAAATGCAGCTTAATGAGCCATTGCCATATTTCTGTGGATGTGTTCGTATGTTAATGTGGCACTTGGCAACATACCCCTAGAGTACCAAGTGGGTACAACATACAAGTTCACTGCATAAGCTGGTATAACCTGGTACTCTTGGGGGCATCAGAATCACTCCCCCCAAGTTATTGATCTCCCAGCCGATCGCTCTGGGAGATGAAAATGAGCAGCTTCTCCTTCCTCCTCTCTCCTACCCTAACTTCCGGGTAGGAGTGGGCGGGATTGGGGGAAGTCTCCTAACGTCATCAGTGACATGGTCATCGGTGATGTAGGAAACTTTCCCTGATCTCATTCACTCCTACTGGGGGTAGGAGAGAGGAGCAGGAGAGCTTCTTGCTCTCCTGTATAGCCATATTGATCCCCCAGCATTGTCGGCTGGGAGATCAATAGCTGGGGGCATCAAAAAGGGGTTCTGATGTCCCCCCAAAATGTCTGAATATAATAATATATAAAAAATAAGCCAATGAGTGCCACAGGAAAGTCCAGCACATTGTTTTTGCTTGTTGGGGGACATCAGGAAGGGTCCCCCAACAAGCTATGAATAAAAAAATAATAATTACAAAAATTTTACCCTCTGTGTGCTTTGCAATGTATTGGACAACCCTGTGGCAGACAAAGGATTTTTATTATTTTATTATTACCTCATTGGAGTGTCATCAGGAGGGGTTCTGATGCCCCCCCAACAAGATGTAGATAAAGAAAGATGGAAAACCATGCGTACATCACAGTGCTTTGCAATGTGTTGGACCCCCCCTCGGGACACACATTTATTTATTTTTTATTCTGCCCTTTTTGGGGGGCATCAGGCGTTGTCCTGATACCCCCCAACAAGGTATATATAAAAAATATTAAAAGAAAAAATTAACCCTCTGTGTGCCACAGGAGGTTCAATGCTTTGCAATGCATTGGATGCCACTGTGGCAGACAAATTATTTTTTTATTATTATTTTATTTAGAACTTATTGGGGTGGCATCAGGAGGGGACATGATGCCTCCAATAAGGTCTAAATAAAAAAATTGAACAACCCACCCAAAAAAACTGCGTGCACCACAGGGGATACAACACAGTGCTTTGCAATGTGATGGATCCCCCTGTGGTACACAAACACATTTATTTATTATTCAGCCCTTGTTGGAGGGGCATCAAAAAAACATGCATGCACCACAGTGCTATGCAATATGTTGAACCCCCCTCTCGTGGCACACACATTAATTTATTTTTTTATTCTGCCCTTGTTGGGGGGCATCAAGCGTGGTCCTAATGCCCCCCAACAAGGTATGCATACAAAATAATAAAAGATAAAAAATAACCCTCTATGTGCTACAGGGGGTCCAAAGCATTGCATTGTGGCAGACAATGGACTTTTTTTTTATTTTTATTATTTTATTTAGACCTCATTGGGGTGGCATCAGGAGGGGATTTGATGCCCCCAACAAGGTCTAAATAAAAGAAATTGAACCCCCCGCCCAAAAAAACCTGCGTGCACTGCGGGGGGGGGGGGGTCCAACACAGTGCTTTGCACACACACACATTTATTTATTATTTAACCCTCGTTGGGGGGGCATCAGGACCACCAGGTATGAGTTAAAAATAATAATAATAATAATAATAATAATAATAATAATTAAAGTTATAGTAATGTTTCACAAAAACAGCAGCTCCAATTAATCTTCATAGCAATTAAGCCATAGAGAGTGTTATTTCAATACTGTCAGAGTTGTAATTCAAGAGTAATTGAACAATAAAGTTTCCCCCTCCCACCCCTTTTACCTAGTGTAAACCCCCACTCCTCAAATGTGGAATCCAGTCCACAGACCAGACAGCTCACATCAAGGGTCAATATTCTACTGTGAGAACAATGAAAACCATCCCCCCTTGACAGGTTTTTCAGCTTTTTCCCTTATCTCTGCAATCTACCTGGACACTCCATACTGCTTTGAGGTGAGCAGTGTTACATCAGTAAAAGGGGCAGGAGGGGGATATTTTATCATTCAATTACTCTTGAACTGCAACTCTGACAGAATTGAAATAACACTCTCCAAGGCCCAAATACTACGATGATTAATTAGAGCTGTTTTTATTATGAAACATTACTATCCCTTTGTCACGGTTACCCAGAGAAGTTCAGGAGTCAGTACGGTTTAGTTAATGCAGTTTATTAAAAAATGACATAAAGAGAATATATACAATATATAGGAATAAACACAGGGTAAAAGCCAGCAAGCCTGCTACCAGAAATAGGTTGCAATGCTAAATCACTGTGCTGGAGACTAGGCTTTAGCCACTGGAAGTCTCAGCTGGAACCAGGAACAGGAACTGGAACAGGAACCCAGGATCTTGATCTGATGAGGAATAAGGTCTGACTCAGCCTGCAGAAATATCACTGACTCACACCTGCAGTCAGTAGGAGCGAATACTGACTCAAGCCTGCAGTCAGCTATGCAAGTCTACCAGAGACCCAGGCCCGCACTTTATTGGGTGTCTGATCACCAGGGGAAAAGACAAAATAATAGTCAGACAGAGCCACAAGTCAGCACCAGAGGGGGTAGTCAGACAGGCCGGGTCATACACAGTTCAGGTAGTCAGCCAGAGCCACAAGTCTGCACCAGATTGGATGTCAACTATTAGGGGTTAGGCAAAAGAATAGTCAGAAAGAGCCACAGGTCAGCACTAGAATGGATGGAAGACTAGCTAGGTCATACACGGAGCCCAATGAACAACAACGCAAGGGCAACTGAGTCAGGCCTCAGTCTGCCCTTTAAACCCCTCCACAGGAAGTAGGAGGAGCAGATCAGAGGGAGGAAGTAGGAAGTTGGTAGGAGGAGACTACAGGAAACAAACAGATAAAACAGAGGCCTGCAGCATGCTTGAAGCCTCACGCCTGCAGATGATGCTGAAGTCAAGGTAAGCTGTAACACCCTTTAACCCTCTGGACAACTAGGGTATGAATAAAAAAATAATATGAGACAGAGGGGTCCATGCATTGCTTTGCAATGCACTGGACACCCCTGTGGATTATTTATTATTTATTATTTTCCCCCATTATTTTTTATTCAGACCACATTGTGAGGCATCAGGACGGATCTACACAAAAATATTGGGGGAAAAAAACACCAAAAAACCTGCAATGCGTTGAACACCCCTGTGGCATGCACACAAAATTCCTCCAATCCCCCCCCACATACCCTACCCCCCCAGCCTGGTTCCATAGCCCACTGGCAGTCCCATTCCCCCAGCCTGACCCCCCCAGTCTGGTTCCTCTGCCTACTGGTAGACTCAAAGTGTAAGTATGCACTGGATTCAGGGTGGGAATCAAATAGTGTATGTGGGAGATATACAGTGAACACTGGTAGTCACAGATGCCTCCATATGCCATCTTACCCCCACCACCACCACTGCTATCCTTGCTCTGATGTCCACTGGTAGATATACCCACATACACTGCCTGCCTCCTCGTTCCCCCTCGCACACTTGGTTTAACTAGCAGACACACATACACCGGCTGACCGCCTAGCTTGTTTCAACTGTTGAAGGGTTGAACTTGATGGACACAAGTCTTTTTTTTAACCTAAACTACTATGTAACTGGTAGCCACAAAATCACACATACATTGTTTGCTCCATTGGTAGCCACATTCCTGGCATCCAATATGGTTTGTCAACCCACAGAAATGGGGTACAATTTTTTCTTAGGCTGGCAGGAAGTCTTCCTATGAAATCCCATGATGTTGAACCATTTTAGCATATTTGAAGTGACAGATTTTTTTTTTATCCTGTAGCACCACATACTGGAAATAGTTTGGCACAATAACTTAGGGGTAGGAAGGCAAGTGTGGCAGGTTATCTTCTTTCCAAAATGGTATGGTTTGTCTACCTTTTATTCACTTCTGTAACTGTTATAACCATTTTTGTACAGGCAAGTCATGTTTGAGAAAATATCAGAAAACTCAGAGGTTGTTGTAAATATAGTTTTGTACTTCTAGCACCACTAAGGTATGTCAACTCATACCAATGGGGTGTCATTTTTCTCCAAAGAACAGTAGAAAAAAATGCCATTTTATTCCTTTAGTGTCACATTATGGAAACATGTGAGCACACCAGGCTTGGGATAAGAAGTCAAGTGACCTCTCAATAGATGCAGCAGGTTATATTCTTTCCAAAATTGCATGGTTTCTCTACCTTTTAAGAGCATTAAGCTAAAGTGCGATCATTGCATTATTTTTGGGTGAAGTGTAGCAAGGGAAACATACACTGGGAAAGGGACCCTGCCCCAAGGAGCTTGCAATCTATTTAGAGTTCATGATAACATACAGAGACAGTAGGAGGATGATTATAAGTGCTAGTACAAGGTTTGGTGAAGGAAGTTCAGAAAGATTCTGATGTCACTATCGTTGTGCAAGGAGGAGGATTTTGCTATTGAGATGCCTCCTTGAGTAGGTGGATTTTGAAGAGATGATTGAAAGTGATGATTGTGGATGATTGGCGAATGGTGATAGGGAGGGCATTCCAAAGTCGAGGGGAAGCCAGTGAAAAAGCTTGTAGCAGAGAGATGGCTCGAGTTGTGTAGGGAGAGGACAGGAAGAACCCTTGGGAAGACCATAGGGTATGGGAAGGGGTGTAGCGGGAGATAAGAGCAGAAATGTAAGAGGGTGCTGAAGAACACAAAGACTTACAGGAGAGGAGGAGAATCTTGTAAGAAATACGATACTTTATAGGTAGCCAATTGAGGGATTTGAAGTGGAGATGAGAGGGCAGGTATCTGGGAGCAAAAGTGGTGATTCTTGCGGCTGAATAGATAACAGATTAAAGTGGAGAAAGATGAGAAGCAGGAAGACCAGAGAGTACAATGTTACAGTAGTCAAGTCTGGATAGAATGAGTGCCTGAGATAGAGTTTTTGCAGTTGACATGCAGAGGAAAGGACGTGTTTTGGCAATATTTTTTAGGAAAAAGCGACATGTTCTACTGACAGCCTGGATATGGGGGGAGAAAGTTAATTTCGAATCAAGTATGACCCCAAGACAGCGTGCTTTGGGTACTGAGTGTATGGCATAGTTGTCTATTGTGATGGAGAAGGGGATTGGTGGATGGGTTTTTGGATGGAACACCACCAGCTCTGTCTTAGCCATATTGAGTTTAAGATGGCGGTGGGCCATCCATGATGAAATAGCTGACAGACATTGAGTGACACAAGACTGCACAGCTGGGATGAGGTCAGGAAAAGAGAGATAGATTAGAGTGTCATCATCATGCAGATGGCAATTAAACCCAAGAGATGAGATGAAGCCACCAAGTGAGAGGGTGTAGAGGGAAAAGAGAAGTGGTCCCAGGACTGATCCCTGAGGAACAATGACTGTGAGGTCACGGGGAGATGAGAAAGCGTTAGCAAAAGAAACAATGAAAGTACATTTAGAAAGGAAGCAGGAAAGCCATTTTAGAGGTGTGTCACGGATGCCAAGGGTGTGCAGTGTGTCCAGTAGTAGTGCATGGTTAACAGTGTCAAAAGCAGCAGATAGATCTAGTTGGTTTAGTATACTGAATTGTCCTTTGTCCCTTGCCGAGTATAGATCATTAGTAATTTTTGTTAGGGCTGTATCAGTGGAATAGTTAGAACGGAAACCTGACTGTAATGGGTCAAGAAGTGAGTTTGAGCTGAGAAAAGAGATTAAGTGAGAGAATACAAGGCGTTCCAAGATCTGAGATGCAAAGGGGAGAAGTGAGACTGGACGGTAATTTGAACGACAGGTGGGGTTGAGTGAGGGTTTTTTGAGTATCGGTCTGACTATTGATTGTTTGAATGAGGATGGAAAAGTTCCAGTAGAAAGAGAGGAGTTAAAGATATATGTAAGGCTGGGAGCAAGAGTAGTTGCCAGAACCTTACTAAGTTGAGAGGGCATGGGATCCGAGGGGCAGGTAGTGGGTGGAGAGGAGGATAGTAAAAGAGATACCTCCTCCACCGTTATAGGGGAGAACGAGCTGAGGGTTGCTCAAGGTGGACTAGGAATCAGGGGATAGGAGGAGAGGATGTAGAGGGGATGGTTTGTTGGATGGACTGTATCTTATTTTTGAAAAAGTCAGCAAAGTCCTGTGGAGTGTTGTAGAAAGAGGAGCAGTTTAAGGTTGGAGGTTTGAGAAGCAAATCAAAGATTTTAAAGAGGTCACGTGGGTTAGATTTGTGGTTAGTGGTGAGGTTAGAGAAGTAGTGCTGTTTAGTCTGAGTGAGAGCTGTGTTAAAACAGGATAGCATAAATTTATAATTGTGAAAGTCGGCAACAGAATGATACTTCCACCAGAGACGTTCAAACTCGTGAACAATTAAAAAGGAAGCATGCAGTGGTGACAGGGGGATGGAAGGGATTCCATGACATATGGGATGCTTGGTCAAAGCTTCTGGGGCAGAAGGTTTTAGGGGAATATCTGTCGCTAGCTTAGAGAATTAATGGCATATAACTCGGGCTGGTTGTTCGGATAGCCAGTCTGCACTCTTACCTCTTTCTATTTCTTTTCTCCTTTCCTTTCTTTCTCTTCCGGTTGCTTGCCTCTTTCATGGTGAGGCTCTGTCCTCCTCCTTACTCACTCCCCTTTCTCTTTAAAATTATTAGTATGCTTCGGATGTATTCCTGTATATTCAATTATTGTGAGTGGGAATACACTGATGTAACATGGTTGTAGAGTCAGCTTTATTATCCTACATATTGACAAATCTCAGTTCTGAATGATGTAATTCTCAATCTCTATGCCTACAACTATGTTAATGTAGTGCTATTAATTTGCTTAATGTACAGATCTGTATTTCATTTTTTTAATTTGCTATTACATTATAATTTTCTGATCTTTACAATAAAGGTTATTTGAAATGTAAATTAAATAAATAAATAAATATAAAAGTGCTTACATACAAGAACAACATTATAAAGTATTGGAAATAGTTATTTTGCTATCACATTGTTGAAGAATGGCCTCTGCAATGCTCCCTTTTGCAGCTGGAAATGCCTTCCCAGGCTTTGCAGCTCACTGCCAAGCTGCAGGTAAAAAGCCTTTTCAGCTGCTGAAATTTGGAGGGAACTGGATTTAATCTCTAGATGTAAGCCACACAGTGTCAGTTCTTACAGACTAGTGCTTTGTGAGAAGAGTGAATGAAAAAAAGGGAGCAAAACGTTCAAAAAATACTTCCCGTTGTAAACACTTCCAAAAAGTGGCAATTTTCAGATTTTTTTAAACGTTTTTCCACATCAAGTAGTAATGTTGACTTTAACCACACAAAAGAGAATCACAGCAGTTGGTACTAATCTTCTCCTTATTTCAAATGTTCCAAAACATTGTCAATATCACTTTGCTGAGGATCAAATGCAAACACCTTTTTAACTCTCCCATTGCTGTGTGAGCGGTGGAGCAGGAGCTACCTCCGTCAGTCTCAGCACAGATTTCCACAGACAGGAGGACACAAAAACCAAACAAACGTATAGCAGATCTTTTTGGATTTAGTGCAGACACAAAGAAACGGACAAATGCCTAACATATTTCGTAAATGTATATTCTACTTAATCATAGGCACAACATACTTCTTGACAACACGCTCTTTAATACTAGTTGCCAGCTTTTGAATGAACCAATCACACGCATTGTGGTCCTATACAGCCTATTCATTCGCTACCAACCTTAATCATGACATTTGTAATACATTCAGGCTTCAAATAAAGGTACGTTTAGTATCCCAATTTAACCCCTTCAGGATCCAATGTAAGATTTGGAGCATCCCAATGTGTATTTAACTTACAATTATATCTCAGAAATCCATTACAACAAAAATAAAAAGTAAAATCATGTACACAAATATAAAAGTTACCTTGCTTATTGAATATATATACATATATCACTTTTCTTAAAATATTTTGAAATATATAAACAAGTCCTGAATGAACTACTCATAAAGGACTATTATTCAAAATATATTTAGTTGACATATATATCGCTAACATAATTGATAATCAAACTAATTAACCCTTAAGTCAGTGGTCCTCCATACTAATGCTTCAGGAAATGAAATCTAAAGTTCTAGTTGTTGTTATGTGTAGTCAATACGATTTAGAAACGCTGCATTTTCACAAGGTATGTTCATCGGTGAATAAACATGGTACCATCATGGTCCGAGTTTATGCCAGCCTGCATGTGTATTTTGAGATAAAGAATCCACTTGACTACAAGTAGAACCCTTATCTCTCCTCCACGCTCTGGTAAAGTGATTCTTTCTATGCCCTGAAAGCAAGTCACCCTTATTGCACATCTGAAAATACCTTGCCACAGGCTTACTCACATCGCCATTATTTATGTTGAGGATGTGCTCATGGATTATTTCCTTCAAAGCCGTTGTGGTTCTACCCACATATTGGGAGCCACATCCTCCACAAGTAATCAAATAGACAATGTTGGTAGTCCTGCAGTTTATATATTGCCTTATTGCTCTCAAATTCTGTCCCTACCTTTACATAAGTGCATGAAATGCATCTACTGGCCTCACACCTATACACGCCCTTAGAGCATAGCCAGGTAGGAGGCAATGTCATACTGCTATGGTATAGGCTGGAGGACAACTTACTACCCAAAGTAGGTGATCTCATCGCAATATATTTACAGCCCAATTCCACAGTAGGCCTCAATTATGGGTCACCAAAAAGGATTAGTAAATGTTTATCAATTATTCCTTTGATTCGATTGAAGTCCACACTGCAGTCTGTAATGAATGTAAGGCCCTTCTTATCTCCACTACAATCCGTCCTCAATCTCTCTTTCTTTTTCGTACTCTGTAAAAGCTTCTTCCTATTAGTATCCTTTGAGCTTACATAAGCTTTTTTTTACTATATCAATGGAATAACCCCGTTCCAAAAAACGTGCTGTCAGATCTGCTGATTGAGATTCAAACTACTCATCTGTGGTACAGTTTGTGCGAATACACAGAGACTGTCCTACAGGTATAACCCTAACAACATGGCCAGGGTGACAGGTTTTGGCATCCAACAAGGTGTTACCTGCACATGGTTTCCTAAAGACAGTAGTCAAAATCCTTCTATCGGAAAACATTAAAGTCAAATCCAAAAATGGAATCTTAGTTTTATGGAACTCATATGTAAATGTTAAATTAAGATAATTCTGATTCATATACCGGACAAAACCAATCAAAGTCTATTTTGGTTCCGGTCCAACTAAACAACAAATCATCTGTAAATCTTCTATATAGTCTGATAGAGCGTAGAGGAGATTTAAGGGTTCTACTTTACAGAAATAAGGTTGACTTTGACAGCATGGCACTTGAAGCCAACATCTTGAGGCAGAAGGACATTCAAGATGCTGCCATCTCCATTATGATTCAGGCTATGAAACCTGTATTGTCTAAGGCCTATCACAGAATCTGGTCTGTGTTCTACCAGTGGTGTGCTGATCGAGACATGTCCCCATGAGCTTTCAGCATTTGTGTTATTCTGGCTTTCCTTCAAGATGAATTCAATAAGGGTCTCAGTCTGAATTTAATTAAGGTTCAGATCTCAACCCCCAGTTATTTTTTCAGAAACATATTGATTTTGTTCCTGACATCAAGACCTTTATTCAGGGGTGGCTCACTCCTACCTTACCTACAGGGATCCCACTCCTACGTGAGATCAGAAACTTGTATTAGGAGTTCTCCGGAGCCTTTTTTTGTCTATCTCTTTGTGTCTCCTGAGATGCTTAAGATGGCTGTCATTTGGCTGTTGTTTCTGTTCACAGAGTTGCTAAACTACCAAGCTCTGTCTTGTAAACCCCCTTTCCTGCTTTTTCACCAGGATAAGATTTTTTTTTTTGTCCAAGGGTTATCTTGGATTTTCACATCAACCAGATAATTGTTATTCCTTCTTTTTGCCCTGATCCTTTTAACAAGCAGGAGCTTCACCTGTTGGATTTGGTACTCTTTCTTAAGTACTATGTCCATTGAACACAGCCTTTTAGTAAAACTGTCTCTTTTGTCATTTCTGAGGGCCCTGAAAAAAGTTGCGTCCAACGTTACCATTGCTTCTTGGATCAATTCCGCTATCTGACAGGTGTATGTGATCAGAAAGAAACCTGTCCCTTTCCATGTCATGGCATGAGCCACCAGATGTGTGGGTGTATCTTGGTTCTACAAGAATCAAGCCTCTCTTGAGCAAGTGTGTAAAGTGACAATGTGGTCGTCTCTGCACACCTTTACCAAGCACTTCAGTGTAAATGTCTTGGCATCATCTGAGGTCAGCTTAGGCCAGAAGGTCCTTCAGGCTTTTGTGCCTGTTTAAGGACTTCATTCCTCTTTTTTTTTTTTTTTTTGCAGGGTTCTGAATCCTGTTGGTTCTTGTTCTTGGTTAGTTGATTGTTGTGCAGGTTTGGTGTCTGTTAACACCTGAGGTTTATATGGTACCAGTTAGTCCTGTGGAATACTTGTCTGCATTCTAGGTTTTTTTCCCAGGATTCTTGGTGGATTCTTTGGTATATGCCCATGGCTCCTGTGTTCCACATTAGATGTAAGAGAAAAGAGTATTTTTGTGAACTCACAATTAAATAATTTCCTCGTAGTCCATGTGGAACACGGGACTTCCACCCAGAGAAAAAATATGTGCAATAAGTCTCTGGGCAGAGGGGTCCTCTTGGGGTCTTTGTTCAGGGGACTTTTTTCTTTTCTTTCACTTTTGTTTCTTAAAGGGATAGTAATACTTCGTTTTAACTTTATTTTATTTTGTAGGCATTAAAAAAACATGAAGAATGATATAAGTCTTATCTCTCAAACCTTTATGGTTTATGAGATATTCACAAGCAAAGTTCCCCTCCCCGCCCCTTTTACCTAGTGTAAGCAATCTCTTCTCAGATGTGAGTCTGGTTGTATGACAGTACAGATAACAGAAGGGGACAATTTTCTTTGTATGAAAACAATGAAAGCCCTTCCCCCCTTGACAAGTTTTTCAGCTTTTTCCCTTATCTTAATTGAAGATTGTCCCTCTCTGCAGTCTACCTGGGCATCTCCCTTCTGATCTGGTTGAACAGGGGAGGGATACTTTGTTTGTGAATATCTCTTAAACCATAAAGGTTTCAGAGATAAGACTTATATCATTCTTCATGTTTTTTTAATGCCTACAAAATAAAATAAAGTTAAAATGAAGTATTACTATCCCTTTAATGCTACTTTGTTATACATTGAAAGTAATGGGCGAGGATAAAGTAGCAGGTAAAAGAGCATCTCTGCCTTTTTTGATGTGCCATGACTTCTGCGGGAGGTAACCTAACCCATGGTTCCTGTGTTCCACTTGGACTAAACTTTAAGGCTTTGGGGTGGGGGGAGGGCTTCTTTGTTACCTGTTCAATGGCAGCTATGTGAGACTTATGTGAGTTGTTGAAGCCTCTTGAGGAGGCCACCTTCCTGCGGTTTATTGTGCAGGTGAAAGAATCTGTGAGATACTTCCACTAACCTATTTATTACAGAAAAAAAATTAAGAGCACCTATTGGTGGGAACCTGTAACCCCTTGGTCTATTTGTCTCTCGGTGGACTAAAGGAGAAAAAAGGAGCTATCAATACGTACAAAAATCTCCTTTTACTGCATTTGTATAATATTAAAGACCTTGACTGATATTGGTAACACTAACAATTCTAGGTAGTTTTAAAAATCTAAGCATTTTTATTCCCCCCATCCCTTTCAGTGTTGTCAGCCCTGTCTGCAATGAAGAGTCGGACATGATCAAATGACTGGCAACTTCCCAAGCTGTCACACAATGGGAGAGCTTTTGTGTCTGTGACAGTTATTTTAATAACTTCCTGGGCACTAACAATAACTCAGTCAGTGCTCAGGATACATTTTAAAAATAAATAATATTAAATTCTGTAGCGTAATAGCAATCAGTTGCAATGTTTAATAATAATAATGTAATAGTAATAATAATAATGATAATATAACATTAAATAAAGCAAAAACAATAATAATTTAGTTTATCGTCACTATTGTATTTTTAATTTACATATGAACTCTGGCAAGACTTGTCCTTATGTTTTCTTTGCTGTTGTCTCTAATACGTGCATATCTTTCTGTCCCTCTTCACAGGTTGACCCTATTAGATATTATGAAGCCTGTGTTAGTGATGCTTGTGCCTGTGATTCTGGAGGAGACTGTGAGTGCTTTTGCACAGCAGTGGCATTGTATGCTCAAGCCTGCAGTGAAGCTGGAGTGTGTATCAAATGGAGAACACCAACTATATGCCGTGAGTGCTGTGGTTATTGTTGGAAATATGATTCACTTTATAACTCAGTTATAATATGGAAAACAGCACTGATAAGAAATGTAGAAACAAAGATTGTTGGACATATGTGCAAGATCAACACTGAGACAAGGCAACTGTACCATTGGGAAAAAATTTAACTTTCTAAAATTCACAATAATTTAAACTGGTCTAATAGTAAAGAAAATATTTAAGAGGATAAAGGCTCCTTTTAAATGAGTGGGAATTTTTATTTTTACCTTACAGTGCAATTGTTTCCCCTATAATTGTTCCCCTTTTATTCTTTGTATATATGGCCCCATGCCTCCTGTTAGGGTATTTAAATGTAGTGATACATTATACATTAATTCTTAGACTGAACGGATCTTGTAGTGATACATTATACATTAATTCTTAGACTGAACTGATCTTGCAATTGAGAAACTGAATGTGCTGTTTCTATGCCTTGCAGGAATACTAAGAAGGAATTGTAGAACTGTTCCACAGGGGACAAATACAAATAGACTTAATTTAAAGGGTTAAAATCATATTTAAATCTATGGCAATTTTTTGTTTGCTATAGGGCAGTTGGTCTGCTCCAGAATTACAACAGCTCATTATTCTTCATCATCTTGTTCATTTCCTTGTCATGAGAAGGCAGCGTTCAGAAATGGTTAAACTTCCACTGTCAGCCAATAGGACAGGAAACAACATCCCAAATTCATAAATAGATCATCCCTCCCCCTACCCAGTAGTCTTTTTTTTTTTTGTTTCCTGTTCTCGGCCATTGGAACAACACTCGTTTCTGGTTTGTGGTTTTCTTTTTTAACTTACTTGGTTCATTGTTAGGTTCCCTGATCGGCGCCAGACCTCTCACTCCCTGGAGGTCCAGATGCAATGTTTTTTAAGATCCTATATAATAATTTTCTAAAATGTGTGTAACTCCACAGTCATGCACAATAGAGACTGCTGCGAGTGCTGCAGTCATGTGCAGTAGAGAATGCCAGTGAGGAGGGTGATACAGAGCGGGGTGCTCCGAAGGAGCGGTGTGGGCAGTCTCTGTTGAGCATGACTGCACCGCAACCGGCTGGCACTGTATCAGCCACGGCATGGGCAGTCTCTACTGTGCATGACTGCCCTGCGACTGGCTTCCAGTGGCCCGTGTAACGGGCTCTTCAACTAGTACTTCAATAAAGTATTTATTTTATTAACATGAAGGTGTGCTCAACCCTATGGAGAGAACTTGTGTGAGAGAGGTTGGACCATGGAATTTGGCCTTTTGGCCTTCTTTTCCTCCCTGTTGGGAGGCAAGAAATTGGATTCCCCATCAGGAGTCTCTGGCTGGTCTCTGGCTGTTAGCCAGTCCATTTTCCCTCTTCTATAATGGAGCTGTTGGCATTCTGGAAAGCTCTGTGTGCATGCCTGAAGAACAGATGAATCATGGTGACAGCAGGAATAGGCAGCCCACTTTGTTCAGACAAGAGCAGTGGGTCACGACAGTCTACTTCAAGGGATATCCTTATAAGAAGCCGACTGGAAGGTCCTCACAACAGTGTTATAGACTGAGGAGCTCATCTAGAGAATGATGTAGCACAAGGATTATGGCCACCTTACTTGTCAAGTATGACATCAAATGATCTAGAACTTAGAAGCAAGGGGGAACCAGAAACAGGTCCCTCACTGGGGAACTGACACCAGTCATGGACTGGGCAGTATCTCATGCATCCAATCTGATGGCAGTTTATCTCCAGGTTACACTCAGTATTCAAGGGTTTTATCTGAGCAGGCTCAGGTGGACCCACATTCCTGGGCATTGAATTGCAAGATCTTTGGAATGATTATTCAGAGATGTGTTCTCCTATCAACAGCCCTGATGGCCTCCCCCAGAACTGCAAGCTGGAGAGTTTCTTTGATGAGAAGTGGCATACAGGAGCTCAGGAATTAAATGCATTTAATCAGTCATGGGACAGGAGTTTGGCTATATATTTCTGCCCTTCCCTCTGATAGTCAGAGTACTACAGAAGATCAGCACAGATCAAGCAGAGGTCATAGCAATCATTTCCTTTTTGCCTAGATGTTCCTGGTTTCCATAATTGAAATCCATGGCAGTAGAAAATCCTTGGATTCTTCCTGTCCAGAAGGTCCAGTTTTGCACGCAGACCTCAGCAAGCTTTATCTCTCATGGATACTGAGCAGCATAAGCTCATTAAACAAGGTCTCTCAGAATACACAATCTCCCACCTTCTGAATGCTCATAACAACACAACCTCAAATTCCTACTATAGAATCTGGTCATTCTTCTTCCAGTGGGCTACCGGATTTCTTAAAAGATGGCTTTAACCAGGGTCTGAGCCACAGTACTTTGAAAGTTAAATTTTATGTCATCTCTGCAATTACTGGAGTCAGTGGGCTCCACAATATCTGATTATCCATTTCTTCAGAGAACTCAAGAGACTTCATCCTTCGGTGTTCTCCTTCTACCTGTCTAGGGATCTGCCTCTTATTTTGGATGCCCTATCTGCCAAGCCCTTGAGCCTCTGGATTCCATCCCTCTGGGCTCTCACTGAAGACAACCTTTCTGATAACAGTAACATCTGCATAAAGAATCACAGAACTATAGGATCTATCAGTTCAGGAACCTTTCTTGAGGCTCAGTCACACTATGTTACTCTCAGCCTGGTTCCTGATTTCCTGCCAAAAGTGGTTTCATTTCATTTGGCTCAAGACATTGGTCTTCCATCCTATTCCCCTAACAATCTAGGATACAAGCCACAATGGATCAACTTGGATGTGATTAGATGCCTGAAAATCTGGTTATCGGCAGGATTGGCAAACCTCAAAATCTACTCTTGCCAGATGGATTCCCTCCTATATTAGGCCTATCAGTTGAAGGCTCTGCCAGTCCCACAAGGAATCAAGGCACACTCCTGTTGAGAAGTGGCTACATCCTAGGTATCAGAGGCTAGGCTATCACCAGAGGAGATCTGTAGGGCAGCAACCTGGTCCTCAAACTCTACTTTCATCAGACACTACCTGCTGGATATCAGGTCAAAAAAGCAGCTGTGTTTTGGAGAGGGGTTCTTCATTCATTGTCTACTATGAACACTCATTAAATTCTTTAAGCATTCTGGGACTTGTGCTGGGTATTTTGCTTGGTATTTTGTCCCTCCCTTGGCACTACTCCATTTGTGCACATTGTCTACAATGACTAGGAAAAATAATTTCAGCTTACTGTTATTTTCCTTTCCTGGTCAGGAGAAGGCAACATTCAACCACTTTCCTCCCTTCTCCACAGCTAAACAACTAAGATTACTGGGCAGGGAATGGGGTGATCTGTTTATAACTTTGAGGTATTGTTTCCTGTCCTATCAGCTGAGAGTGGAAACTTAACAGGGTATGAATGGTGCCTTCTTGTGACCAGGAAAGGGAAATAATGGTAAGCTGAAATAAATTTCCATTATCTGCTTGAAAAACAATACAAGGAGCTTGCTCTTTAATCCCTTGAGGATCAGAATGCTATGCAGCCCATTGCAACAACCCTCTGGTCATCAAGAGGTTAAAAATAAATTCCATAGATTGAGGGATTATGTTTTCTTTAACCCCCTTACCACCCGAGGATGTACATGTATGTCCCGATCGGATGTCCCAGGTGGACAGACGACATATATGTACATCCCTGAAGTCGTTTAAAAAAATGAAAAAAAAATGTTTGGCGGGCGTTAAGTGCCGGCCGCGTGAGTGTCACTAAGGGGTTAATACAAATAAAATGTGTTTCCTGTTGACTGTCATTCAGTTTAATACATTCATTCTCATCTGTGTCTTTTATCAGCCTTATTCTGTGATTATTATAATTCTGCTGGAGATTGTGAGTGGCATTACAAACCATGTGGTACTCAGTGTATGAAGACCTGTAGGAACCCCAAAGGAGTGTGTGCGTATGATCTGCCTGGTTGTGAAGGTAAATCTACATTTATCATAGGATAATGCTATTTTACATAACATTAAGCTTAAAATATAGCTGAATTAATATATGCATTTCCTGTTTTAGGTCTGTGTTTTATAGCACTTATCATATTGAAATGTCTTATAGACTACAAAATGTCTTTTCCATTTATGTTTTACCAAAATAGAAAGTCCTACATTTGCCAAACAGGGTCAGTGTGTTTTTCTGGGGTGGGTTTACAGTTAAAATTAAAATGATGACATTTGACTGAGGGTAGGATCTTGTCTCTTAGGAGGCAGTGAGTCGGGGCGCAATATCACTCCACATACAGTACATATGCTAGAGGTGTCTCCTTACATATACATAAGAGACTGGATTTTGAATTCTTAGACATCAAAACAAATTCTAAAGAGAGGTTTAATTTTTTTGACCTGTAAAATTCACAAAACCCCATTCATATTGATTAACATATACATTCCACCGCCTTTTGAGCCATCTGTTATCAGGGAAGCCCTGAAATACATCACGGATAGGCCAGATCACCTAATTATTTGTATGGGTGACTTCAATATAGTCATGGATAATGCCATGGATAGGATGAGTGGCAACTCAGACGATAATAATGCAAACATACAATTGTTTAAGACCCTGCTGGGGGACATGGGGTTGATAGATTCCTGGTGGTCGCTACACCCTACAGAGAGGGGATTCTCATGTCACTCTGCTACTTATAAGACTCTATCCCTCATTGACTTTGCTCTTGTCTCTGAGTTAACCTGCCAGGTTACGAGGACTTGTGACTTCCTCCCAAGGGTGGCCTCAGATCAAACGCCTCTAGTACTTACCATAGATTTGGGGAGGCGGGGGTACCTAGAGTTTGGAAACTTAACCCATCTTGGTTGTCAGTGGAACAAATTGATAAGAGACACAAGGATGATTTGCTATCCTTCTTTGATATAAATCCTAATTCTACTCCACAGGAAATGGTGTGGGAGGCAGTAAAGGCGGTGGCAAGGGGAACCCTTATCTCCCATATTGCAACATATAGGAAAGAATCTGACCAGGAGATTAGAGACTTGGAGGAGAGGGTTAAAAGTTCTGAACAACAATACATTAACGAAGGAGACATGAATTCAGATGAGGCTTTTACCTCAGAATGTAGGTCTGAATCCAAAGGTAGCTCCACTCCATGGAGTCAAATGCCTTAGATGAGTCTAGTGAGACCACAACTCTGTCACCGGTATTGGTATGTTTTGTATGTAAATGGGAAAATAGTCTTCGAAGGTTATGAAATGTAGATTTCCCGGGCATAAATCCAGTTTGATCCGTGTGGATAAGAACTGGTTGCCATCACCTTGGCAAGGATTTTAGCATCTACCGTAAGTAAAGAGATAGGTCTGTATGAGTCACATTTGGTAAAATCCTTTCCCGGCTTGGGAAGTACAACTATTGTTGCTTCATTAAGAGATTGTGGCAACGTTGCCATGTCCAAGGCATCATACATAGTATTGAGAAATTGTGGAGCAAGCACGTCAGAATATTTCTTATACCATTCAGCTGGTAAAGGAAGGAATTCGATAGCCGCCACACCTCACCCAACATGATGGGCGAATCCAATATCTACCTCTGGTCTTCAGACAGGGCTGGAAGAGGTATTCTTGTGAGGTACTTCTCTATTTGCCCACACCATCCCCTGTCCCGCAGATCCAGCATTAATATGGAAGTATTTCTCCAAGGCTACCCCATGGTCCCTCGCAATGTGTTTAACAGAAAGCCAGTATGGCTGAAGTCTCCAGGAGTTGGTCGACAAATCCCTTTGCACATGAAGATGCAAACGCATCGGAGAATGGTCTAAGGCCACCCTAGGCAAGTAGGAACAGTCCTCAAACAGGTGAAACAAGTGTTGTGAGACCAGGGTGTGATCATATGGGTTGCAGAATGACACTATTATTCTCTAGTACCGGGGTGCAAGGTTCTCCATGCATCAACAAGACACATATCCTCTATCATGCTCAAAAAGTTAAACCTGGAAGTCAGGGGGTTAACTGATCTGGTACCCAACCTGTCCAAGTAAATGTCAGACACTATATTAAAATCGCCCATAGTAACAATAGGGCGGCCTGGTCTGGCAGAGATATATATAAGAGCCTCCTGAAGGACCTCAAGCACGAAAGGTGGGGGGATATATTTGTTCATCACTATAGTCGGGATGCCACAGATCAAACAATCCAAGAAAATGTACCTACCCAGTGGGTCAGATTTCAAGTCCACCAGCTCATATTGTAATGATTTATTAACCAGGAGCGAAACTCCCCTGGCATGAGTGGAGAAGGTTGCATGATAATGTCGACCCACCCATAGTTTCTTAAGGGCTAAAATCTTACTGCCACATAGATGTGTCTCTTGAATCAACAAAATGTCTGGTTTGTATTTTCTGGCATGTGTCATGACTAAGGAACATTTAATACTATCATTTAGGCCTCTGACATTCCATGAGATAAATGTGACCACTTTATTAGCCATAGCCGTTAGAATACCAATAGACAACCCGCTCGTCTCCCAGAGAGCACAGATCCCTTACCCACCTAACCTCCCCTCCCCATATCTCAGCTCAACACAATAACCTATTTCCCCCTCCCTGTCTCCATCCAACCCCAACCAGAAGAGGACCCAAACCCTAATCAAAACCCCTAGGGAAATCCCAAGTTGGACCCGGGATGCTTCCCGCATATTTAACAGTACAACTTAAACAGTTGAAACAAGAACAGACTTCAGGGCATACAAAAAGTCCCATGGGTGTCCATGGCGACTCACAACAATCACACCACCAGCCGCCATCAGGCTACACAGCAGTGTAATCCATACGAATAGTAGTGCTATAGAAAAGGACATGAAATCCCTTTCGTATGTCACCGGACATGCATCTCCAAGGAATGTAACCCTACATCCACAGAGTATAGGCCACATCCCTTTGTACATTGATAAGTATAGACGTGAGATCACTCACATATTATAGCCATTTAGAAGCATCTACAGACCCCTGCATCGGATCATTAAGCTTGAATGTGTTGAAACAAGAACAGACTTCAGGGCATACAAAAAGTCCCATGGGTGTCCATGGCGACTCACAACAATCACACCACCAGCCGCCATCAGGCTACACAGCAGTGTAATCCATACGAATAGTAGTGCTATAGAAAAGGACATGAAATCCCTTTCGTATGTCACCGGACATGCATCTCCAAGGAATGTAACCCTACATCCACAGAGTACAGGCCACATCCCTTTGTACATTGATAAGTATAGACGTGAGATCACTCACATATTATAGCCATTTAGATGCATCTACAGACCCCTGCATCGGATCATTAAGCTTGAATGTGTAGACGCGCGGAGATGTGCATCTCTTGAACATGTGCCATGACCCTTTATACATTGACAAGTTTAAACATAAGATTAACTGTACATTAAATTTTATCACTACGTCAAAAGGTTACATGACATCTATTTGTAGATTGCCATACAGGACATAGGCCACATCCCTTAGTATTTTGATAGGTGAACAGTTGAGATTATTTACCTATTGTATTAATGCTGATGCTTCAACTGACCCCCATATTTGATCAATGGGTATGGGCATGTAGGGGTAGAGATGCATAACCACTGAGCATGTGTCATGGTCCTTTAAACATTAACAAGTTCAAACATGAGATTAGTTTCACACTAAAACGTATCAATCCAGCAGAAAATCCCATGTTGTTGCAATCATGTACCCCAGAACCCACTCCTCCCCAGCAAAATGCACATAAAAAATACATAAAGAATAACTACTGGAGCTGTAAGTGATAGCTGGGCATACAAGACAGGAACCGCCCACGCATATGTATCATTCAGGCACCCACACTTATAGCAATATGTATGAGATCTATATTACATCCACATAGATGCATCCACAGACCCCCACATCGGATCAACAAGTGTGAGTATGCAGAGGGGCGGAGGTGTGCATTTATTGAGCACGTGCTATGACCCTTTATACATTGATAATTTCAAACATGCGGTTGGGTGCACACTAAATCCCATTAAAAATGAGAATGGTTTCACATTAAAACAAATGTTGTCGTAATCATGAACCCCATAACCCCCAGCAAAATGTACATAAATAGTAACTACTGGAGTCATAAGTGATAGCTGGGCATATAAGGCAACTCCAAGATAGGAACTGTCCACGCATATGTAACATTTAGGCACCCACACTCATAGTAAAACCCACGAGGTCTATAACCTGAGAATCCAAGGATTACCACTATGTGTAAATTAACACTGTAGAGTTTGAGTCGTCATGTATCAAAATAACTCCCAACTACAAAGCCTCGACCCAATTCACTGCCTCGGCCTCAGACGTGAAAACAGATGTGGTTCCATTATGAAATACACAAAGTTTAGCTGGGTACAGCATGGCATACTGGATATCCTTCTCATGCAGTTTGCGTTTTACCTGTTGGAACTTCATTCTTTGGCATTGCACTTCCATTGAGAAATCTGGATAAATGGAAATGAGAGCGTTTCCGTGCACAATAGGGTTATTAAGGCGAGCCAATCTCAGTATGGCATCTCTGTCTCTATAATTGAGGAGCTTGGCAATCACAGGTCTTAGGTTTGCCCCCAGAGGCGGGCGCACAGAGGGAACCCTATGGGCTCTCTCCACCATGAATGATCCCAAGAGGTCCTCTGCACCCAACTTCTCCCCCACCCAGCACTCCAGAAATGTTTCCGGGTTTTGTTCTTCACAATTTTCCGGTAGCCCAATGATACGGATATTGCAGCGATGATATCTGTTTTCCAAATCATCAGCTTTTTTCTATAGTACCATAACTTGTTGTTTCAGCGCTTCAAGCGATTCACTAATAGGGGGAAGAGAGTCCTCTACTTCAGAAACCCTTCTTTGAGTATTCTGTACCCTTTCTCTCATATTTTGTTGATCAGCTTGTAGCAAATTTAATTCCATTTGTACAGAATCAATTTTAGTGGTTAGGATTAATGATGAGCGAGCACCCCGATGCTCGGGTGCTCGGGTGCTCTGACCGAGCACCCCCTGAGGCTCGAGTGCTCGGCCGAGCACCCGAGCCCCATTGAAAAGCATGGGAGCACTCGAGCATTAAACCAGGCACCCCCTGCTCTGATGAGCGGAGGGTGCCTGGTCAATGTCCCTCTTCATCTCCGCTATGCCCCTCTTCCACAATGTCCCCCTTCATCTCCTATGCCATAGAGGAGATGAAGGGGGACATTGTGGAAGAGGGGCATAGCGGAGATGAAGGGGGACATTGTGGAAGAGGGGCATAGACTCTATGCCCCTCTTCCACAATGTCCCCCTTCATCTCCGCTATGCCCCTCTTCCACAATGTCCCCCTTCATCTCCTCTATGGCATAGGAGATGAAGGGGGACATTGTGGAAGAGGGGCATAGCGGAGATGAAGGGGGACATTGTGGAAGAGGGGCATAGCGGAGATGAAGGGGGACATTGTGGAAGAGGGGCATAGAGTCTATGCCCCTCTTCCACAATGTCCCCCTTCATCTCCGCAATGCCCCCTTCATCTCCGCAATGCCCCCGTACCTCCAGTCCCTGGTGGTCCAGCGGAGTCTTCGGATCTGTGCCTCTTCCGGCACAGATCCCCTTCACCCGAACATGTCGGGCGAGCACATGGCGGTACTCGTACGAGTACCGCCATGTGCCGAGCAGAGCGATGCTCGAGCCGATCCGAGCATCGGCCGAGCACGCTCGCTCAACACTAGTTAGGATGTTTTGACAATTGGAAATGGCTGACATTAATTCTGTAAAGTGTGAATCAGAGGTCTCCTCAGGGTTAGATGAGTGTAAAGGCAAAGAGGGGGCTGAAGACTGTTCCATAATAGCCTGAACCTCGCCCTCCTCCATCTGCCTCCTGGTAAACTGACTAAGCCTGTTTTTAATAACACCTGTTTTGGACTTCTTACCCATAATGCCAATGAACAGGAACAAAGCGACAGAGAGATAAGTAGTGTGTAAGGTCAAGGTCATGCAGTGAGAGGCTATACACTCTGGGACATCAGAAGAAAATTATCTCATAGCTACTGAAGCCTCTAATAGCATGTCATGAAGGTGGATACTGTTAAGGTTGACACAAGGGTGTTATGTGAGATTGTATCAGATGGTGACGGCCTTATCCCGAGACAATCCCCAAACTCTTAGTATCAGAGTGGTGAGTTGGCATAGGAATGTTCTGAGACCTCAATTAAACATAGGAGAAACGGGGTCACATGTTTAGGATAACTGGACAGACAGGGGTTGAATGGTATGATGGCTTATATAAGTCAGGCAGTAACCTCCGAGCCGAGAGTATGAACATCAGGCCCCACACTATTAGTCTCCACCAATCGTATCCAAGGCCATCAGCACATAATGAAAAGATGTTAAGATGATAAGACAGGCAGTGTTGCTGTAAGTATTCAGTGATGTGGCGGCAGAACAGAAGAAAGACGGCAGGCAGTCCTAACCATACATGGGAGAGACTGGGGTTACATGTAGAGGAGAAAAATACAAATAGGGGTTGAAATGAGTACTGGGCAGTGCAGTTTCAACAGCAGTTCCCGGATCAGGGCCAGAGACACCAGGCCATGTGTTGAAACAAATTTTCACCTCTAATTCTCTCAATGGGATTCACACAGCCCTCAGATGGTATAAAGGGCAATGTTGCTGCAATTCACACCTTAGGGTTTCAGTGATATGACGGTGGAACAGTAGAGAAACAGCAAGCAGTCTTAATCATACATGGGAGAGGTGGGGGTACATGCACAGGAGAAGAAGACAAAGTGTTGAATGAGTGCTTGGCAATGTAGTTATCACAGTGCCTGCGATTCCTGTCACTCTCAGTTGTGGCTGTCACTGATTTGCTGACTGAGTTTGACCCGCCTCCTGATGACCTTTTTATACCTGGCTATCACATCTGTCAGAGGCCCTTTCGTGGTGTTCCTGAGCCAGTAGTGCTGTTGCTGTGTTCCTGTATTCTGAGTTCCTGTGTACCGATTCGGCTTGTCCTGACCATTCTCCAGTGTACCCGCTTGTGTATGACCCGGCTCGTCTGCGTACCACCCTTGGATCCTGACCCGGCTAGACTGACGTTCCTGCTCGTGTATGACCTGGCTTGTATGACTGCCTCCTACATGCTCCGACCCGGCCCGGCTGACTTCCTGCTCCGAAGATCGGCTTCCAGCTTGTTCCAGTGACCTGCGTTTCAGTTTGTCGCCGCCGCAAAATTTCCAGTCTCTGCTGCCCGTGTCAGTGTGACTGCCTTGCCTGGTGCTTCCCTCGATTTAGTGCTGTGCCTCGTTCATTGTGCAGAGCTGTGTGTATTCTGTGGGCCTTCCTCTCTGTGCAGAGCCTTGCAGTAGCGCTGAAGCCTCGAGTAAACGTGCATTTTAACTCTTGCAGTGCTGCCTCAAATTCACTCTCGCTATCTCCTGTACGAGCCTCGTTACCCGTGATACTGCTGCTGAGTTGGCCGCTCTCCGTTGGCAACTCTAGTCCACCATTGCAGAGTGTTCACATAGTTGGGCCGTTTGGGCGCTTAAGGCTCTCCGGTATTGGCTACCGACGATATCATTGACACAGAGTGTTGGCAGAAAGGCTTCAGTGTTGGCTTATCCGGTACTACGCCCGAGGGGGCTAGTGGCTCTTGCTCTCTTATTCCAGCATTTGATTACACTTGAGGAGGCTGTTAGCTCTTGCACCACCGGCCGGTTTCCGTTACGCCCGTGGGGGCTATTGGCACTTGCACAAACAAAAGTAGTTCCTATAACTACGCCCGTGGGGGCTAAGTTGATTCCCTTTCTGCTCACTATCCAACACCTTGGCAAGGCAGCTCTATCCTCAGCACTTGACGAACTTTGTCTATACAGCACAGCCCTTTTAACATCCAGGGCCTGTCAAACTTCCACATCTGAGACAGACTGTTATTTGGACATTAACCCCTTGGGGTCAATATCATCCTAGTGCATACTGTTCTGCATTTATGTCTATTGTGCTATTACCATTGTAAATATCTCAGTTTACTTATCTGTGTATTACCTACCGCCTCTAGAGGGCGTACTTGTGCCTTATTCACTTTAATAAAGTGTGTTTTATTTTCACTTATTTGGTCTGAGAGTCCTAAAAAACCAGTGACAGTAGTTCCCACAGCAGCTCCAGAATCATGGCCAAAGACAACAGGTCTTGTTTTGAAGCAAATCTTCACCTCTGATTCTCAGGATAGGATTCACACAGAGACCCCCAGAGCATTTACTAGTATCCGGTTGCTCCCATAAGAGCCAGGTATACTGTGTATGAAGAAATGACGCAGGGTCACTGCACCTTCAAGGGTTATCCAAGTAGTCACCCTATCACACACTATATATAAAACATTAGCGTGTTATATGCCTATGGTGAGGTGAGGGGAACTGGGTCAAAAAACAAAAAATAAGATGGTGCTCTAAGGGAGGGCAAAAGGGAAAGCGAGCCATGTCAGGGGCCTTCCGCAGCAATGAAGACAGAGGCAATGGGCCTAGGAATGCGCCACCCACCACGCTGCAAGAATAGCCCACAGAGCAGTGGATGCCTCCCGCCACCATCTGTATTTTGCAAGTTATGTCATAGGGCTCTGTCTCCCACTCCAAATCCAGAATCCACTATACCGCCTCACCTCTGCCACCAAACTCCGAAGATGCATCATAGACCCCGCGGGTTGGTTTAGTTGGAGGGTAGTCTCTCATGCGGGTAGCGTAGCGGGATTACATCAGGCCGGACGGGCCACGGTTGTATCTCAGAGTGGTACAGCTGTTGTTTATAAGCAGGCACATCTGCAGATGCAATTCACCCCCGATGGGCTCAAGGTAGCTCCATCACACCGCAAGGCCACATCCGTCTCCACACGATCATCCAGTATATACAGTGTTTAATTAATCCAATATTGATGTCAAACTGCGTCGTTCAGAGAAGAGAGTATTGTGGTGCCCCTTGGAAACAGATCCAGATTTTTTCAGCATGTAAATTCATCTAGATTATCTCCTTGTTCACGGTGCAGAGCAGGGTCAAGTCCACCCGGTCCAACTTCCGGTCACACCCTCCCAATCCCCCCCCCCCCGTGGAAGACTTTATAAGTTGCCAAGATGTAGATCTAGGAAACTGGGAACTCCATCCTAAAGTGTTTTACCTGATTATCCAGTAGTGGGTATGCCAGAAATAGACCTCATTGCAAGCAGGGAGAAGAGAAAGGTTCCAACATTCTTTTCCTGGATGGGGGGGTCCTCTGGCCTTTGTGAAGGATGTAATGTCCATCTCATGGAGCTTTCATCTCTCCTATTTGTTCCTTCTGATTTCTTTCATCCCCAGGGTGATCCGGGTCAACCTCTCTGTTCAGGATCTGATCTGTCTACCTCCCAGACCAGATCTGTTGCTCTGGGTCATCTGTGGTCTTGGAGAGCCTGGCTTTGACGGCATGGCTCTTGAAGCCAATATACTGAAGCGAAAGAGGGTTTCTCTGCAGATGTCATATCCACCATTATGCGTGCCCAGAAGCCAGTCTCTTCCAAGGAATATCATAGGTTGTGGTCTATATTTCATAAGTGGTGATTGGACAAGAACATGTCCCCACAAGTTTTTGACCTTCCCTTAGTTTTGTCCTTTCTCCAAGACGGTGTGAAAAAAGGGCTGAGCTTGAGCTCCATTAAGTTTCAGATCTCAGCACTCTCTGTTCTTTTTCAGAGATTTTATGTTGCCATTCCAGGTGGCAAGGTGTTTCTTCAAGGGATGGTTCATGCCTTCCCTTCGTTCAAGGATTGCATTTACCCATGGTCCCTCAACCTGTTTCTAGGTGTTTTGCAGAGACCTCTTTTTGAGCCTTTTGCCTACATCTCTTTGAGCCAGTTGACAATCAAGGTGGCCTTCCTCAAGATGGCAGTTGTCTCAGTGCAACGAGTTTCTGATTTTCACATTCTGTTTTTCAAACATCCTTTTCTGGTTTTTCACCAGGATAAGTCAGTACTTCATACCTCTCAGGAGTTTCTTCCCTAGGTAGTCATGTACTTTCACTTCATTCAGGATATTGTTGTACCTTCTTTTTGTCCTGAGCCTACGTCTGATAAGTCAAGGGATCTCCATCTGTCTTGAGTTCTATGGGCACCATACTCAGCCTCTACACAAGGCTGACACTATGTTGATCATCTCAGAGAGTCCCAGACCTTGTTAAGCTCTTTCCAAGGTCACCATTGCCTCTCTGATCAGGTGTATGAGATTCAGAAGAAACTTGTTCCCTTTAAGATCACAGTTCACTCCACTAAATATGCTTTTTTGGGCCTACAAGAATCAGGATTCAGCTAAACAGCTATGCAAGCTATGCAAGTCTGCGCCTTGGTCTTCCTTACATAATTTCGCTAAACATTACCTCGTCAACATCTTGGCCTTAGCTGAGGCCAGATTTGGCCTGAAGGTCCTGCAGGCGGTTCTGCCTGTCTAGGGACCTGCATACCTTTTTCTGCCATTGGTTGTTCAGTAGTTTCTGAGCACTGTTGGCTCTTGTTTTAGTGTGCTGTATACGTTCTGTGTTCGTTGACAATTTATTCTTGGGTTATTCAGATACTGGATAGTCCTAGGAAACTCCTGTATCTTGGGGACCTGTGAGAGGTCCATTCTCCTTTCCCACCCTGGGAACCTAGTGTTGGTATATCCCCATGGTACCTGTGTTCCATATTGGACTTGAGAGAAAATAGGATTTTAGTGTTTTTACCTGTTCAGTCCTATTCTCTTTAGGCCATATGGAGCTCAGGTCACCCACCCAAAGAGAGGCACCTTTGTAATATTGCTTTTCTGGGCAGGAGGGGGGTCCTCTAAGGGTCTTTCTCTCAGGAAATGTTCTTCTTCTCTTTCCTACTTGCTCTTTGTGTGGCTTCAATAACATTAATTCTTGGAGTTAGTTACTGGGTTTGAACTGAAGGAGAAGTGACTCTCCCCAAAGACTCTGTCTTTTGTGATGTGCCTTGCCCTCCAGGAGGGACTCAACCCCATGGTACCTGTTTTCCATATGTACTAAAGAGAAATGAATTTAACAGGTAAGAACACTAAAATCCTCTTTTATTTTTTCTCTCTCCCTCGCTTGTGCCACTTTCTTTTACTCCTACACTGCACCACACTTCATTGCAGGATATTATGGTTTTATATAGTCTATGGGCAAGAAATTCCACCCCATTGAATAACACAGGCAGGAAATGAAACCATTCTCACAAAATTTTTGGTTCGCTTAGCGAAATGGCTGAAAATCTCTCTATGGGCAACATCTTATGCTGGAAAAGTGGAAAACCATATGTTTTCTGCAAAATTTACCATTGGAACAAAATGGGAGTTTTTGCCCATCCCTACTAAGGACTCTTTTTTTTCCTTTTCTTCTGCTGCCAAGCTTTGTTCAGTAGTTTGAGCCTCATTGACTCTGGTTTGTTTTGCTGTCCTAGCTCAGTGTCCTATGGCACCCGAGGTTACACAGATACAGTTTAGTCCTGTAGAATACTGATATACTAGGGAAATCTTTTGGATGCTTTGGTATATCCCCATAGTTCCTGTGTTCCATATTGGAAATAAGAAAAAATAGGATATGAAGTCATTTACCATGAAATCCTTTTCTCTTTAGTCCATACGGAACACAGGACTCCAACTCAGAGAAATACCTAGCCTTCTTTTGCTTCCCTGGGCAGATGAGACCTCTTAGCGTCTTAATCTAGCAAGCTTAATTTTCTTCATGTCTACTTCTTTTGTTTGTGGTACATAAATCTGGACTGAGGCATGTGGTGGAGCTGGAGGAAGAGAAGGGAGTCTTCACACAAAGACCCCGTCTTTTTGAAGTGGTCTATCCTCCTAGAAGAGGGAGCTGAGCCTCATGGTTCCTGGGTTTCATATGGACTAAAGATAAAAGGATTTAATGGTAAGTTCACAAAATCATTTTTTTTTGGCTTCTGGTGCCACTTTACTTCCCACCTTTTGCGGTTGATAAGGTGACTGTTACTGTTTGGTTGAAAAACCTTAGAGGCTGTCTATGTGAATGTTCCAAAGGAGGATATTATTCTGTCTTTCTCTAAGATCCTTGAGGCTAATGAATATCTTACTGATGAGCTCTTTAATTCTGACTGGGAAGGTGCTAACTGTTTTGGTTGCTGGGATTTGTACTCTGTGGCTAAAGAAGTATTCTAAAAAGTAATCAGTATCCTTCTCATTCACAGGCAAACAGTTGTTGGGCCCAGAACTGGCAAAGGTCATAAGCCTTTTAAGGGTAAAGTGTACTATTACCTCAGGTTACCCCCAAACAATCCTTTTTCCCATGGAAGATGAATGGTCTTCTTTATCCCTGACAGTATGAATATGGACCCTGGGTGTCTGCTGCTACAATGGCCCAGGTGCTTCCTACCCCATAACCCTAAACTGGCTTGGACAGACAAGGAAACTAACCAAAATGTTGTCCCATTTGGCAAGTCTACTTTTGCATGACTCTCTGAGGTCTAGTCCTTCTCAAGCAATCCAAGGTCACCTGAGTCTTTTTCATGATACCTGGACTATCTCTCTGTGAAGGACCAGTGAGTTCTGTGGGTGATCACAGAAGGGTATTGCATAGATTTATGTGATAGGGAAGTTTTTGGCCTCACTAGACACAAAAGACACTTGTTTGCATATTTCCTTCCATGTGGATCATCAGTGTTTCCTGCAGTTACCATTCAAAATCATAATTTACAATTCATGGCAAGGACCTTGCCTACCCACAGTTGTTCTCTAGGGATTTCTCAAACTGAACAACCTTTTGTTAAAGTGTCCTCCAGTAGAGTAGCTCTTTCCCTTCAGAATCTGAATTGTGTGTCCATTCTGGAGCAACTTGGTTGGGTACCCTCTTTCTCAGCATGAGATTCAGTACTTTTCATTGAAGGTCTTTCTGCATGAGACTAGATTCAATCATTGTCCCAGCTGTTTTGTCAGTGTCTTTTCCCTGTAGCAATAGTGTGGAAGGACATGCAGGCACTGGCTTATTTTTGCCCAGTTCCACACTCAGGGACTACAGCTATAAATACTCAAGAATTGGTCCGGGCAGCAGTATCATCATTCCAAAGACATGTTTGTATGTGATCAGACAAAATTGGATCTTCATTGATGGCTTCATGTCTCCGATGTGTCATTGGGACTAGGTGTGGGAGAAATCTCTCAACGTGTTCCTGCGAGATATTCCATGAAAACCACTCTGTTGTCCACTTTAAAACTAGTGATTACAATTTTTGCATTTTCGCCCATTGGCCAAAATTTTTCACCTTTTTTCAATGGCTAGAAAGTTTCCGCCCATTACTTTATGTGATTTTAGCCTTTTTGCTATAAAAATGTGATGTATTTGCAGAAGTCAAAAACAATAGAAGCAGCTACAGAGGCAGGTAGACATGCTGTGCTGTTCTGTTGTGATCTTTAGGAAAAATTGAGGTAGTACTGCTGCCAGTCTGCCTTCTTCAGGTCAAAAAGAAATGCCAAGTGTGATATTAGGGGACTCTCTGTCACATTGCTCGTCACCTCCTCCAAGCAGCAGTGAGATGTCTGTAATAGAGAAGCAGCAGCATGTAGGATCTAGTGATGATGGTGGTGGTGGTGATGAAGATGCTCGAGAAGCTGGGGTGGAAGACATGTTGATGGCCTTTTTATCAGAAACTGAGAAGGAATGGGAGACATAGATGAGGATGGGCATCACCATCATCACCACCACTAGCAATAAGCTTTTGGAATTTGCAGAATTTGCAGCTGCACTAATTCCTTCTGCTGCTGAGAACCAAGGGCAGCAGGATGCTGAGGAGCAAACTAGTGTGCCACAGACCACCGTGGGCACAGTGGGAATGGCGTCAACAAGTGATGTGGGACTAGGACAGGTTCGACTTACCAGCAGTAGCAATACTCCTGGTCCTAGCTGCAGTGCTGATTCTGAGGCAGTAGCAGCCACAGTAGCAACATCACTGCTGCCACAGACAGTGATGGGGAATGTGAAAGACAAGAAGAAAGAGGTCATTCTTCTCCACCTGTTCCCTATCCCCTGAAGTCATGGGTGTGGGACTATTTTTCTCTTGGGGCAGGCACAGTGCAGTTGTCACCAACAGCAATGTGAACAATTTGTGACAAAACATTGAGAAGGGGAAAGGAGAGAACACCACTTGGCACAACCTCCCTGATATCACAGATAAAACACAGACACCACGGACATTTATGTAAAACATGTTAAAGACAAACACCCATCACCGAATTCAAGCACCACTGTTTCTGTACCCCAGATTCTCCAGAAATGCAACAAGAGGAGAGGTGGAGATCAAAGAGGAGGAAGAATAGAGCAACCCAGGTAGAGAGCAAAACAACTAGCTTGCCATCACCATCTCCTTCTTCCTCTTGAGTAACTACATCTTCTGCCAATCCACCTCACTCATCATTACCTCCCTCACCAAATGATATCCATTCTGTAGATGTTAGGATTTGGCAGTTCGTCTCCACCCATTGCACACTATGTGGTGCACTGACCACACATGACAGTGTGGTGGAGGAGAATCTCAAGCAGGGCATCAAGCGGCATCTGAGGAGATTCCATCCCACTAAATATGATAGGATGCTGAATGGGAGGGTTTGTGATTACTATTAAACTGTCAGCAAGTTGTCATGTGTCCTTAGCGGGGTTTTGACAAGGGGTATAGTGACAACGGCAGTACTTGGGTTCTGGTGTCATGGTGCTTGGATACAGTTGTGCTCCCATATGTTATTTACCACACACACTATGCACATTGCAGTTACTGATGAGAACCACAGTTCCTGCACTCAAGGGAAAGATTTATATTCTAATAAGATTACACCCATAATTCTGGAGGAGGGGCAGGTGGAGAAGAATTATTGGCCAACTTCTTCTTTTCTGCACATAGACTGGGAGCTACTTATTGTGCTGCTACTGCCTCAGACACATCACTGGAGCTAGTCATGGGTGGCAAGTGGAACCTTCATCATCCTTCAACCATGTTACTGCTGTTATTGATCCCATTCTCTTTCAGTTGCCTAATCATCCTGCTGCTAAACAACTAAGCAGCAGCAGCAGCAAGAACATTAGTTGCAAATTCTGCATCTACATCAAGGCATTTGACAATAGCCAGTGGCCACTGGCCAACAGGATATCACCTACTGGCACTAGGCCAGTAGGACATTTTTTTTTCCTCAAGGATTGTGCTTTAAGATAAATAAATAAAAATAAATAAAAACAGTCCTACAAAAAACATTTTGGGAGGGGTCTTTTACTAACAAGCCAAAGTCCTACAAATCAATGTTTCCTCAGGGCTTGGGCTTCTAACAACAAATCTAACAAATCATCCTCTACAAAATACTGTATCAAGTAAAGTATCACTCCACCCCAGTTACAGCTTATGTCTGGGGGTTCCTGTCTCTATCATTTTACAAAAAAAAATCTTATTTTTTTATTAACTGTCCCCTAATACCAGTCAAGAAAAACCCTCAAAAGAAGTTCCTTGCTCAACTAATTCATTCCCCAGACTCTACCCACCAACACAGGCACCCTCCTCAGAGCCCTTTTAAACCATGTCTTATGGGGTATTTTATTTGTATTTAAGATTTATTTTTATTAACTGCCCCCCAATCCCAGTAAACAAACCTCACAAAAAACTGATTCTTTCCCCACACCCCTCCAACACGTGCACCCTTATGTCCCTTTTATACAATGCCTTTGGGAAATAAAATAATATTTGTTTTGTGTTGTATGTAAATTCAATGTTCCCATTGATTTCAATGGAATGAGCTAGGTGAAAAAAAGAGGAAAATTGGCACTTTTTGCGGGAGATTATTTGCCAAGAGGGAAGTGCCATTATTAGCCGATTTCAGTTTGAGGCAAAATTTTTCACCCCTTTCCTAATTGGAACGGCAATTGGTCTTTCAGAATTGGGTGACATACATGATGGATGTCAGCCAAACAGGCCAGGGAGCACATTGAACCATCAGACAGCTCAGGGCCCTTGGACTGTCACAGAAAATCTTCTGCCCATCAATTTGTTGTAGCTCCTGGTGATTCTTCTATTTCTGCTGCAACTGTTTCCTTCCCTCCAGGGTTTGCTCATGCAGTCAGACAATGCTACTGTCTTAGCCTATATCAACTATCAAGGAAGCAATAGGAGTGTGACTGAGTGGTCAGAAATTTGGTTGATTCTCCTTTGGCCAGAAGCTCATATGTCAGCTCTCTTTGCCTGTCACATTCCAGGGGTAGAACACATTGTGGTAGACTCACTTTCTCAGTTTTTAATGTCTGGATGCCAGGAACTGGGAGCTTCACCCAATGGTGTCCTATTCCACAGTCCTAGCCTCATGATCTTCCCTGGCCGCTCCCAATTTTTCTCCAGATCCCTGGATCCCCTTTCTCGCTCTGTGGACATGGTGGTCATTCCTTGGCATTTTCCCTGGAGTATCTGTTTTCTCCATTCCCTTTGATTTCCAGATTATTGAGAAAAATCAGGAGGGTGCAGGCTCACGTAATTCTGATCACCCCATTTTGGCCTCGCAAGGTCTGGTCCCAGATCTTCTCTATCTGTTTGTGGCAGAGCCATTTAAACTTCAGCTCCTTCCTGAGCTCTTGGCTCAGGGTTTTCTGTGTCTCCCAGTGGGCTTTGATGGCTTGGCTTTTGAATCCAGTATCCCGAGAAAGAAAAGTTTATTTTATTCTGTTATTGCCACTATGGTGAAGGCTCACATCTAGGTGTCATCCAATGCATGCAACAGAGAATTGTCCTTGTTCTACAAGTGTTATGAGGATCAAGGGTTGCAACTGCATCATTTTCATCTTCTGATTATTTTAGCCTTTCTTCAGGATGATGTTCATAAAAAGCTTAGTCTTAGCTGTATTAACGTCCAGATTAATGCTCTGTCTATATTTTTTCAGAGGCTTATTACCCAATGTGTAAACTTTTGTGCAGGGTCTGGCTCATAAGAAATAATCTATTCAGTGCTAAGCTTATAAAAGTCCATCATAATAGTCCCAAAATGTCCATAAGTCTTTTTATGGAAACCCGATGCTCTATTCCCATAGTCAAGCTATGCTTGATAGTGTGTAGTACAAAGGGAAACACAGGAGAGGTAAATGGGATCCACACATAAACACAGGAAAGCAAAATGGGATCAGCTTTTTATTACCTAAAAAAAATATATAACAACCATAATACCCCTTCAGGGGATCTACTCACAAGAAATAAGATAATATAATCATTCAAGATAACAAAATCAATCTCCAGCCACACAGTTGTAGGGTCCTTCTCTCTCCAGCACCTCCTTTGGCGTTCAATCAGAGCCGGATTAAGCCTCCATGGGGCCCTAGGCAGGATTCCAAATTGGGGCCCTCTGCAAGTTTGCCCCTCCGCACACTCTCGATTTGCCTATAGTCTGTTTCCCCCTTTTCTGCCCCCCCAGTTTATGTTTCCCTGCCCTCTCCTACACGCCTACCTTTGCTGGCTCAGGAGGGGGCATTATCCCTTTTGGTCCAGAGGCATGCGGTACAGACCTCTAACAGCAGCTCCCGCGCGTTCCACTCTAAACTAATGCAGAGTGCAGGAGATAACGAGGAAGATCACAGATGTACACAGATCTCAGCTTGCCCATAGGGAGATCTGTCTGATCTTCCCACCGGCCAAGCTTTTTGTTGTGGCGCCGGTTTGGCTTTGCAGGCCCCCTAACTTAACCGGGCCCTAGGCAGGCGCCTTGCGTGCCTTGCCCATGATCCGGCTCTGTGTTCAATACATTTTGCTCCAGATGGCCTCCCTCTGATGATGTCAAACCGAAAGGATGTCTAGTCTATAAGAGCTATGCATTCTTTGCTCTGTACTGGTGATAGACATGTGACTCTCACATTGACTCTGGTTCCTCGTAACTGGTATTCCCGATATACGATTTGTGGGATAAACCTTTCGGTTTGACGTCATAGGAGGGAGGACGACTGGAGCAAAATGTGTTGAACTCCAAAGGAAGTGCAGGAGAGAGAGAAAAGGACCCTACGACTGCATGGTTGGAGTTTGATTTTTGACATCTATTGAATGATTATTAGTGATGAGCGAGCATGCTCGGCCGAAGCTCGGTTCGGCTCGAGCATCGCTCTGCTCGGCACATGGCGGTACTCGTACGAGTACCGCATGTGCTCGCACGCCATGTTCGGGTCTCCTCCCCGCACGTTTCGCAGCTGCTGCGCAGCCAATAAACGTGCGGGGAGGCTCTGACATCAGTGTAATGCCAGCAGCCATGTTGGCTGCTGGCATTACACTGATTGGCTGGCCAGAACCCGTGATCGGGTGCTGTATAGCACCCGACGCGCGAGTTCGGCTCATTCTCAGCCAGGGAGAGATGCGCTTAGGCAGGGAAAGTCAGTGTAGGGAGAATAAAATTGTTGAAACTCTTTCAAGACCCAAAAGTCCTTTTTAGGACTGTTGTGTGTGGGGGCAGCATTTATATTTTGTTTGGGGGGGCACAATTTCCTTTTTATTGTGGGGGGGATATTTGTAAGGTGACATATAATACTAGATGCACAGGAAGTCAGTGTAGGGAGAATAAAATTGTTGAAACTCTTTCAAGACCCAAAAGTCCTTTTTAGGACTGTTGTGTGTGGGGGCAGCATTTAATTTTTTTTGGGGGTGGCAGAATTTCATTTTTTTGTGGGGGGGACATGTTCTAAGGTGACATTGTACTAGGTGCACAGGGACAAATATTTCACAGTGCAGTGACAAGCTGACATATTCTGTTAGGTGCACAGGGCCAATGATTTTACAACGCAGCGACAAAAAGGGCCATTTTAAACATGTGCCTAGCCATAGATTATTGTCACATTCTGTTTAGTGTGCAAATTCACAAATTAACGTCACATATTCCGTTCACTGTGCCTAGCCGCAGATTAGCGTCACATTCTGTTTCGTGTGCCTAGCCGCAGATTAGCGTCACATTCTGTTTCGTGTGCCTAGCCGCAGATTAGCGTCACATATTGTTTAGTGTGCCTAGCCGCAGATTAACGTCACATATTGTTTAGTGTGCCTAGCCGCAGATTAGCGTCACATATTGTTTAGTGTGCCTAGCCGCAGATTAGCGTCACATTCTGTTTCGTGTGCCTAGCCGCAGATTACCGGCATATATTCCGTTTAATATGAAGAAGGCGGGTAAAAAGGGACGGGGAAGTGGACGTGATCCTGATAGTTCAGGGCGCGGGTCAGGACGCGTAGAAACTGTGCCTGGTGCCAGAGCACAAGAAAGAAAGACATCCACCATACCTAGCTTCATGTCTCAGTATACAGGGCGTCGCAGGACATCACTCTCGAGGTCAGACCACTGCGAACAGGTGGTCGGTTGGATTTCAGCTGATACTGCTTCCAGTCGGTTAAGCACCACCCTGTCTTCCACCAAGTCCACTCTCACTAGCCAAGAGTCTGGTCAACATAATCCTCACCCTGATCATCCTTCCTCCCACCATAGAGGGTCTGGCCAAAGAAGTGATCCCACACTGGGATATAGTGAGGAGCTCTTCTCATCACCAATCCTTGATTTGAACCTCTCTCCAAGCACACTTGCAGAGGAACATGAGATCTTGTGCCCTGATTCACAACCTCTAGAGGGTACCCAATCACAAGAAGATGACAGAGGGGAACGGCATTTAAGGTCAAAGGAAGTGGATGATGATGATGAGACACAGTTGCCATCAAATCAACCACAATTACTGTCTCAAGACCTTGATGAGGAGGATGATACACAGTTGTCAATGACTGAGGATGTGGTGGGATCAAGAAATGAGGAGGATGATCAGAGTGAGGAAGTGGAGGAGGACTTGGTGGACGATGAGGTCACTGACCCCACCTGGGAAGGTGGAAAGCCGAGCGATGACAGCAGTCCTGAGGGTGAGCCATCTGCAGCACCGCAACAGGCTGGAAGAGGCAGTGGTGTGGCTAAAGAAAGAAGGCGGACCGCACCAAACCGGCCCGCAAATGTTCCACGGAGCACCCCCTTGCGTAAATCTCCCTTGCCAAGGGCTAGGTGTTCCGCGGTATGGTGTTTTTTTAAGGAAAGTGCGGACGACAAAAAAATTGTAGTTTGCAACCTGTGCCACACCAGAATGAGCCGAGGCATGAACACTAGCAACCTCACCAACACCAGCATGATCCGACACATGGCATCCAAGCACCGTAATAAGTGGGAGGAACGCCCGGATCGCCAATCTGTGTCTGCAGGCCACACCACTGCCTCCTCTTCCCCTGTTTTCGGTGCCGGCTAATCGCCTGTCGAAGGCGCAGGCCCGCATACCTCCCACCCTGCACCTGTACCATCTGAAGCACCATCAGCGACCACATCCACTTCCCTGTCCCAGCGCAGCGTCCAAATGTCGTTACCCCAGGCATTTGAGCGCAAGAGAAAATACCCAGCCACCCACCCACAGGCCATAGCACTAACCTCACACCTTTCCAAATTACTGGCCATCGAAATGCTGCCATTTAGGCTTGTGGACACTGAGTCCTTCCGCAGCCTGATGGCAGCAGCTGTCCCTCGGTACGCAGTCCCCAGCCGCCACTACTTTTCCCGGTGTGCCGTCCCCGCCTTACACCACCATGTGTCCCTTAACATCACCCGTGCCCTGACTAACGCAGTTACTGGGAAGGTCCACTTAACGACTGACACATGGACAAGTGCTTGTGGCCAGGGACGTTACATTTCCCTGACGGCACACTGGGTGAATGTCGTGGAGGCTGGGAGCGACTCGGACCCTGGGATGGCACAGGTGCTACCCACGCCGAGGATTGCGGGCCCTACCTCCATCAGGGTTTCCGCCAGCACCTACGTTATTGGCTCCTCCTCCTCCTCCTCCGTTTCCACCTCCGAATTCTCTGCGCGCAGCGCCACTCACCCATCAGCCGGTAGCTTGAAGCAGTGTAGCACTGCAGTGGGGAAGCGTCAACAGGCCGTGCTGAAGCTGATCTGCCTTGGGGACAAACAGCACACGGCCTCAGAGCTGTTGCAGGGGATTAGTCACCAGACCGAGCAGTGGCTCTCGCCACTCAACCTGCAACCAGGCATGGTTGTGTGTGATAATGGACGTAACTTGGTGGCGGCTTTGGAGCTCGGCAAGCTCACACACGTACCATGCCTAGCGCATGTATTTAATTTAGTGGTTCAGCGATTTCTAAAAACCTACCCCAATTTGCATGATCTCTTGACGAAGGTGCGCCGCGTGTGTGCACATTTCCGTAAGTCATCTACAGCTTCAGCCGGCCTGTTGACGCTGCAGCAGCGCTTACAATTGCCAGCTCACCGGCTGCTGTGTGACGTGAGCACGCGCTGGAACTCCACCTTCCACATGTTGGCCCGGCTTTGTGAGCAGCAGAGGGCAGTAGTGGAGTACCGGCTGTTACACGGTCGTCGCCTCTCCGTTCAACTTCCTCTAATCAGAAGTGAGGAGTGGGAATGGATGTCAGACCTCTGTGAGGTTTTACGCAATTTTGAGGAATCGACACAGATGGTGAGCGGCGATAACGCTATTATCAGTGTAACCATCCCACTTCTGTGTCTACTGAAACGCTCGCTGCTCACAATTAAAACCGACGCTTTGCATGTGGAAGAGGTGGAAATGGGGGAGGAAGAGCTTACACAAGGTGATAGCCAGAGCACCCTCACTTCGTCTTCTCAGCGACAATTGGAGGAGGCGGAGGAGGAGGAGGAGGAGGAAGACATGGTTGCCTCCGCTACAGAGGGTAGCCATGGAACTTTATTTCCATCTCTTCAGCGTGGGTGGGCAGAAGAGGAGGAAGAGGATGAGGAGATTGAGAGTCATCCTCCTGGTGAGGACAGCGAAATCTTGCCTGTTGGTACTCTGGCACACATGGCTGACTTTATGTTAGGCTGCCTTTCCCGTGACCCACGCGTTATACGCATTTTAGACAACACGGATTACTGGGTGTTCACCCTTCTGGACCCCCGCTACAAAGAGAATTTCTCATCTCTCATTCCTCCTGTGGAGAGGACAAGCAAAATGGTGCAATACCAGAAGGTTCTTGTCGAAAAATTGCTCCAAAATTTTCCATCTGACAACGCTGGCGGCAGAGTACGTGCTACCTTGGCCAACCGAGAAGGGGAGAAAAGGGGAGCACACAGCAGTTCCGACAAAGGCAGGGCAACACTCTCCAAGGCGTGGGACACCTTCATGACACCCCGCCAGCACCCTCACCCTGATGCGCGGCCTAGTGTCACAAGGAGGGAAACGTTTTGGAAGATGGTGAAGGAGTACGTAGCAGACCGTGTCAGCGTCCTCACTGATCCCTCTGTGCCTTACAACTACTGGGTGTCCAAGCTGGACACGTGGTATGAACTGGCACTCTACGCCTTGGTGGTGCTGGCCTGCCCTGCCGCCAGCGTTCTGTCTGAGCGGGTATTTAGTGCTGCTGGTGGCATCATAACAGATAAGCGTATCCGCCTTTCCACCGAAAATGCTGATAGGTTGACACTTATAAAAATGAACAAGGCCTGGATTTCCCCTGACTTCTCCACTCCACTGGAGGAAAGCCCCGGGTGAACATAAAGTCACTTTAGATATGTTATTTACAATGATGGGAATACTCTGTATTCCCATTCACCCCTTCCACCCAAAAAACGGGTATATGGTTGACTCTTAATCTTCTCATCCTCCTCCTCCTCTTCCATATGCCCTGTGATATAATTTTTATATAGGGCCAGCTCACCAGCGGGCCCTGTGATATAATTTTTATATAGGGCCAGCTCACCAGCGGGCCCTGTTTGACAATTTTTGTATAGGTCAGCTCACCAGCGGGCCTTCTCATATAATGTTTTATTGGGTCAGCTCTCTAGCGGGCCCTCTCATATAATGTTTTATAGCGTCAGCTCACTAGCGGGCCTTCGCATATAATGTTTAGGATGGTCAGCTCCGCAGCAGACCCTCACCCATAATGTTTTAGATGGTCGGCTCAGCAGCAGACCCTCATTCCTAATGTTTTAGATGGTCAGCTTAGCGGCATGCCCTCGCCCCTAATGTTTTAGAGGGTCACCAGCAGGCCATTAATCCTAATTTTTCAAGGCTGTGTATGATGCCCTCCTTTATGTGTAATAAAGGGTGTATTGGAGTGACATTTCAGTCTAATTTTTGGCAGCCCTTTCACTTAGTGCATAGGCTTTATGAGTGTTGGACCACTACCTGAACTATTGTACCACAATGTGAATGAGGCCCTCCATTTTGTGATATACAGGTTGTATCGGAGTGCCTCAGGTCCTCCCATTGAATTAAATAGGGCTGGGGTGTTCGACAGAGCAGAAGGTAGTTCTTGGCTTCATCCACTAAGTCACTTCGTCACTTTTACTCAATGGATCAGACCCCACTGTTCCGACTATAAATTTTGGACTTAACAAGGGCAAACGGACATGTTGTAAAACCTGTGGTAGCTGCGGCCTCCGTTCCTGAATGCTGTACCTTACCCGGGCCATAACCACGTTGAACACCTGCTTTACGCTGCGCACGTTTCCCTCTTAATCATGGCCCCAGTTACGAAAAATCGATGAAATTTTTTGCAGAATTTGCAGATGATATACAAGTAAATATACAGCAAATACTGTTTGGTAACAATTTTTCGCGTAAAATCGTTTTTATCTTCCTTTTTGTGTGTTTTACGGTCAGTCTGTAAAAATGGCGTACTACGGGCGAAACATCGTTCCCAGCAGCGACGTTGGAGTCCAAGATGCATCCAGACATCCTCCCTATGCTGTCCCTGAACCATTTCTGTGGTGTTTCCATCATTTTCTGACCTTTTCCTATGAACCAGGCACCCTCCCCTCATCAGAGCAGGGGGTGCCTGGTGTAATGCTCGAGTCCTCCCATTGACTTCAATGGAGCTCGGGTGCTCGGCCGAGCACTCGAGCCTCCGGGGGCGCTCGGCCAGAGCACCCGAACACCCGAGCATCGGGGTGCTCGATCATCACTAATGATTATATAATCTTATTTCCTGTGATTAGATCCCCTGAAGGGGTATTATGCTTTATATATATTTTTTTTTAGGTAATAAGAAACTGATTCCATTTTGCTTTCCTGTGTATCCTTTTGTAATGGTTTGTTTGACACACAGACACAGGGGTTTAGGATAAAACACAGTTTTATTAAAATAAATAACCTTCACAGGTCCTGTAGTTTATCAGCAGAATAGTACAGACACACGACAGGTTATAGATACATAGACCTACACAGGTCCAGCATAAACAATAAGTCCACAATAGTCTATACTGACACAGGTCAGGCATAGTGATGGATTCCCAGGAGCAAGGTCTTGCATGGGTTAAATATCTTCAGAGTGTAAACAGTCCCATGTGCAGGGAGGTCAGTGATGGGACTCCCTGCATATAAACAGCTGTGGAATTCGTAACACCAAAAGCCAGATAAGCAGAACTAGCTTGAGCTGTTTAAGCAATACTGGAAACAGAGACAAGGGAGGTACTGCCGTAGCAGTAACGGAGACAACACTTGCACACTGCTGAAGTCTAACAGAGGCAACCGGTGGCTCAACAGCCTGAGTGGTAACAGAGGCAGACACTTGCTCTGAGCAGAGGCAGTAACGGAGACTAGGCCCAAGGTAAACTGCTGTAGCAGTAACGGAGACAACACATGCACTCTGCACAAGTATAACCGGAGGCAACCGGTGGCTCAACAGCCAGAGTGGTAACGGAGGCAGACACTTGCTCTGAGCAGAGGCAGTAACGGAGACTAGGCCCAAGGTAAACTGCTGTAGCAGTAACAGAGACAACACATGCACTATGCACAAGTATAACCGGAGGCAACCAGTGGCTCAACAGCCGGAGTGGTAACGGAGGCAGACACTTGCTCTGAGCAGAGGCAATAACGGAGACTAGGCCCAAGGTAAACTGCCGTAGCAGTAATGGAGACAACACTTGCACACTGCTGAAGTCTAACGGAGGCAACCGGTGGCTCAACAGCCTGAGTGGTAACGGAGGCAGACACTTGCTCTGAGCAGAGGCAGTAATGGAGACTAGGCTCAAGATAAACTGCTGTAGCAGTAACGGAGACAACACATGCACTCCGCACAAGTATAACCGGAGGCAACCAGTGGCTCAACAGCCGGAGTGGTAACGGAGGCAGACACTTGCTCAGAGCAGAGGCAATAACGGAGACTAGGCCCAAGGTAAACTGCCGTAGCAGTAATGGAGACAACACTTGCACACTGCTGAAGTCTAACGGAGGCAACCGGTGGCTCAACAGCCTGAGTGGTAACGGAGGCAGACACTTGCTCTGAGCAGAGGCAGTAATGGAGACTAGGCTCAAGATAAACTGCTGTAGCAGTAACGGAGACAACACATGCACTCCGCACAAGTATAACCGGAGGCAACCAGTGGCTCAACAGCCGGAGTGGTAACGGAGGCAGACACTTGCTCAGAGCAGAGGCAATAACGGAGACTAGGCCCAAGGTAAACTGCCGTAGCAGTAATGGAGACAACACTTGCACACTGCTGAAGTCTAACGGAGGCAACCGGTGGCTCAACAGCCTGAGTGGTAACGGAGGCAGACACTTGCTCTGAGCAGAGGCAGTAATGGAGACTAGGCTCAAGGTAAACTGCTGTAGCAGTAACGGAGACAACACATGCACTCCGCACAAGTATAACCGGAGGCAACCAGTGGCTCAACAGCCGGAGTGGTAACGGAGGCAGACACTTGCTCAGAGCAGAGGCAGTAACGGAGACTAGGCCCAAGGTAAACTGCCGTAGCAGTAATGGAGACAACATTTGCACACTGCTGAAGTCTAACGGAGGCAACCGGTGGCTCAACAACCTGAGTGGTAACGGAGGCAGACACTTGCTCTGAGCAGAGGCAGTAATGGAGACTAGGCTCAAGGTAAACTGCTGTAGCAGTAACGGAGACAACACATGCACTCTGCACAAGTATAACCAGAGGCAACCGGTGGCTCAACAGCCGGAGTGGTAACGGAGGCAGACACTTGCTCTGAGCAGAGGCAATAATGGAGACTAGGCCCAAGGTAAACTGCCGTAGCAGTAATGAAGACAACACTTGCACACTGCTGAAGTCTAATGGAGGCAACCGGTGGCTCAACAGCCTGAGTGGTAATGGAGGCAGACACTTGCTCTGAGCAGAGGCAGTAATGGAGACTAGGCTCAAGGTAAACTGCTGTAGCAGTAACGGAGACAACACATGCACTCCGCACAAGTATAACCGGAGGCAACCAGTGGCTCAACAGCCGAAGTGGTAACGGAGGCAGACACTTGCTCAGAGCAGAGGCAATAACGGAGACTAGGCCCAAGGTAAACTGCCGTAGCAGTAATGGAGACAACACTTGCACACTGCTGAAGTCTAACGGAGGCAACCGGTGGCTCAACAGCCTGAGTGGTAACGGAGGCAGACACTTGCTCTGAGCAGAGGCAGTAATGGAGACTAGGCTCAAGGTAAACTGCTGTAGCAGTAACGGAGACAACACATGCACTCCGCACAAGTATAACCGGAGGCAACCAGTGGCTCAACAGCCGGAGTGGTAGCGGAGGCAGACACTTGCTCAGAGCAGAGGCAGTAACGGAGACTAGGCCCAAGGTAAACTGCCGTAGCAGTAATGGAGACAACATTTGCACACTGCTGAAGTCTAACGGAGGCAACCGGTGGCTCAACAGCCTGAGTGGTAACGGAGGCAGACACTTGCTCTGAGCAGAGGCAGTAATGGAGACTAGGCTCAAGGTAAACTGCTGTAGCAGTAACGGAGACAACACATGCACTCTGCACAAGTATAACCAGAGGCAACCGGTGGCTCAACAGCCGGAGTGGTAACGGAGGCAGACACTTGCTCTGAGCAGAGGCAATAATGGAGACTAGGCCCAAGGTAAACTGCCGTAGCAGTAACGGAGACAACACTTGCACACTGCTGAAGTCTAATGGAGGCAACCGGTGGCTCAACAGCCTGAGTGGTAATGGAGGCAGACACTTGCTCTGAGCAGAGGCAACAATGGAGACTAGGCCCAAGGTAAACTGCCGTAGCAGTAACGGAGACAACACTTGCACTCTGCACAAGTATAACCAGAGGCAACCGGTGGCTCAACAGCCAGAGTGGTAACGGAGGCAGACACTTGCTCAGAGCAGAGGCAATAACGGAGACTAGGCCCAAGGTAAACTGCCACAGCAGTAATGGAGACAACACTTGCACTCTGCACAAGTATAATCGGAGGCAACCGGTGACTCAACTGCCGGAGCAGTAACGGAGACTGGCCGCTGATACTCTGCACAAGGAAATAACCCAATTGCCAGACAGTCAGAATATCGCCTAGGCAACACAGCACAGGAACGCCAACCAAGCCGGATAGATACACGGAGCAGGAACATCAGCCAAGCCGGGTCAAATCACGGAGCAGGAACGTCAGCCAAACCGGGTCAAATCACGTATCCCCCTTTTCTCTCTTGTAATTCACTCACATGGAACAGAGGCATCTCCTGCCTCTCAGTATGTACACATGCACTGGATATTCTTTTGGTCACTCCAGGCTCATGACACCACTCCGTTCTTTTTGCACCCTATATGAGTGTTAGTGTTGTTCCTTTGTTGTTGTCCACATATATGGAATAAACATGTGGACTCACCACTCTGTATAGAGTGCCTGGGAACCTTATAATGGTGCCTCAGCTCAAAAGTTTTACTCCTTTGAGTGAGTGAGGGAAAAGAAATCTTACACCATACAGGGTGTATATATAAAATTACAAAATATCTTTATTCTGCATATGTTAAAAACACTTCTAAATAAAAATCTAATGGTATCAAAAAATATAAATAACAACACAAAAAAAGGTAAGCACAAAGGATAACAATGTATACCTCAGTACTGTCTCAAGTATGATGTGACAAATCCCACTAATTAGGACTTGTCTATATATACATATGCATATACATATACACGCACATGTATATAAAATAAAAAGTCATAAAATGTACTACAAAAATAATAAATCTATTAGTACTTTTGCTCAACGCGTTTCGTGACGTAAAATAAATGTCACTTCATCAGGAGCTTATAGTTTTACAACACTAACACTCATAGAAGGTGCGAAAAGAACAGAGTGGTGTCATGAGCCTGGAGTGACCAAAAGAATATCCAGTGCATGTGTACATACTGAGAGGCAGGAGAAGCCTCTGTTCCATGTGAGTGAATTACAAGAGAGAAAAGGGGGATACTGCCACAATATATTAAGTAATACTACGCTTAGAGGGTGGTGTTTGCACTGTTCTCTTCTTTTTCTCCTCTTTCTTTGTTTCCCCATGTTCCTTGACTTTTAAAGGGATAGTAATACTTAGTTTTATCTTTATTTTATTTTGTAGGCATTAAAAAAACATGAAGAACGATATAAGTCTTATCTCTCAAACCTTTATGGTTTGAGAGATATTCACAAGCAAATTTTCCCCCTCCCACCCCTTTTACCTAGTGTAAGCCATCTGTTCTCAGATGTGGAATCCAGTCCATAGACCAGACAGATAACAGAAGGGGACAATCTTCTTGCTATGAGAACAATGAAGGCCCTGCCCCCCTTGACAAGTTTTTCAGGTTTTTCCCTTATCTTAATTGAAGATTGTCCCTCTCTGCAATCTACCTGGGCACCTCCCTTCTTCTTTGGCTGAGCAGTGTTACATCAGTAAAAGGGGCTGGAGGGGGATACTTTGTCATTGAATTACTCTTGAACTAAAACTTTGACAGAATTGAAATAACACTCTCCAAAGTCCAAATACTATGATGATTAATTAGAGCTGCTTTAATTATGAAATATTACCATCCCTTTAAGGCACCTGTCTTGCTGGAAACTGTGTCTGTTTTGCAAGTTGCTGAACTTCATGCTTTGTTCTCTAAACCCCTCTTTTAAGCTTTCCTCCTGATAGGGTGGTTTGGGAGTTTCATATTATTTTCTCATAGTTCCTGTGGACAAAATATATCCCACCCAAGGGAAAACAAGTTGTTTGCAGTCCAGAGGCAGAGGGTAATTTATTTTTGTTTTTTTATGTTTCAGGTGTTCTCCACCCTGACTTGCTACTGTTTTTCACCCTGACATGCTGATGTTTTTCTGTTTTGCTGTCTGGCAGGGGTAATGTGGAGTAAGAAGGGAGGTTCTGCCTCCAGAGAGCCTTTATAGTCAAGCGTCCTGCTCTCCCAGCAAGAGATTACTTTATTCCATGATTCCTATATTACACATGGACTAAGAGAAAAAATATATTGCTATGTAATCAAAAATTTGCCTGGCCCCTTGCTATAAACAAACATAGTTGTAGCCTTTATTTGATATGGGATCTGATACAGTAATTCAGTGCCTTAAGAAATATATTTAATCATAGTACAAACAGTGATTTCACGGCAACAACACAGAGCCAGTGATTTGCCGAACATGGAATAGGCACACATCTGCATTGTTTGAATTATATGATGCAATTATTCTCTTATTGTTATATATTTTGCATTGCTTATTGATCTCTGTATAATCCCATATTTGTCAACTTTGTGCCTCGCAGGATGCTATCCTCACTGCCCAGCAACTAAACCCTATTTTAATGAGCATACTTTCAAGTGTGTGTCCCAATGTGGCTGTTATGACAATAAAGGAAACTTTTACAATCTTGGAGAAAAACTATTGTCGGTAGACGACTGTCAGTCTTGGTAAGACTTTAGCAATTATCAAGCTATTTATCACCTATGCTTAGATAATTAGTACTCATAATGTATAATAAATCTGATAGGTCTAAAATGACAAAACTAATTTGTCATTTTCCACTTCTTGAAAAATGTAGAGTTCTATTTATCAAAATTGCTAAAGCAAGTGATACAAACCTACAGTGTTATTTATTTTGCATAACTTATATTTGTATTACATTTTGTCTTTTAGGGAAGTTCTAGCATTCATCAAGGTTTAGTTTAGTTTAGTTTAGAAATTCAGTTACATGCAATTAATTAGCTATTAACATCCCTCAAAATGCATACAGCAATAAGATATTAAGAAAACATTTCAGTAATCTGTAGTTTAACTATGCCAGGAATGGCACATAGCTCCGCACATACCAGCCCATATATATATATATATATATATATATATATATATATTTATATATTCAATATCAATTTGATGACACAAACATTGCTAGAGATGTCCCTGAATGATTTGTACATGGTTTATGGTAAGCCTAATATAAATAGAAGTGTATGAGCCTTATGTTAGCTTAACCCCTTGAGTGCCAGAGGGGTACGGAATGCATTGCTTTGAAATGCATTCTGCGCCCCTCTGGCACACAAAGGATTAAAAGATTAGTAATACTTTGTTTTATCTTCATGTTTTTTTAATGCCTACAAAATAAAATAAAGAACGATATAAGTCTTATCTCTCAAAACTTTATGGTTTAAGAGATATTCACAAGCAATGTATCCCCCCCCGTTCAGGCAGATCAGAAGGGAGGTGCCCAGGTAGACTGCAGAGAGGGACAATCTTCAATTAACATAAGGGAAAAAGCTGAAAAACTTGTCAAGGGGGGAAAGGCTTTCATTGTTTTCATACAAAGAAGATTGTCCCCTTCTGTTATCTGTCTGGTCTTACAACCAGATTCACATCTGAGAAGAGATGGCTTACACTTGGAAAAAGGGGCAGGAGGGGGAAACTTTGCTTGTGAATATCTCTTCAACCATAAAGGTTCGAGAGATAAGACTTATATCGTTGTTCATGTTTTTTTAATGCCTACAAAATAAAATAAAGTTAAAACGAAGTATTACTATCCCTTTAAGGTCTTAATCATTTACATAAAAAGTAACACATAAGTAATAATTATAGACCCTATATGCTTTTATTTTTATTTAAAAAAAGTTTTTTTTTTAAACATTTTTATTGAGAGGACAGTAATAAAACATTACAAATTCAATGATAATGCACATAGTAGTCAAATAAGAGAAACAATTCAGACAGTCAAGTAGATATCATGACTGAGAGGTACAGCTGTCCCATTTCGATTTTTTAAGTTTAAGAAACTAAGCTAAACCAAAATCAAAACTACCCTCCCCTATTTCAACCCCTAACCAAGACTCTAAAAGAACTTATTCTGCCAACCCTCCCTCCCTCCCTGGGAGATGAGCACAACACCTCTTTCATTAAGTAATTATAAATGTAGCAGATAACATGCTTAGGCATCAGTTTGTAAATAAACATATAGATAGATTTATAGGTAACCATGGTCTCCAGGAACATCACAATGTGAGATAATATTTTGGATATTTCTATGAAAAAATGTAGCATAATTTGATGAGTTATCTTATTTCCAATTACAACATCTAAAAGACATTTAAAATTGTCTTTAAGCAATTTTACATAAAACACTAGAAAAAAATTGTCTAGTGATAAAACATTTACATCTGTATAAATTATAAATCCAGATATCAGGATAAATTGTAAAACTTTCTCTAAAAAGTAGATTGCACTGATTTTAGCCAGGATTTATCTACAAAGTCCTTCCTTACCTATCAGTGGTTTTGGCTACAGTTTTCATTACATAAATATTCTGGACATGATATATTTTTTTTAAATTATTTTCATAGATTAATTTAATTTTATTTCTCTGTCCTCCAGTACAGGTTACTGGTAACTTTGGGTAGACGATCTGCACCTTTAAGTAAGCAGGAACAATCCTTAGCTGGCAGCTAGCCAATCCCCATCCAGTAAGATTTGTTCCTTGGTCAAGACACAAGGCAAGAGAACAGTTCTGCTATAGTTTTAGTTTTTTTTATTATTTTTCTGTTAGATAGGGAATACCACCATTAGACAGATTACCATCACTGACAATTCCCATCACCCAGATGTGGATAGCTCAGTTTACCAAGTGCTTTTGTGGTCCTAATTCCTGGGGGGGAAATCTTGGCTGCAAGTTCTTTCCCCAGGGGTTGCCCATTGAGGCTTCTTCTTGATATATGGTAATCTGAAGAAAGAAGATCTGCTGAAAAAGGTGAGCACCCTTTGAGCGCTGAGGTTCACATGTCCCACGCTTCCCCTCTTGCACTCATTGGGTTTATCTGTATGTCTGTGAAGTGTTTGGAGCAAGTTTCTGTGGTAACGTAACCCTTTTGCTGCTGGCTTTTGAGTGGTTTTACATTTGGTATTCGCCCTGTTAACTTTAGTGTTCCGTGCCTTTAAGAGAATGTTTACCGCATAGATGCCATTACTCCATTCACTTTTAAAGGACTTTACAGGTTGGGACATATCTCTGCAACCGCTCCACGTAGCGAGGTCAGAGATGGCTCATTTGGTTGGTCTGCCCTTGTTCTGTTATCCGGTCAATGTTCTGGACATGTTGGGGGGCTCAAGGGGCTTTGGGTGCTGTTGGGGTCTTTATCACGGTGCCCGTGATCCTAGCGGCAGGGCGACATTGTTACTTCCGGGTTTCTCCTTGCATGGTTCTTATTGGTCATTGGGCTCTGGCTCCGCCAAGGGCTAGCCTTTTTAAACTCACTCCTGTCATCTTTTCAGCTCCCTTTTGTGGTGTACCTGTATCTAGTGTTTGAGTTGCTGCTTGTTCCTGCTTTGTGTATTACCTGGCTCGCCTGACTACTCTCCTGATGCTCCTGTGTTATTGATTCCATTGCTGACTAGGACTGGCTGAGTACCTCCCTGTGTACCAATCTGGCTTTGGCTGAGAACCCGCTCCTTTGCTGACTAGTACTGGCTGAATACCTCCGCATTCTGGCTTCTGACCCATCTGGGTGTGTACCCTGTGCTCCGTTACTCTTGATCTCGCTACGCAGCGACTTCCGCTACAGCTCCTGCTTGACCTGTCTCTCCCTAGGTTACCTGGGAGACTGTGTTGTGAGTAGCTCCGGTAATTTGCCAGTGTCCTATCTGTGTTGCCTCCGCTATCCCTAGCATTCTAGGGACTTGGTCACTTATCAGTATCCTATCTGTGCTGCCTCTTCTATCCCTAGCATTCTAGGGACTCGGTCACTTGCCAGTGTCCTATCTGTGTTGCCTCCACTATCCCTAGTGTTCTAGGGACTTGGTCACTTGCCGGTGTCCTATCTGTGTTGCCTCCGCTATTCCTAGTGTTCTACGGACTCGGTCACTTGCCAGTGTCCTATCTGGGTTGCCTCCGCTATCCCTAGCATTCTAGGGACTCTGTCACTTTCCAGTGACCGTTCTGTGTTGCCTCTGCTACTCCTAGCCTTCTAGGGAATTGCCCTTCAGTTACCTGCCACCAATATAGGAGGCCCTTTCCGCATTTTGGTACTGCTGTCATTTCTTTGTTCCAGTTACCAGTCTACGGATCAAGCCTACTTAATTCTTACTGTATATTTTGCTTGCTTATCATTTCTGCTCATCCTGACCTGTGTCAGATTTGGGAAGTAACACGGTACTGTCCTTATCTGGACCCGAGTAGGGTGATTTTTACTTGCTGAATTATTATTCTCAATAAAGCTGATCTTATCCTTACCTAATTGCCTGATTGCTCTTACTAAACTGTGACGGTACGAAAGGACCATGACCTCAGACAATACAGGTGAAGGTAGCTCTCAAAATATCCATTGGAGAATGGGTTCACGTGAGCAATGCTTGGATCAGTTGTCACTGGCTGTGCAGACTATTCTGGAGCATACTGCACACCTTGACAAACCTGTGCAAACATCAGTGGCCACCCCAGTTTTGGCACTGATGGTACAAGCTCAGGCTCTGAGTAATCCATGTAGAGGGTTGTCCACAGTCACTCCACTCCCATTGAGATATGATGGGGAACCTACTTAATGCCATAGTTTCCTGAACCAGCTAGAATTTTTTTTGGAACTGGTACCACAAGCTTTTCCGGGCGAGAGAAGCAAGGTGGGATTCATGATATCCTTGTTGACAGGCAGAGCGCTGGCCTGGGCTAATCCGATCTGGGAGACGGCCAAACCAATTACCACAAACTTTGCCGAGTTTGTAAGGGCCTTCCGTAGTGTATTTGAGGTTCCTGGGTGCGCTACCTCTGCACCAAAACGATTAATGAGATTCCAACAGGGCACACACACGGTTGCAGACTATGCAATTGAATTTTGCACGCTTGCAGCAGAGGTTGGTTGGAACGATGAGGTACGATGATAAGATAAAAGATGAAATTTCAGCTCGTGAATTGCCAGAGGAGATGGACAAATTCATAGAATTTGCTACCCTTAATGACACTCATAAAAGGGAAAGGAACCTGTATAAAGACTGTAGGCAGAGGCCTTCCACTGGGTCGTTGCCCAGTCCTGGTTTCCCACCTGTGCCTACCTCACCTGTCATGCCTCCTGGTGCCACAAGCAGTAGTATTGAGCCTATACAGCTGGGTTTTACATGACTGTCTAAGGAAGAGCAGTCCTTCCGCCGCAGACAAGGCTTGTGTCTGTACTGTGGGAATGCTGGACACTTGCTGCGGATATGTCCTGTGTGGCCGGGAAACTTATGCACCTAGGGTCCAGTGGGGGACAGGTCCTAGGTGGTGTATATCAGTCCCCAGAGGGCACACAACATAAAACCTGTGGTGGATGTAGTGGCATCCTGGGAAGGTTCCTCTTTTACTGCTCCTGCCTTGATCGATTCTGGCGCGGACGGCTGTTTTATGGACAAGGAGTTTGCTGTCCTGCAAAATATTCTATTGGTCGATCGGGAATCCCCACTGGACATAGAGGCCATTGATGGAAGACCTTTGGTAACTCCCCAGGTTACTCAGGAGACATGTCCGTTGTTGATCCATAATGGAGCACTTCACACAGAGACTTTGAGGTTCCAGATCATTCAGTCTCCTCAATATGTGGTCATTCTGGGATTTCCATGGCTGCATACACATGGAGGTCCTGTGAGATTTTGGCTTGGTCTGATTACTGTATGGAACATTGCTTACGGCAGCCTACCAAGATTTTGTGTACCTCTCCCTCATTGCCACTTGAATACCAGTTATTCAGCAATGTGTTCAGTAAGGGAGAGGATAGCACCTTGGAGGTTGAAGCTTTGGAGACAGGTGTAGGGACAGTGCTGTCACAAAGGTCTGGGCCTGGGAAGACACTAATACCATACGGCTTTTTCTCGAAAAAGATGACTAAGGCCCAAAGTGTCTATGACATTGGAGATCGCAAACTACTGGAGATCATTTTGGCACTATGTGAGTGGCACCATTTGCTGGAAGGTACCAGGACGCCGATTTTGATTCTGACTGTCCATAAGAATCTTACATACCTCTCTGAGGCAAAAAGATTGTCTCCCAGACAAGCCAGCTGGGCTCTATTTCTTTCGTGATTCAATTTAATTATTTCCTACTTACCTGGTACCAAGAATGTGATGCAAAAGAGCTAGTCAGAGATGCTCAAATAGGAACGAGCCTGCCCTCAAATTGATGAGTCTCTACAGGATAAGTATCCTACCCAGGGTGCAATCTCTTTTAGCTCACTAGTGCTTTTCACATAGAATAAATATCCTAAAGCACACCATACTGATCCTGCACCCTGGGTAGGATACTTATCCTGTAGAGACACATCAATTCTAGGGCAGGCTCGTTCCTAGTTGAGCGTCTCTGACTAGCTGTATAGGGTGCAATCCAGACGTGGACCCCTTGCTCACAGTGCATAGAGAGATCAGCTGCACCTCACTGACGAGGCCCAACAAGGCCAAAACGTACGTCTGGGGTTGGCTGCTTCTCTTGTTCAGAGAGGAATTGCCTAGCATTTTGTGGCTGGACTGCCTTTTGGTAGGATCAGTATGATGTGCTTTATGATATTTCCTCTCTGTGAAAGGCACTAGTCAGCTAAAAGAGATTGCACCCTGGGTAGGACACTTACACTATAGAGCCTCATCAATTCGAGGGGAGGCTCATTCCTAGTTGAGCGTCTCTGACTAGCTCTTTGCATAAGCAAATTGCCCTTGTGACTAGTCACCCTAAGGGTGACAGGGTAATCCACACATAGACCCCTTGCTCACAGTGCATAGAGAGATCAGCTGCACTTGACTGATGAGGTCCAACAAGGCCAAAACCTATGTCTGGGGTTGGCTGCTTCTCTTGTTTAGAGAGGAATTGCCTGGCATTTCGTGGCTGAACTGCCTTTTGGTAGGGTCAGTATGATGTGCTTTAGGATATTTCCTCTCAGTGAAAGGCACTAGTAAGCTAAAAGAGATTGCACCCTGGGTAGGATACTTATCCTATAGAGCCTCATCAATTTGAGGATAGACTTGTTCCTAGTTGAGTGTCTCTGACTAGCTCTTTTGCATAAGCAAATTGCCCTTGTGACTAGTCACCCTAAGGGTGACAGGGTAATCCACACATAGACCCCTTGCTCACAGTGCATAGAGAGATCAGCTGCACTTGACTGATGAGGTCCAACAAGGCCAAAACCTATGTCTGGGGTTGGCTGCTTCTCTTGTTTAGAGAGGAATTGCCTGGCATTTCGTGGCTGAACTGCCTTTTGGTAGGGTCAGTATGATGTGCTTTAGGATATTTCCTCTCTGTGAAAGGCACTAGTCAGCTAAAAGCGGTTGCACCCTGGGTATGACACTTATCTTATAGATCCTCATCAATTCGAGGGCAGACGTGTTCCTAGTTGAGCGTCTCTGACTAGCTCTTTTGCATATGCAAATTGCCCTTGGGACTAGTCACTCTAAGGGTAACAGGGTAATCCAGACGTGGACCCCTTGCTCACAGTGCATAGAGAGATCATCTGCACCTCACTGACGAGGCCCAACAAGGCCGAAACGTACGTCTGGGGTTGGCTGCATCTCTTGTTCAGAGAGGAATTGCCTGGCATTTCATGGCTGAACTGCCTCTTGGTAGGATCAGTATGATGTGCTTTAGGATATTTCCTCTCTGTGAAAGGCACTAGTGAGCTAAAAGAGATTGCACCCTGGGTAGGACACTTACCCTACAGAGCCTCATCAATTCGAGAGGAGGCTCGTTCCTAGTTGAGCGTCTCTGACTAGCTCTTTTGCATTTGCAAATTGCCCTTGGGAATAGTTACTCTAAGGGTAACAGGGTAATCCAGACGTGGACCCCTTGCTCACAGTGCGTAGAGAGATCAGCTGCACCTCACTGACGAGGCCCAACAAGGCCAAAATGTATGTCTGGGGTTGGCTGCTTCTCTTGTTCAGAGAGGAATTGCCTAGCATTTTGTGGCTGGACTGCCTTTTGGTAGGATCAGTATGATGTGCTTTAGGAAATTTCCTCTCTGTGAAAGGCACTAGTCAGCTAACAGAGATTGCACCCTGGGTAGAATTTTTATCCTATAGATCCTCATCAATTCGAGGGCAGGCTCGTTCCTAGTCGATAGTCTCTGACTAGCTCTTTTGGATATGCAAATTACCTTTGGGAATAGTCACCCTAAGGCTAACAGGCTAATCCAGATGTGGACCCCTTACTCACAGTGCATAGAGAGATCAGCTGCACCTCACTGATGAGGCCTAACAAGGCCAAAACCAAAACCTATGTCTGGGGTTGGCTGTTTCTCTTGTTCAGAGAGGAATTGCCTGGCATTTTGTGGCTGGACTGCCTTTTGGTAGGATCAGTATGATGTGCTTTAGGATATTTCCTCTCGGTGAAAGGCACTAGTAAGCTAAAAGAGATTGCACCCTGGGTAGGATACTTATCCTATAGAGCCTCATCAATTTGAGGATAGACTTGTTCCTAGTTGAGTGTCTCTGACTAGCTCTTTTGCATATGCAAAATGCCCTTGGGACTAGTCATCCTAAGGGTAACAGGGTAATCCAGACATGGACCCCTTGCTCACAGTGCATAGAGAGGTCAACTGCACCTCACTGACGAGGTCCAACAAGGCCGAAACGTACGTCTGGGGTTGGTTGCTTCTCTTGTTTAGAGAGGAATTGCCTGGCATTTTGTAGCTGGACTGCCTTTTGGTAGGATCAGTATGATATGCTTTAGAATAGTTCCTCTCTGTGAAAGGCACTAGTGAGCTAAAAGAGATTGCACCCTGGGTAGGATACTTATCCTATAGCGCCTCATCAATTCGAGAGCAGGCTTGTTCCTAGTTGAGCGTCTCTGACTACCTCTTTTACCATGAATGTGATGGCTGACACCCTGTCCAGACAATTTGATCCTGATCTGGATTCTTAAACTGCACCTATACCAATTAAACCTCTGGATCGTATCCTAGCCACACTATGTACTAGTATCATATCCCCATTGGGCGAGGAGATCTTGGCATCCCAGGCCAATCGCCTTAGTAAAAACCCATGGGTAAGTGATTCGTGTCTGAACCATTACGGGTCATGTTAATGGAGACTTATCATTCCTCTCATGCGGCCGGTCACGTGGGTAAAAATCAATTGATTTGATCCTTGTCCCATATGTTCTGGTGTCCTACGCTGAGGGTGGACTGTGCCGCCTTTACTGCAGCTTGTGCTACTTGTGCTCGCTCCAAGTCCCCAAGGCACCTTCCCTTTGGGCTATTACAAGCTGTTCCCAATGGTGACCATCCATGGTCACATGTATCTATTGATTTTATGGGAGAACTGCTTGTCTGTAATGGCTACACAGTTAGACTTATGGTGGTTGATAGATTTTCGAAAATGGCCCAGTTTGTGCCGCTCCCTGGCTTGCCATCGGTTAAGGTATTGGCCATGGTGTTCACGAAGGAAGTGTTTCAACTCCATGGAGTCCCCAAGGTCCTGGTCTCTGATTGCAGGAGCCAATTCGTGTCCAGGTTCTGGAGGGCGTTCTGTGACCAAATGGATATTCAATTGTCGTTCTTGTCTGCTTACCATCCCCAGCCCAATGGGGCCACTGAACGCTCCAATCAGGGATTGGAGCAATTTCTAAGTTGTTTTGTTTCCAATCATCACGACAACTGGGCTGACTTGTTGCCATGGGCAGAGTTTGCCAGGAACTGCGCTGTTAACACTTCTTCCGGGAGCTCACCCTTTCTCATCAACTATGGGTCCAACCATGCTTGCTCTTTGATACTTTCCAAGCACAGCAGATTCCGGCTCTGGATGAGCACATTAGGCAACTTCGCTCCACTTGGGCACAAGTTCAGAATTCCCTACATGACTCCTTTTAACTATCAGCAGCATGCCAATAATAAAAGGATGTCTGCCCCTGTATTCCAAGTGGGGGACCGAGTATGGTTATCCTCCAGGAACCTTAAGTTGCAAGTTCCATGCAATAAGTTGGTTCCCAGATTCGTGGGTCCATTCCGGGTACTCCGTATATTCAACCCTGTTTCCTATGCTTTAGAATTGCTTGCATCTATGCGTATACGCAACATGTTCCACGTATCTCTACTCAAACCTTTGGTATGTAACAGATACACATCCACTCCTGCAATCCCTGGCCAGGTTTGTATTCAAGACCACAATGAATACGAGGTGCACAGTATCCTGGTTTGACGTAGATTCCGTGGATAGATCTAATACTTGGTGCATTGGAAGGGATATGGCCCAGAGGAACGCTCATGGGTGAACCACTCTGACATCCATGCTCCATTCCTGTTGCGCAGATTCCATGCTAAATTCCCACTGAAGCTTGGTCTTCCTCCGCAGGGAGGGAATCATTGATAGAGGGGTACTATCACTGTGCCCGTGATCCTTGTGGCAGGGCGACATTGTTACTTCCGGGTTTTTCCTTGCACTGTTCTTATTGGTCATTGGGCTTTGGCTTCGCCCAGGGCTAGCCTTTTTAAACTCACTCCTGCCATCTTTTCAGCGCCCTTTCGTGGTGTACCTGTACCTAGCTGTCACAGTATTTGAAGACTCTCAGACTTAAGGTTTTGGTAAAAACGTAACTTTATTGAAAAAGTTAAGGCAATCCCCGTAGGGTAAAACATACATAACAATACAACAACAATAGTATAGAATAGGCTCTACCGGCCTTGCCAATAATACCGGGCAAGGCAACCCAAGTGACAGTAGCAATAACAATAGGCTCTACCGGCCTTGCCTATACCGGGTAAGGCAACCGTGAGGTGACATGTACTGGTTCTACTGACCTTACCAATACTGGGCAAGGCAGCCCAAGGGAGACTGAGTATAGGCTCTACCGGCCCTGCCAATAACGGGTAAGGCAACCTAAAGGATGGTAACGTACAAAGGTTTTACCGGCCTTACCAATACCGGGCAGGGCAGCCCAAAACGTAGACCAGCTGTCAGATGACTATGACAGCAGACAGGAATAGGAACAATGGTCTACTCGCAGCAGAAGTCTATTGCCAGAAAGTATCAGACGACTGCATAAGGAAGCAGACAGCGACCTGTCCTCAGAACTAGACAGTTCAGGAGCAAACCAACGTCCTCATGTTGGACCAACATTAATGAGCGCAACCAGGTTTAATGGAGTAAACCAGCGTCCGCACGCTGGGACCAACAGTAAGATCGCTACCAGGCTTAAAGGAGTAAACCAGCGTCCGCACGCTGGGACCAACAGTATATATCGCCACCAGGTGAAATGGAGTAAACCAGCGTCCGCACGCTGGGACCAACTGTAATTCTCGCAACCAGGTTTAATGGAGTAAACCAGCGTCCGCACGCTGGGACCAACTGTAGTTCTTGCAACCAGGTTAAATGGAGTAAACCAGTGTCCGCACGCTGGGACCAACTGTAATTCTCGCAACCAGGTTTAATGGAGTAAACCAGCGTCCGCATGCTGGGATCAACCGACTAGAGCTGAAGCGGAATAGTAACAATGTCGCCGGAGCAACGGAGCAAGAGCGAGAGCCCTGTACTCTAGCGGGGAATCCACTGGAGCAAGACTGATGCGGTTACAGGTGACCGGAACACTGGAACCACGGACGGAGAGCAAAACCGGCAGGAGAGGTGGGCAGGCCGGAGACTCAGGAACTCAGGAGGATTAACTTGCGAGGTGCTGGAACACAGGAACACCAGAACACTGGAACACTAGAACAATAGTGCACAGGAACACAGGATCACTGGAACACTGGAACACCGGGACGCAGGAACAGCAGGCCCAGAAGCCTGACAGCAGGTCAGGACAGGTGAGGTCAGAAACATCACGAAAGGGCAACCTGGGAGTGCCCAACCAGGGTTTAAAAAGGCAGAGTGAGGAGGGCTAATAGCAGGCAGCCAATGAGTAATTCTCATCAAGTGATAGACACCAGATAGCACAAATTACGGGCACCGTGATAGTACCCCCCCTTTCAAAGACCCCCTCTCCTAGAATAGGGTCTGGGCTTCTGAGGGTATTTGGTGTGAAATATTCGTAGTAACTTGGGTGCATGAAGGTCCTTACTGTCTACCCAGGAACGATCCTCCGGACCATAACCTTTCCAGTGCACCAGATACTGTACCCCTCCTGTATGCCTGCGGGAATCAATAATACTTTGTACTTCATACTCCTCCTGCCCCTCGACTTCAACCGGACCTGGCATCACAGGTGTGGTAGTGTAACGGTTACAAACCAGAGGTTTAAGGAGAGACACATGGAATACATTATGAATGCGCATGGATGCAGGTAATTCCAAACCATAGGAAACCGGGTTAATCTTGCGAATTATTCTGTACGGACCAATGAACCGAGGTGCCAACTTATTAGATGGGACCTTAAGCTTCAGATTCTTAGAGGACAGCCATACTCTATCCCCAACTTGGAAGGAAACCGCTGGAAGCCTTCTGCGATTGGCATGACGCTGATGTCGCTGAAAAGACTGGCCCAATGCCCTCTGAACTTGTGCCCATGTGGAGCGGAGTTGCTCTATATGCTCATCCAGAGCTGGAATCTGCTGTGTCTGGAAGGAGTCCGGGAGCAAACAGGGTTGGAACCCATAATTGATCAAAAACGGAGAGCTCCCGGAGGAAGAATTAACTGCACAGTTCCTGGCGAACTCTGCCTACGGCAACACGTCGGCCCAATTATCATGATGGTCAGTCATAAAACATCGCAGAAACTGTTCAAGCCCTTGATTGGCCCTCTCAGCGGCCCCATTAGTCTGGGGATGATATGCAGAGGAAAATGATAGCTGTATACCCATCTGTTCGCAGAATGCCTTCCAGAATCTGGACACAAACTGGCTCCCCCTGTCGGACACCAGCACCCTGGGTACTCCATGCAACCGAAACACCTCTCGGGCGAACACCTTTGCCAGTTCTTTAGCCGAAGGAAGGCCACGGAGGGGTACGAACTGAGCCATTTTAGAAAACCTGTCTACCACCATCAATATGAAGGAATACCCTCTAGACCTGGGCAACTCTCCCATAAAGTCTATAGAGACGTGAGACCAAGGGCGTTCACCATTAGGCACCGGCTGAAACAAGCCCACCGGGAGATGTCTAGGGGTTTTGGCACGGGCACAGGTGGCACAGGCATTCGTAAAATTGGCACAATCTGTTCTCATAGAAGGCCACCAGAATAACTGAGAGAGGGACCAAAACAATTGGACTCTACCAATATGTCCCGCAGCCTTAAAGGAGTGGTAGTTTTCAAGTAAACGGAGTACGGAATGGTTCAGCGACAAAACATTTGCCTGCTGGAGTTTCATGAAGGGCAGAGGCTTGGGAAGCCAAAATCTCCTCCCCTAGTGGTGAAGTGATACTAGTACGTATGATAGCCAATATTCGATCAGGTTGAATGATAGGTTCTGGTACTTCTTCTCTGTCAATCTCCGCCTCAAATTGTCTAGACAGAGCATCAGCCCTAACATTTTTTGATCCAGGCAAATATGATACAATGAAATTGAATCGGGATAGAAACAATGCCCATCTGGCCTGGCGAGAAGACAATCTCTTGCCCTCAGAGAGATAAGTCAGATTCTTGTGATCGGTCAGAATCAAAACGGGGTTTTTAGTGCCTTCAAGTAAATGACGCCATTCTTTGAGAGCAAGAATAATGGCCAGTAATTCTCTATCGCCAATCTCATAATGACTTTGAGCACTAGTAAGTTTCTTAGAAAAGAACCCAGAGGGTCTGAGTGTACCGCCCTTAACCTGCCGCTGAGAAAGTACTGCCCCAACCCCAATATCTGAGGCATCCACCTGTAATGTAAAGGGAAGTAGTGGATTGGGGTGGGATAATACAGGAGCTTCAGCAAAGGCTACCTTCAATTTCTCAAAGGCCTCCTCAGCAGCCACCGGCCAGAGAGATGGATTAGCGCCCTTATGTGTGAGGTCAGACAGAGGTTTCACGATAGAGGAGAAGTTTTTAATAAACTTCCTGTAATAATTGGCGAAGCCCAAAAATCGTTGGATGGCTTTAAGACTCTTGGGTTTAGGCCACTGTAAGACTGCCGTCAATTTTTCTTTATCCATGGCAATGCCGTCTTTGCTGATTATAAACCCCAGGAACGGTACACTGGTTTTGTGGAACTCGCATTTCTCCAGTTTACAAAACAATCTGTTTTTGCATAAGCGCAGCAACACTTCAGACACATCCTTGATGTGTTGAGACAAGTCTTTGGAGTGGATAAGTATGTCGTTGAGATAGACTACGACACATGATTGTAACATATTTCTAAGAACGTCATTGATCAGTTCTTGAAATACTGCAGGAGCATTACATAGACCAAATGGCATAACTAGGTATTCATAATGCCCTGATGTCGTATTGAAAGGCAGTTTTCCACTCATCACCGGCTCTGATACGTATCAAATTGTAGGCTGCCCGTAGGTCCAATTTGGTGAAAATCGAGGACCCCTTAAGTCTATCAAACAGCTCGGTGATGAGTGGTATCTGGTAGGCATTCTTTGCCATCAGCTTATTCAGCCCACGATAGTCTATGCATGGTCGCAGTTCGCCACTTTTTTTCTTAACGAAAAAGAACCCGGCTCCAGCCGGAGAAGTAGATTTCCTTATGATCCCTCTACTGAGGGCATCGGCTATGTATTCCTCCATAGCTTGGTTCTCCTCACAAGACAATGGATACGTGCGTCCCCTCGGTGGTACTGCTCCAGGATTCAGTTCAATACGACAATCGTATGGTCTGTGCTGAGGTAAGGTGCCAGCCTCCCCCTTACTGAAAACATCGCTAAACTGCTGGTATGCATCAGATAGTGAAGGGGAGGTGCACAAGACCTTAACAGGATGGGTAACGCACTTATCCATACAGAACTGAGACCACGCAGCAATCTCACACTTCTGCCAATCAAATTGTGGGTTGTGCAACTGTAACCAAGGAAAGCCCAAAATTACGGCATGGTGAGGAGAATTGATTAATTGGAACTGCTGCTCTTCCTTGTGAAGAGCCCCAATAGTCATGGACAAGGGCATAGTTTCAAAGGTGACCTGAGCGGGTTCCAAAGGTCTGCTATCAATCGCTTCAATAGCAAGAGGGGTTTCTCTCTGAATGCGTGGTACCCCATGCAATTCAGCAAAGGTATTGTCCATAAAATACCCAGTTGCACCAGAATCAACCAAGGTCAAAACCTCAACTGAGCGTTGTGCCCATGACAATACCACCTGTATGGTGGGTTTAAGTGTGCCCAACATTGGGGACGATTGGACACCACCTAGGGCCTGTCCCCCAAGGTACCCTAGGTGTGTTCGTTTCCCAGACGTACCGGACAAGATCTTAACAAGTGAGCATTTTTACCGCAATACAACCATAATCCCTGTATCTTGCGATACCTTCTCTGCTCCTTGGTTAACCTAGTGAAACCCACCTGCATGGGTTCACCTGGTTCCTGTATTGGCTCACTAGGTTTGGATGCCAAGGGAGGGTTGGGTGGGCAAAATATGCTGCTGGACCCATTATTTTTTAACCGTGCTCGTCGTTCTCTGGCGGTTAATCTTTCACGTATTCTGGAATCAATTAGAATCATGTATTCAATATAATCATCTAGGTCAGTAGGTAAATCTTTTGCAGCAATCTCGTCTTTAATCTGGTCACTCAAGCCTTGGGCAAAGGCTGCCAACAGGGCCTCGTTATTCCATCCTACCTCTGCTGCCAAGGTGCGGAATTCAATGGCATAATCGCCAACAGTGCGCCTGCCCTGTTGTATTTCCATGAGACATTTAGCAGCAGAGGTGGTTCTGCCAGGAGGCTCGAATACTCTCCGAAAAGATTGTACAAAATCACTGAAATTTTTTGTGCAAGGTTTAGCGTTCTCCCACAGTGGATTAGCCCAGGCCAATGCTCTACCGGTCAGCACGGATATCATGAACCCAACCTTGCTGCGGTCACTAGGAAATGTGTGTGCCGTCAATTCCATAAATATTTCAAGTTGATAAATAAACCCTCTGCATAGCTGAGGGTCACCGTCATATCTTAGCGGCAAGGGTGCAGAAGCCGTTAACCCTTTGACTTCGGCCCCTGAGGGCCTAGATTCATTCTCCGGTGTCTGAATTGGCGGGACCACCGGACTAGAACCGGACTTATCAGCCAGTACCGTGCATTCAAGAATGGTTTGGATAGCAACCGCCAGCTGATCCAAACGTTGCTCATGCATATCCATCCTCCAATGGATATTCTGCGTGTTACCGTCACCCTTAGTGTCTGAGGTCATGGCCCTTTCGTACTGTCACGGTATTTGAAGACTCTCAGACTTAAGGTTTTGGTAAAAACATAACTTTATTGAAAAAATTAAGGCAATCCCCGTAGGGTAAAACATACATAACAATACAACAACAATAGTATAGAATAGGCTCTACCGGCCTTGCCAATAATACTGGGCAAGGCAACCCAAGTGAAAGTAGCAATAACAATAGGCTCTACCGGCCTTGCCTATACCGGGTAAGGCAACCGTGAGGTGACATGTACCAGTTCTACCGACCTTACCAATACCGGGCAAGGCAGCCCAAGGGAGACTGAGTATAGGCCCTGCCAATACCGGGTAAGGCAACCTTAAAGATGGTAATGACAAGGTTCTACCGGCCTTACCAATACCGGGCAGGGCAGCCTGAAGGACACTGTTGGTAGGCTCTACCGGCCCTGCCAATACCGGGTAAGGCAACCTAAAGGATGGTAACGTACAAAAGGTTCTACCGGCCTTACCAATACCGGGCAGGGCAGCCCAAAGCATAGACCAGCTGTCAGATGACTATGACAGCAGACAGGAATAGAAACAATGGTCTACTCGCAGCAGAAGTCTATTGCCAGAAAGTATCAGATGACTGCATAAGGAAGCAGACAGCGACCTGTCCTCAGAACTAGACCGTTCAGGAGCAAACCAACGTCCTCATGTTGGACCAACAGTAATGAGCGCAACCAAGTTTAATGGAGTAAACCAGCGTCCGCACGCTGGGACCAACAGTAAGATCGCTACCAGGCTTAAAGGAGTAAACCAGAGTCCGCACGCTGGGACCAACAGTATATATCGCCACCAGGTGAAATGGAGTAAACCAGCGTCCGCACGCTGGGACCAACAGTAATTCTCGCAACCAGGTTAAATGGAGTAAACCAGCATCCGCATGCTGGGACCAACTGTAATTCTCGCAGCCAGGTTTAATGGAGTAAACCAGCGTCCGCACGCTGGGACCAACTGTAGTTCTTGCAACCAGGTTAAATGGAGTAAACCAGTGTCCGTACGCTGGGACCAACTGTAATTCTCGCAACCAGGTTTAATGGAGTAAACCAGCGTCCACACGCTGGGACCAACTGTAATTCTTGCAACCAGGTTAAATGGAGTAAATCAGCGTCCGCACGCGGGGACCAGCAGTAATATCGCTACCAGGCTTAAAGGAGTAAACCAGCGTCCGCACGCTGGGACCAACAGTATATGTCGCCACCAGGTGAAATGGAGTAAACCAGCGTCCGCACGCTGGGACCAACAGTATATGTCGCCACCAGGTGAAATGGAGTAAACCAGCGTCCGCACGCTGGGACCAACAGTAATTCTCGCAACCAGGTTAAATGGAGTAAACCAGCATCCGCATGCTGGGACCAACTGTAATTCTCGCAACCAGGTTTAATGGAGTAAACCAGTGTCCACACGCTGGGACCAACTGTAATTCTTGCAACCAGGTTAAATGGAGTAAATCAGCGTCCGCACGCGGGGACCAGCAGTAATATCGCTACCAGGCTTAAAGGAGTAAACCAGCGTCCGCACGCTGGGACCAACAGTATATGTCGCCACCAGGTGAAATGGAGTAAACCAGCGTCCGCACGCTGGGACCAACTGTAATTCTCGCAACCAGGTTAAATGGAGTAAACCAGCTTCCGCATGCTGGGACCAACTGTAATTCTTGCAACCAGGTTAAATGGAGTAAACCAGCATCCGCACGCTGGGATCAACCGACTAGGGCTGAAGCGGAATAGGAACAATGTCGCCGGAGCGACGGAGCAAGAGCGAGAGCCCTGTACTATAGCGGGGAATCCACCGGAGCAAGACTGATGCGGTGACAGGTGACCGGAACACTGGAACCACTGACGGAGAGCGAAACCGGCAGGAGAGGTGGGCAGGCCGGAAACTCAGGAACTCAGGAGGATTAACTCGCGAGGTGCTGGAACACAGGAACACCAGAACACTGGAACACTGGAACAATAGTGCACAGGAACACCGGAACACAGGATCACTGGAACACTGGAACACCGGGACGCAGGAACAGCAGGCCCAGAAGCCTGACAGCAGGTCAGGACAGGTGAGGTCAGAAACATCACGAAAGGGCAACCTGGGAGTGCCCAACCAGGGTTTAAACAGGCAGAGTGAGGAGGGCTAATAGCAGGCAGCCAATGAGTAATTCTCATCAAGTGATAGACACCAGATAGCACAAATCACGGGCACCGTGATACTAGCGTTTGATTTGCTGCTTGTTCCTGCTCCGTGTATGACCCGGCTCGCCTGACTACGCTCCTGATGCTCCTGTGTTATTGATTCTGTTGCTGACTAGGACTGGCTGACTACCTCTGTGTGTACCGATCTGGCTTTGGCTCAGAACCCGCTCCGTTGCTGACTAGGCCTGGCTGACTACCTCAGTGTGTGCTGACCTGGCTTTGGCTGAGTATCCGAGTCCGTTGCTGACTAGGACTGGCTACTACATCCGTGTGTACTGATCTGGCATTCTGGCTTCTGACCCTTCTGGGTTCGTACCCTGTGCTCCGTTACTCTTGCTCTCGCTACGCATCAACTTCCACTACAGCGCCTGCTTGACCTGTCTCTCCCTAGGTCACCTGGGAGACTGTGTTGCGAGTAACTCCGGTCACTTGCCAGTGTCCTATCCGTGTTGCCTCCGCTATCCCTAGCGTTCTAGGGACTCGGTCACTTGCCAGTGTCCTATCTGGGTTGCCTCTGCTATCCCTAGTGTTCTAGCGACTCGGTCACTTGCCAGTGTCCTATCTGTGTTGCCTCCACTTTGCCTAGCTTTCAAGGGACTTGGTCACTTCCCAGTTTCCTATCTGTGTTGCCTCCGCTTTCCCTAGCCTTCTAGGGTCTTGGTCACTTGCCAGTGTCCTATCTGGGCTGTCTCCGCTATCCCTAGAGTTCTAAGGACTCTGTCACTTTCCAGTGACCGTTCTGTGCTGCCTCTGCTACCCCTAGCCTTCTAGGGAATTGCCCTGCAGTTACCTGCCACCAGTATAGGAGGGCCTTTCCGCCGTTTGGTACTGCTATGGTTTCTCTGTTCCAGTTACCAGTCGACGGATCACGCCTACTTAGTTCTTACTGTATATTTCTGACCTGTGTCAGATTTGAGAAGTACCACGGTACTGTCCTTATCTGGACCTGAGTAGGGTTGTTCTTACTTGCTGACTTATTATTCTCAATAAAGCTGATCTTAACCATCCCTAATTGCCTGAGTGTTCGTACTAAACCTTGACAGTCCTTTATCAGTGAAACTACAATTCCCATAAGCGCTCGCTTCTGATTGGCTCCCACTGAGGCAGCCATTTTGTTCATGCACTAATCTAGTATCCTACGCAGGGCTTGGACTCTCCTTCTCTCCTCAGCAGTTTAACACTTCGCCTACCAGTCTATTTTAGCATTTCTGTGGTGATTTTATTTATCATACACACTTTTTTGTGGGTGTCTGTGATACTTTGAGCGTTTGACTCTGTGAGAATTTCTACTCTGTTAGACCTCCTCTGATGAGGAGTTATTGGTGGACTCTGATGATGAAGACTGTTCTCCTTCCTCTCAGTATTTTGGGGATCCCTTTGAGGCTGATTCTGTTCCCTCAGCTGAGGGCCTGCTCAGGGCTGTGTTGAACACCCTGAACATTCCCTTGGTACAAGAGGTTTCTTCAGGTCCCTCTGATGTGTTTCAGGAGCCTGTTAGGCCTCATACTTGTTTTCCACCTACCCCCACTCTTGACCACTTGGTGTCTGATGAGTGGAAGTTTCCAGACAGAAAACCGTCAGTCTCTAGGAAATTTGCTAAGCTTTATCTGATCTCTGAAGCTGTGCTATCTCAGTGGCTTCATCCCCCCCCCCCAAGGTGGATGCCCCTTGTGTTTGGCTGATGCATCTGCTATGAAAGATTGGACTGACAAAAAGCTTGAGACCTCTCTCAAGGCCATTTTTGTGACTGCTGGATCTGCCCTGCGCCTCACATTTGCTGCAGCGTGGGTGAATAGAGCCATGGCTGTTTGGACTGAACAGCTAACTTCAGCAGTCCGTCAGGGAGCTCCTTCTGCTGACATGTTGCAGCTTCTCGCCAACATCTCTGAAGCTCAGCATTATGTTTCTGCTGCCCTGTTTGACGCTGTCTGCATGGTAGCCAGGGCATCAACTGTCTGTGCTAGCCAGACGGGCTCTTTGACTCAAGATCTAGTCTTCTGACACTGCCCCCAAGAATACTGTCTTGTCCTTGCCCTTTCAGGGCACCTCACTGTTTGTGCCTGAGTTCAAGGATCTGATCAGTGAAGCCACTGGAGGGAAGAGTACTCACCTGCCAGTGGTCCAGAGGAAGAAGGCGCCTGTCAAAAGGAATCAGCTTTTTCGTCCCTTTCAGGCTGACTCGCGCCAGGTGACCCAGGTAGTGCCTCAGGCTCCGTGCTCCTCATCCAAGCCTAAGCAGCAATGGAGGTCCAAGCCCAAGGCTTCCAAACCTTCTTCTGCATGACTCGCTGCATCCGGATCCCCACCCGCAGGTAGGTGGCCACTTTCGCCACTACCTTTCAGCTTGGGAGGCCTCTGTGGTGGATCCGTGGGTTTTGCAGGTGGTGGCTTCGGGGTACAGGATTCTCTTCACCTCCCTTCCTCCTTCTCAGACCTTCTCTTCTCACTCTCCTCTGGTTGCAGAAAAGCATCTCCTTTTCGAGGGCACCATTCAGGCCCTTCTGGACAAGGAGGTCTTGGAACCGTTTCCTCCTCAGGAAAGAGGGTTGGGGTTCTACTCCAACCTCTTTGTGGTTTCCAAAAAGGATGGCGGCTGCTGTCCCATTTTGGAATTGAAGGATCTCAACTACAGGTCCCAGTATCGCCAGGAGTCACTACGCATGGTGATCACTGCCATGTCCCCTGGTGAATGTCTGGCCTTGCTGTATCTTCAGGTTGCTTATCTGCACATCACCATTCATCCAGAGAGTCAGCAATATCTTCGGTTTGCCTGCAACCACGGGCATTTCCAGTTCTCAGTCCTTCCCTTTGGCCTGACCACGGCTCCTCAAGTCTTCAACAGAGTCTAGGGAGCATTGATTTCCGTCCTCCATCAGGATGGCATCAGAGTTACCCTGTACATGGACGACCTCCTTCTGAAGGCATCTTCTCCGGAACTCCTTCATCAGCAGGTGCAGGATTGGATTCATGCTCTGTCCCGTCACGGGTGGATCATCAATCTGGACAAGTCAGACCTAGTTCCTTCACAGAGGATGGTGTTTTATGACACCCAGAGAGGGTTGGTATTTCTCACAGATGAAGTGGCTCATCAGATAGCACTAAAGGTCCAAGCTGTCCTGTCTCAGGATCCAGTTCCAGCCAAGAAGTTGTCATCCCTGGTGGGGAAGTTTATTTCCACCATAGAAGTGGTTCCGTTTGCCATGGCTCATATCAGGCAACTTCAGAGGTTTCTAATCCTGGCATGCAGTAGTCGACCGGATCTCCTGCAGAGGTCCCTATCACTCCCTCTTCACATGGAGTTGAGCCTCTCGTTGTGGCTCAACTTGAACAATATCCTGAAAGGCAGGAACTTCCTGGTGCCATACTGGAAAACAGTGACGATGGATGCCAGCCTCTCCGAATGGGGAGCAGTCCTGGGGCACTTAAATGCTCAGGGCCGGTGGTCGCAGGAAGAATATCTCCTTCCCATTTATGCTCTGGAGCTTCAGGTGATATTTCATTCCCTGCGACACTGGACGCGTCAGCTGGAGGATTGCCTGGTCAAGGTTCAATCGGACAACGTCACAGTGGTAGCCTACATCAACAAGCAAGGCGGCACAAGAAGTCTCGCAACTTGGCTAGAGGTCAAGACTATTTTGTCCTGGGCAGAGGAGCATGTTCCTGCCATTTCTGCAGTTCATATTCCTGGAATAGACAATGTTCTGGCAGACTTCCTCAGTTGGCTGGGTGGATCCTCTGGCTCTAGCAGTGGATGGCTTGTAGACCCCATGGAATTTCCTTTGGCATACATCTTTCCTCCCATTCCCCTGTTGCACAGGGTGATACTGAAACTGTGACTGGAGCGCTGCCCAGTCATTCTGATTGCTCTGTACTGGCCTTGGCAGGCTTGGTTTCCAGAGCTTCTGGATCTCTCAGTGGCGGAATGTAACACAGTAGAATAATAATAACCCTCACGGGTCCAGTAATATATATACACAATATAGTACTGACACAGGACAGGTTACAGTAACAAATACCCACACGGGTCCAATATATGTACAATTCAGCAACAACAATATACTGACACAGGTCAGGTAAAGTTTGTGTGATACTCAAATGAGGCAGCAGTGAATGGGTTACTATTAGGACAGGAAGACAGACAGGCCCTAATAGTGCGAGGTCCTTAAGACTCTCACTCTGCAGAGAGTGAACAAATAGCGAGTAATGCCACAGAAGTAAACGGAGGCCCAGGACAAGCTTGTGGACTTAAGTAGCAGTAATGGAAGACTGCGACTGTATGCCCGCAAGGGCACCCAATGGAGACTGCAATGATTGAAATCCAGTGGAAGATGGCACCTTCCCCGAAGGGGTTAACGAACGCTCCGGCCAATGTCGACTGCCCGATATAGAGAACAACCTGAAGGGCTGGGAGATGGGCTGGGAGATCAGTAAGGCCACCACAGTACAGCAAAAGCTCTCCTGCCCTTCTCTTGGGACTGGGGAAACTTCCCTAATGTCATCTGTGACCATGTCACCGATGACGTTGGGAGGCTTCCACCGGTACCTCCCACTCCTACCCAGAAGTTCGGGTAGGAGAGAGGGAAAAGGAGAAACTCTGTTTCTCCTTTGTACTTATTGATCTCCCAGCATGATCAGCTGGGAGATCAATCACTGGGGAGACATGAGGAGTGATCCTCATGCCTCTCCAAGATTTTTTAAATTCGGCCACTGCATGCCGGTTATACCGGCTTATGCAGTGACCGCATTTTACTTTTACAGCGTTCGAGCTTGGCACAGCAGGTACAGCTGTCCAAACTCATACGCTGTAAGTAGCTGGCACTCTAGGGGTTAGGGGTTGCATCTTTTTCTTTTAGGTTCATCAGTAATTCACTACTGTTTCTTCTAAGTCATGGGTCATGAAGAACCAAACTACTGTTGATCAGTTGTGAAAAGCAGCAGCAGGGTTAACTGTTCCCACATTCACAAGTGCTACAAAGATACTATTTTGGCATCTCAGCATGCCAGTTTTGGTAACACAGTTCTAGATGCCATAGTCACTAGTTTTCTTCCCTCCTGCTATTTTCAGGACTGTTTAAGGATGTTCCAATGGTCGCTGCATTCCTCAATGACGCTAGAGAAAATGCGTGCAGCCGTGGGGAGAGCCCGAAATTCCATGATGGTCATAGTACGTCATGGGTCGTTAAGTCAGATCTACCCATGACGTACTATGACCGTCAAGGGTTGTTAAGGGGTTACCTTACAGATAAATCCTTTTCACTTAGTCAGTTGAGGGATTCAGGGCATCCTGCTATTACTTTCCTGACTCTGCTGAAGAAAAACTGAAAGAAGTTAGGCATGGGGAGGGGTTAGAAGCTAGGAGGAGGGAGGAGTTTTTTTTTGTTAGATTGTCTGCCTCCTATAGACACACGGCTTTACCCCATGGTCCCTGTATTCCCAAAAGGATTTATCGGTAAGTAAAAAATTCATTTTTTTCTTGTTTGTTTGATACCAGTTTAAATGTAAATTTGGATTTTAAAACAAACACATTTTCACAAAGATAAATATTTTCTCTTTTTCTTTTATAGTCGGTGTACCCTAGAAGGCATTTTTTGTAAATATGACACAGCAGGTATGTATATAGTTGATTTGCAAATTTAAGAGATGCAGGGATGGTTGTGGATGAAGAGATTTAGGATGTATTTAATTGAATTGTCATTGGAAGGCAGTTGTTACATCAACAATTGTTATGGAGTCATCTTTAAAGTTGGCATAAATTTACTTCAATTGAATGGTATTTTAGACAGTGTAGTAACAAAAATGAGTTGGTTTTAGACAATTAGTAAACTAATAAATACGGAATAACATAACATTAATAGAGATGTGCTATAGAATGGGCATTTACTTAAAGAAGAAAAAAGAATAAAAAAACAAACAAGCAGGCAACAAAATGTGTACGCAAGACTCAAAAGTCATTAATTACAGAAATACGTCTATTGGGATTCAATAAACAATGGGGATTTGAACAAATGCTTTCCTAGAAAAAGAGAATAATTTAATTTACAATGACATAAGGGAAATAGAACAAGCATTTGAAGAGATTATATATTATCATAACTATAATATAGTTCAAGTTCCTTTAAATGTATTTCATAAAACTGAAACATGACTATATATCTCATATGTCGGTAAAATGATGAATTTAAAAATAACAATGAAAAATGTTTTATAAAACACTAAGAGCTAAAATGTAGTCTAAAATGTAAAACATTTGCTTTATACAATAATAACACCATCAATATCTTGAATTATTTTCAGAGTGTCAATGTCAATATGAAGATAAAATATACCGTTTTAACGACGTTATAAAGATCTGGACAGATGGAAATGAAAAATGTACAGAAATAAGGTGTGACGTGAACGGAACATTACTAACCATCAGCTATACATGCTACTCGTCTACCATCAGTGCATCCTCAGAATCTTTGCTATTTCCTTCTACATTAACTACTATGACCACTTTAGCAGTAACTCGAAGTCCATCTTCACTCCAGTCAGGGACAGCAACTTTATCTCACAGCACATCAGGATGTATTCCTCAGTGTCACTGGACTATATGGTTTGATGAGAATCATCCGGAATCTGAAAATGAAGGAGACCTAGAGAATTATGAAAAAATTACAGAAAAAGGAAAAATAGTCTGCAAAAGCAAGCTACATATCAACAATGTTGAATGTAGAGCTCAAAATTACTCCAAGGTCAAACTGGAAGAATTAAAGCAGTTTATTCAGTGTGATGTATCATCTGGTTTAATATGCAGAAATCAAGATAATACTGGACCATGTTTAAATTATGAAATTAGGTTCCTGTGTTGTGATGACATCAGACATTGTCCTTCATCACCTGTCAGCACAACATCTAAGCAAACTGAGACCACTCCTGTAAGAACAACTTTCAAACATACATTATCACTGTCACTACCATCAAGAACATCCTTTAAAACTACATTAACTACTAAACTTCCTCATTCTGTCAGCTCTAAACCAACCTTTGTCCAAAATCCTTCCACGGTCACCACTACATCTGCAATCTCCCCAACATCTACCTTATCTCCACCAATTTTATTTACTGAGACCACTCCTGTAAGAACAACTTTCAAACACACATTATCACTGTCAGTACCATCAAGAACATCCTTTAAAACTACTTTAACTACTAAACATCCTTATTCTTTCAGCTCTAAACCTACCATATTCCCAAATCCTTCCACAGCCACAACTACATCTGCCATCTCCCCAACATCTACATTATTGCCACCTATTTTATCTACTGAGACCACTCCTGTAGGAACTCAAAGTCAATCCAGTTTCCAGTCATGGTCAACACCCACATCAAGTAAACCACCAGAATGTATTCCACTTTGTCATTGGACTAAATGGTTTGATGAGAATCATCCAGAATCTGGAAATGAAGGAGACTTAGAGAATTATGAGATAATAACAGCAAAAGGTATAAAAGTTTGCAAAAGCAAGTTACATATCAAGAAAATTGAATGTAGAGCTCAAAATAACCCGGAGGTCAAATTGGAAGAATTAAAACAGTTTATTCAGTGTGATTTGTCATCTGGCTTAATATGTAGAAACCAAGATAATACTGGTCCTTTTGAAATGTGTTTAAATTTTGAGATTAGGTTCTTGTGTTGTGATGACAATAGTCATTGTCCTCCAACATCTGTCCCTACAACTTCCAAACATACAACATCATCACTGTCAGTACCATCAAGAACATCCTTTAAAACTACTTTAACTACTAAATTTCCTCATTCTGCCAGCTCTAAACCAACCGTTGTCCAAAATCCTTCCACGGTCACCACTACATCTGCAATCTCCCCAACATCTACCTTATCTCCACCAATTTTATCTACTGAGACCACTCCTGTAAGAACAACTTTCAAACACACATTATCACTGTCAGTACCATCAAGAACATCCTTGAAAACTACTTTAACTACTAAACATCCTTATTCTTTCAGCTCTAAACCTACCATATTCCCAAATCCTTCCACAGCCACAACTACATCTGCCATCTCCCCAACATCTACATTATTGCCACCTATTTTATCTACTGAGACCACTCCTGTAGGAACTCAAAGTCAATCCAGTTTCCAGTCATGGTCAACACCCACATCAAGTAAACCACCAGAATGTATTCCACTTTGTCATTGGACTAAATGGTTTGATGAGAATCATCCAGAATCTGGAAATGAAGGAGACTTAGAGAATTATGAGATAATAACAGCAAAAGGTATAAAAGTTTGCAAAAGCAAGTTACATATCAAGAAAATTGAATGTAGAGCTCAAAATAACCCGGAGGTCAAATTGGAAGAATTAAAACAGTTTATTCAGTGTGATTTGTCATCTGGCTTAATATGTAGAAACCAAGATAATACTGGTCCTTTTGAAATGTGTTTAAATTTTGAGATTAGGTTCTTGTGTTGTGATGACAATAGTCATTGTCCTCCAACATCTGTCCCTACAACTTCCAAACATACAACATCATCACTGTCAGTACCATCAAGAACATCCTTTAAAACTACTTTAAGTACTAAATTTCCTGATTCTGTCAGCTCTAAACCAACCGTTGTCCAAAATCCTTCCACGGTCACCACTACATCTGCAATCTCCCCAACATCTACCTTATCTCCACCAATTTTATCTACTGAGACCACTCCTGTAAGAACAACTTTCAAACACACATTATCACTGTCAGTACCATCAAGAACATCCTTGAAAACTACTTTAACTACTAAACATCCTTATTCTTTCAGCTCTAAACCTACCATATTCCCAAATCCTTCCACAGCCACAACTACATCTGCCATCTCCCCAACATCTACATTATTGCCACCTATTTTATCTACTGAGACCACTCCTGTAGGAACTCAAAGTCAATCCAGTTTCCAGTCATGGTCAACACCCACGTCAAGTAAACCACCAGAATGTATTCCACTTTGTCATTGGACTAAATGGTTTGATGAGAATCATCCAGAATCTGGAAATGAAGGAGACTTAGAGAATTATGAGATAATAACAGCAAAAGGTATAAAAGTTTGCAAAAGCAAGTTACATATCAAGAAAATTGAATGTAGAGCTCAAAATAACCCGGAGGTCAAATTGGAAGAATTAAAACAGTTTATTCAGTGTGATTTGTCATCTGGCTTAATATGTAGAAACCAAGATAATACTGGTCCTTTTGAAATGTGTTTAAATTTTGAGATTAGGTTCTTGTGTTGTGATGACAATAGTCATTGTCCTCCAACATCTGTCCCTACAACTTCCAAACATACAACATCATCACTGTCAGTACCATCAAGAACATCCTTTAAAACTACTTTAACTACTAAATTTCCTCATTCTGCCAGCTCTAAACCAACCGTTGTCCAAAATCCTTCCACGGTCACCACTACATCTGCAATCTCCCCAACATCTACCTTATCTCCACCAATTTTATCTACTGAGACCACTCCTGTAAAAACAACTTTCAAACACACATTATCACTGTCAGTACCATCAAGAACATTCTTGAAAACTACTTTAACTACTAAACATCCTTATTCTTTCAGCTCTAAACCTACCATATTCCCAAATCCTTCCACAGGCACAACTACATCTGCCATCTCCCCAACATCTACATTATTGCCACCTATTTTATCTACTGAGACCACTCCTGTAGGAACTCAAAGTCAATCCAGTTTCCAGTCATGGTCAACACCCACATCAAGTAAACCACCAGAATGTATTCCACTTTGTCATTGGACTAAATGGTTTGATGAGAATCATCCAGAATCTGGAAATGAAGGAGACTTAGAGAATTATGAGATAATAACAGCAAAAGGTATAAAAGTTTGCAAAAGCAAGTTACATATCAAGAAAATTGAATGTAGAGCTCAAAATAACCCGGAGGTCAAATTGGAAGAATTAAAACAGTTTATTCAGTGTGATTTGTCATCTGGCTTAATATGTAGAAACCAAGATAATACTGGTCCTTTTGAAATGTGTTTAAATTTTGAGATTAGGTTCTTGTGTTGTGATGACAATAGTCATTGTCCTCCAACATCTGTCCCTACAACTTCCAAACATACAACATCATCACTGTCAGTACCATCAAGAACATCCTTTAAAACTACTTTAACTACTAAATTTCCTCATTCTGCCAGCTCTAAACCAACCGTTGTCCAAAATCCTTCCACGGTCACCACTACATCTGCAATCTCCCCAACATCTACCTTATCTCCACCAATTTTATCTACTGAGACCACTCCTGTAAGAACAACTTTCAAACACACATTATCACTGTCAGTACCATCAAGAACATCCTTGAAAACTACTTTAACTACTAAACATCCTTATTCTTTCAGCTCTAAACCTACCATATTCCCAAATCCTTCCACAGCCACAACTACATCTGCCATCTCCCCAACATCTACATTATTGCCACCTATTTTATCTACTGAGACCACTCCTGTAGGAACTCAAAGTCAATCCAGTTTCCAGTCATGGTCAACACCCACATCAAGTAAACCACCAGAATGTATTCCACTTTGTCATTGGACTAAATGGTTTGATGAGAATCATCCAGAATCTGGAAATGAAGGAGACTTAGAGAATTATGAGATAATAACAGCAAAAGGTATAAAAGTTTGCAAAAGCAAGTTACATATCAAGAAAATTGAATGTAGAGCTCAAAATAACCCGGAGGTCAAATTGGAAGAATTAAAACAGTTTATTCAGTGTGATTTGTCATCTGGCTTAATATGTAGAAACCAAGATAATACTGGTCCTTTTGAAATGTGTTTAAATTTTGAGATTAGGTTCTTGTGTTGTGATGACAATAGTCATTGTCCTCCAACATCTGTCCCTACAACTTCCAAACATACAACATCATCACTGTCAGTACCATCAAGAACATCCTTTAAAACTACTTTAAGTACTAAATTTCCTGATTCTGTCAGCTCTAAACCAACCGTTGTCCAAAATCCTTCCACGGTCACCACTACATCTGCAATCTCCCCAACATCTACCTTATCTCCACCAATTTTATCTACTGAGACCACTCCTGTAAGAACAACTTTCAAACACACATTATCACTGTCAGTACCATCAAGAACATCCTTGAAAACTACTTTAACTACTAAACATCCTTATTCTTTCAGCTCTAAACCTACCATATTCCCAAATCCTTCCACAGCCACAACTACATCTGCCATCTCCCCAACATCTACATTATTGCCACCTATTTTATCTACTGAGACCACTCCTGTAGGAACTCAAAGTCAATCCAGTTTCCAGTCATGGTCAACACCCACATCAAGTAAACCACCAGAATGTATTCCACTTTGTCATTGGACTAAATGGTTTGATGAGAATCATCCAGAATCTGGAAATGAAGGAGACTTAGAGAATTATGAGATAATAACAGCAAAAGGTATAAAAGTTTGCAAAAGCAAGTTACATATCAAGAAAATTGAATGTAGAGCTCAAAATAACCCGGAGGTCAAATTGGAAGAATTAAAACAGTTTATTCAGTGTGATTTGTCATCTGGCTTAATATGTAGAAACCAAGATAATACTGGTCCTTTTGAAATGTGTTTAAATTTTGAGATTAGGTTCTTGTGTTGTGATGACAATAGTCATTGTCCTCCAACATCTGTCCCTACAACTTCCAAACATACAACATCATCACTGTCAGTACCATCAAGAACATCCTTTAAAACTACTTTAACTACTAAATTTCCTCATTCTGCCAGCTCTAAACCAACCGTTGTCCAAAATCCTTCCACGGTCACCACTACATCTGCAATCTCCCCAACATCTACCTTATCTCCACCAATTTTATCTACTGAGACCACTCCTGTAAGAACAACTTTCAAACACACATTATCACTGTCAGTACCATCAAGAACATCCTTGAAAACTACTTTAACTACTAAACATCCTTATTCTTTCAGCTCTAAACCTACCATATTCCCAAATCCTTCCACAGCCACAACTACATCTGCCATCTCCCCTACATCTACATTATTGCCACCTATTTTATCTACTGAGACCACTCCTGTAGGAACTCAAAGTCAATCCAGTTTCCAGTCATGGTCAACACCCACATCAAGTAAACCACCAGAATGTATTCCACTTTGTCATTGGACTAAATGGTTTGATGAGAATCATCCAGAATCTGGAAATGAAGGAGACTTAGAGAATTATGAGATAATAACAGCAAAAGGTATAAAAGTTTGCAAAAGCAAGTTACATATCAAGAAAATTGAATGTAGAGCTCAAAATAACCCGGAGGTCAAATTGGAAGAATTAAAACAGTTTATTCAGTGTGATTTGTCATCTGGCTTAATATGTAGAAACCAAGATAATACTGGTCCTTTTGAAATGTGTTTAAATTTTGAGATTAGGTTCTTGTGTTGTGATGACAATAGTCATTGTCCTCCAACATCTGTCCCTACAACTTCCAAACATACAACATCATCACTGTCAGTACCATCAAGAACATCCTTTAAAACTACTTTAACTACTAAATTTCCTCATTCTGCCAGCTCTAAACCAACCGTTGTCCAAAATCCTTCCACGGTCACCACTACATCTGCAATCTCCCCAACATCTACCTTATCTCCACCAATTTTATCTACTGAGACCACTCCTGTAAGAACAACTTTCAAACACACATTATCACTGTCAGTACCATCAAGAACATCCTTGAAAACTACTTTAACTACTAAACATCCTTATTCTTTCAGCTCTAAACCTACCATATTCCCAAATCCTTCCACAGCCACAACTACATCTGCCATCTCCCCTACATCTACATTATTGCCACCTATTTTATCTACTGAGACCACTCCTGTAGGAACTCAAAGTCAATCCAGTTTCCAGTCATGGTCAACACCCACATCAAGTAAACCACCAGAATGTATTCCACTTTGTCATTGGACTAAATGGTTTGATGAGAATCATCCAGAATCTGGAAATGAAGGAGACTTAGAGAATTATGAGATAATAACAGCAAAAGGTATAAAAGTTTGCAAAAGCAAGTTACATATCAAGAAAATTGAATGTAGAGCTCAAAATAACCCGGAGGTCAAATTGGAAGAATTAAAACAGTTTATTCAGTGTGATTTGTCATCTGGCTTAATATGTAGAAACCAAGATAATACTGGTCCTTTTGAAATGTGTTTAAATTTTGAGATTAGGTTCTTGTGTTGTGATGACAATAGTCATTGTCCTCCAACATCTGTCCCTACAACTTCCAAACATACAACATCATCACTGTCAGTACCATCAAGAACATCCTTTAAAACTACTTTAACTACTAAATTTCCTCATTCTGCCAGCTCTAAACCAACCGTTGTCCAAAATCCTTCCACGGTCACCACTACATCTGCAATCTCCCCAACATCTACCTTATCTCCACCAATTTTATCTACTGAGACCACTCCTGTAAGAACAACTTTCAAACACACATTATCACTGTCAGTACCATCAAGAACATCCTTGAAAACTACTTTAACTACTAAACATCCTTATTCTTTCAGCTCTAAACCTACCATATTCCCAAATCCTTCCACAGCCACAACTACATCTGCCATCTCCCCAACATCTACATTATTGCCACCTATTTTATCTACTGAGACCACTCCTGTAGGAACTCAAAGTCAATCCAGTTTCCAGTCATGGTCAACACCCACATCAAGTAAACCACCAGAATGTATTCCACTTTGTCATTGGACTAAATGGTTTGATGAGAATCATCCAGAATCTGGAAATGAAGGAGACTTAGAGAATTATGAGATAATAACAGCAAAAGGTATAAAAGTTTGCAAAAGCAAGTTACATATCAAGAAAATTGAATGTAGAGCTCAAAATAACCCGGAGGTCAAATTGGAAGAATTAAAACAGTTTATTCAGTGTGATTTGTCATCTGGCTTAATATGTAGAAACCAAGATAATACTGGTCCTTTTGAAATGTGTTTAAATTTTGAGATTAGGTTCTTGTGTTGTGATGACAATAGTCATTGTCCTCCAACATCTGTCCCTACAACTTCCAAACATACAACATCATCACTGTCAGTACCATCAAGAACATCCTTTAAAACTACTTTAACTACTAAATTTCCTCATTCTGCCAGCTCTAAACCAACCGTTGTCCAAAATCCTTCCACGGTCACCACTACATCTGCAATCTCCCCAACATCTACCTTATCTCCACCAATTTTATCTACTGAGACCACTCCTGTAAGAACAACTTTCAAACACACATTATCACTGTCAGTACCATCAAGAACATCCTTGAAAACTACTTTAACTACTAAACATCCTTATTCTTTCAGCTCTAAACCTACCATATTCCCAAATCCTTCCACAGCCACAACTACATCTGCCATCTCCCCTACATCTACATTATTGCCACCTATTTTATCTACTGAGACCACTCCTGTAGGAACTCAAAGTCAATCCAGTTTCCAGTCATGGTCAACACCCACATCAAGTAAACCACCAGAATGTATTCCACTTTGTCATTGGACTAAATGGTTTGATGAGAATCATCCAGAATCTGGAAATGAAGGAGACTTAGAGAATTATGAGATAATAACAGCAAAAGGTATAAAAGTTTGCAAAAGCAAGTTACATATCAAGAAAATTGAATGTAGAGCTCAAAATAACCCGGAGGTCAAATTGGAAGAATTAAAACAGTTTATTCAGTGTGATTTGTCATCTGGCTTAATATGTAGAAACCAAGATAATACTGGTCCTTTTGAAATGTGTTTAAATTTTGAGATTAGGTTCTTGTGTTGTGATGACAATAGTCATTGTCCTCCAACATCTGTCCCTACAACTTCCAAACATACAACATCATCACTGTCAGTACCATCAAGAACATCCTTTAAAACTACTTTAACTACTAAATTTCCTCATTCTGCCAGCTCTAAACCAACCGTTGTCCAAAATCCTTCCACGGTCACCACTACATCTGCAATCTCCCCAACATCTACCTTATCTCCACCAATTTTATCTACTGAGACCACTCCTGTAAGAACAACTTTCAAACACACATTATCACTGTCAGTACCATCAAGAACATCCTTGAAAACTACTTTAACTACTAAACATCCTTATTCTTTCAGCTCTAAACCTACCATATTCCCAAATCCTTCCACAGCCACAACTACATCTGCCATCTCCCCTACATCTACATTATTGCCACCTATTTTATCTACTGAGACCACTCCTGTAGGAACTCAAAGTCAATCCAGTTTCCAGTCATGGTCAACACCCACATCAAGTAAACCACCAGAATGTATTCCACTTTGTCATTGGACTAAATGGTTTGATGAGAATCATCCAGAATCTGGAAATGAAGGAGACTTAGAGAATTATGAGATAATAACAGCAAAAGGTATAAAAGTTTGCAAAAGCAAGTTACATATCAAGAAAATTGAATGTAGAGCTCAAAATAACCCGGAGGTCAAATTGGAAGAATTAAAACAGTTTATTCAGTGTGATTTGTCATCTGGCTTAATATGTAGAAACCAAGATAATACTGGTCCTTTTGAAATGTGTTTAAATTTTGAGATTAGGTTCTTGTGTTGTGATGACAATAGTCATTGTCCTCCAACATCTGTCCCTACAACTTCCAAACATACAACATCATCACTGTCAGTACCATCAAGAACATCCTTTAAAACTACTTTAACTACTAAATTTCCTCATTCTGCCAGCTCTAAACCAACCGTTGTCCAAAATCCTTCCACGGTCACCACTACATCTGCAATCTCCCCAACATCTACCTTATCTCCACCAATTTTATCTACTGAGACCACTCCTGTAAGAACAACTTTCAAACACACATTATCACTGTCAGTACCATCAAGAACATCCTTGAAAACTACTTTAACTACTAAACATCCTTATTCTTTCAGCTCTAAACCTACCATATTCCCAAATCCTTCCACAGCCACAACTACATCTGCCATCTCCCCAACATCTACATTATTGCCACCTATTTTATCTACTGAGACCACTCCTGTAGGAACTCAAAGTCAATCCAGTTTCCAGTCATGGTCAACACCCACATCAAGTAAACCACCAGAATGTATTCCACTTTGTCATTGGACTAAATGGTTTGATGAGAATCATCCAGAATCTGGAAATGAAGGAGACTTAGAGAATTATGAGATAATAACAGCAAAAGGTATAAAAGTTTGCAAAAGCAAGTTACATATCAAGAAAATTGAATGTAGAGCTCAAAATAACCCGGAGGTCAAATTGGAAGAATTAAAACAGTTTATTCAGTGTGATTTGTCATCTGGCTTAATATGTAGAAACCAAGATAATACTGGTCCTTTTGAAATGTGTTTAAATTTTGAGATTAGGTTCTTGTGTTGTGATGACAATAGTCATTGTCCTCCAACATCTGTCCCTACAACTTCCAAACATACAACATCATCACTGTCAGTACCATCAAGAACATCCTTTAAAACTACTTTAACTACTAAATTTCCTCATTCTGCCAGCTCTAAACCAACCGTTGTCCAAAATCCTTCCACGGTCACCACTACATCTGCAATCTCCCCAACATCTACCTTATCTCCACCAATTTTATCTACTGAGACCACTCCTGTAAGAACAACTTTCAAACACACATTATCACTGTCAGTACCATCAAGAACATCCTTGAAAACTACTTTAACTACTAAACATCCTTATTCTTTCAGCTCTAAACCTACCATATTCCCAAATCCTTCCACAGCCACAACTACATCTGCCATCTCCCCTACATCTACATTATTGCCACCTATTTTATCTACTGAGACCACTCCTGTAGGAACTCAAAGTCAATCCAGTTTCCAGTCATGGTCAACACCCACATCAAGTAAACCACCAGAATGTATTCCACTTTGTCATTGGACTAAATGGTTTGATGAGAATCATCCAGAATCTGGAAATGAAGGAGACTTAGAGAATTATGAGATAATAACAGCAAAAGGTATAAAAGTTTGCAAAAGCAAGTTACATATCAAGAAAATTGAATGTAGAGCTCAAAATAACCCGGAGGTCAAATTGGAAGAATTAAAACAGTTTATTCAGTGTGATTTGTCATCTGGCTTAATATGTAGAAACCAAGATAATACTGGTCCTTTTGAAATGTGTTTAAATTTTGAGATTAGGTTCTTGTGTTGTGATGACAATAGTCATTGTCCTCCAACATCTGTCCCTACAACTTCCAAACATACAACATCATCACTGTCAGTACCATCAAGAACATCCTTTAAAACTACTTTAACTACTAAATTTCCTCATTCTGCCAGCTCTAAACCAACCGTTGTCCAAAATCCTTCCACGGTCACCACTACATCTGCAATCTCCCCAACATCTACCTTATCTCCACCAATTTTATCTACTGAGACCACTCCTGTAAGAACAACTTTCAAACACACATTATCACTGTCAGTACCATCAAGAACATCCTTGAAAACTACTTTAACTACTAAACATCCTTATTCTTTCAGCTCTAAACCTACCATATTCCCAAATCCTTCCACAGCCACAACTACATCTGCCATCTCCCCTACATCTACATTATTGCCACCTATTTTATCTACTGAGACCACTCCTGTAGGAACTCAAAGTCAATCCAGTTTCCAGTCATGGTCAACACCCACATCAAGTAAACCACCAGAATGTATTCCACTTTGTCATTGGACTAAATGGTTTGATGAGAATCATCCAGAATCTGGAAATGAAGGAGACTTAGAGAATTATGAGATAATAACAGCAAAAGGTATAAAAGTTTGCAAAAGCAAGTTACATATCAAGAAAATTGAATGTAGAGCTCAAAATAACCCGGAGGTCAAATTGGAAGAATTAAAACAGTTTATTCAGTGTGATTTGTCATCTGGCTTAATATGTAGAAACCAAGATAATACTGGTCCTTTTGAAATGTGTTTAAATTTTGAGATTAGGTTCTTGTGTTGTGATGACAATAGTCATTGTCCTCCAACATCTGTCCCTACAACTTCCAAACATACAACATCATCACTGTCAGTACCATCAAGAACATCCTTTAAAACTACTTTAACTACTAAATTTCCTCATTCTGCCAGCTCTAAACCAACCGTTGTCCAAAATCCTTCCACGGTCACCACTACATCTGCAATCTCCCCAACATCTACCTTATCTCCACCAATTTTATCTACTGAGACCACTCCTGTAAGAACAACTTTCAAACACACATTATCACTGTCAGTACCATCAAGAACATCCTTGAAAACTACTTTAACTACTAAACATCCTTATTCTTTCAGCTCTAAACCTACCATATTCCCAAATCCTTCCACAGCCACAACTACATCTGCCATCTCCCCTACATCTACATTATTGCCACCTATTTTATCTACTGAGACCACTCCTGTAGGAACTCAAAGTCAATCCAGTTTCCAGTCATGGTCAACACCCACATCAAGTAAACCACCAGAATGTATTCCACTTTGTCATTGGACTAAATGGTTTGATGAGAATCATCCAGAATCTGGAAATGAAGGAGACTTAGAGAATTATGAGATAATAACAGCAAAAGGTATAAAAGTTTGCAAAAGCAAGTTACATATCAAGAAAATTGAATGTAGAGCTCAAAATAACCCGGAGGTCAAATTGGAAGAATTAAAACAGTTTATTCAGTGTGATTTGTCATCTGGCTTAATATGTAGAAACCAAGATAATACTGGTCCTTTTGAAATGTGTTTAAATTTTGAGATTAGGTTCTTGTGTTGTGATGACAATAGTCATTGTCCTCCAACATCTGTCCCTACAACTTCCAAACATACAACATTAGCACTTTCATTACCATCAAGATCTTCCAAACATCCAACAAGAACATCCGTAGTAACAACACTAAAGCACAGTCTTCCACCATCATTAAGTTCTAAAACCACAGGACCTTCATTTGCATCCACCACAAGTATGTTTTCAGTTCCCTCAGAATCAATGATGAGTTCCTATCCAGCAGGATCACAATCATTAATAACACATTCCAGTTCCAATACAAAAACATCTACAGGTTTGTGTTATTTATTTATTTATTTGTTAATGCATTTTTCTTTGCAATGTAATCTATTTTCTCTAGCGTCATTGAGGGATGCAGAGACCATGGGGTTAAGCAGCTTGCCTATAGGAGGCAGGGCTCTTTAAACAACAAACTCCTCCCACTTCTCAGCTGCTAACCCCTCCTCTTGCCAACTTAACTTTAGTGTTTTTAAAGTGTCCTGGAAGGAGGTTCAGGGTAACTTCCCTCCTGAAGAGGTCTTCTTTAGTTTGTTGTTTTTCTTATTTTACCTTTCTCGCAAAGCTTCTGAGGGTCTTCACTTTGTAAAGAGTCTTTTAATTTAACTATTTGATTCCTAGCTTCCTTCCATTGGAATAACTTAAAGGAATATTAATGTTTCAAAATAAATGCAGCTCCAATTGTTCTTTATAGTTTTTGGGCCATGTAGAGAGGTATTATTATTATTCTCTATGATGTCTAGTTCAAGAGTAATTGAATTATAAAATGTCTCCCTCTTGCCCCTTTTTACCTATTGTAAGCTGCCCTGTGGAATATTGGTCTTTTGACTGGACAGCTCACAGTGAGGATCAATTTTCTGAATATGAGTATAAGGAAAACCCTGCCCCCCTTGAAGGCGGAGGACAGGTTTTTCCTTATGCTAATAGAACATTGTGCCTTGCTGTGGTCCATCCGGACGCTCTTGCTGTGCAGCTTTACATTGGTAAAAGGGGCGGGAGGGGGACACTTTTTGATTCGATTACTCGGAAACTACACATCGTAGAGAATTATATTAATGCACTACATGGCCTAAAAACTCTAAAGAATAATCTGAGCTGTATTTATTTTGAAACATTACTATCCCTTTAAACTTTAACTCATAGAGGCTCAAGCTCAGCCTTTGGCTGTTATGGGGTTAGAAGCTTTGTAGCTAGTATGTGATATTTGTGGGACACATACAGGTTTATTTTAATATTTTCTTTCAACATTTGGTTATAATTATAGGGCAAAAAATGTATTTTTTTATTAATTTCACTTTATTTAACTTAGTAATACATTTGTGGTAATTATTACAACTAAATTTACCTCAGAGTATGGTGCTTTGTGCTTTCCACACAGAGCAATATGCATTCTGAGGCATTGCTGGTTTCCTTCCCCTCAATTAAAATTGGCAATTCAGCGTGCACACACTAGAGGTAGTGCTGGAGCAAGTTTCCTCACAGAGCAAAAGTTACCTCTTTAGCAGCTCAGGAGGTTTTCCTGCAGCAGCGGTTTCTACAATTTAAAGGGATAGTAATGTTTCATAATAAAAGCAGCTCTAATTAATTATCATAGTATTTGGACCTTGGAGAGTGTTATTTCAATTCTGTCAGAGCTGTAGTTCAAGAGTAATTCAATGACAAAGTATCCCCCTCCCGCCCCTTTTACTGATGTAACACTGCTCAGCCAGAGCAGAAGGGAGGGGCACAGGTAGATTGCAGAGAGGGACAATCTTCAATTATGATAAGAGAAAAACCTGAAAAGCTTGTCAAGGGGGGCAGGGCTTTCATTGTTCTCCTAGGAAGAAGATTGTCCCCTTATGTTATCTGTTTAGTCTTACAACCAGATTCCACATCTGAGAAGAGATGGCTTACACTAGGTTAAAGGGGCGGGTGAGGGAAACCTTATCCTTCAATTACTCTTGAACCACAACTCTGACAGTATTGCTATAACACTCTCTATGGCTCAAATACTATGAAGATCAATTGGAACTGCTGTTTCTGTGAAACGTTATTATCACTTTAAGAGTGGCAACCTTAAAGGGATAGTAATGTTTCACATTAAAAGCAGATACAATTAATATTCATAGTATTTGGGTCATGGGGAGTGTTATTTCAATATTGTTAGAGTTGTAGTTCAAGAGTAATTGAATGATAAAGTATTCCCCTTTCACCCCTTATCACTAATATGGAGCAGCACAGGTTAGATCTTGTTTTTTTCTGTGTCCTTTTTATTTTTTTCCTGAGTGAGGGCGTATTGGGAGATTCCCCCTCTTTCTTTGCTGCGCTCCATACTTTAATCACAATATTTTCTCATATAAAACATGCATGAATCATGGTGTCCTAGTGCTGTGAGTTTTTTCTGTTTGTTTTGTATACACTTTCTCCTTTTCATTCTAGCTACTTATTCACCATGGCACCTCACTTAGGGGTAGATTTAAAGGCAGCCGTTAGCAAAAAAAATCACTAACGGGTGCGTTAAGTGACATGTTGCAATTCAAAGATCCGTCTAAACAACAGCTAATGGCAGTTGTAGAATCCTTACGGCCGATACACTTACGTGCATTCAGACGCATGGAAAAACATACCCCAGAGCTATTCAAAGGCTTGCGGTACTGATAATGGCTGAAAAAAAGAAACACCTAACGGCTAAAAGTTAAGACCCACTTTTTTTAGCCGTTAGACACTTAACGGCCAAAACAAAACACCCGTTACATAGGAAAATACACAAAAGGCTTACCGCACAGCCATGTAAATGGGAAAATTAACCCGTGCAATGCCAAAACAACACAAAAACATGCACACACAACACAAATCACCACACACACAACAACACCACAGGGACAACGACACACAAAAAAACAACAACACAACATGGCACGGAACAATGGGGGTCATCACACAAAGCGGACACCTGCAAATACAAGCTCACCTGGGCAACATCAACACGCGACCTGCACCCCACAACTGCACGTCCGCAAATGGCACACACAGAACAAGTACAACACACCACATCTTATAACACACACACAGCTGCAAACACTTACCTGGACAAAAACAACTCACCATTGGTCAGCACTCACCTCATCACCACACCTACACAATGCCCTAGCAAGTACTTAAAGGGACAACTGAACACACTCACTTGTGGCTTGTTTTCCACTCAGGGAGGGAGAGAGAGAGAGAGAGAGAGAGAGAGATAGAGAGAGAGAGAGATAGATAGAGAGAGAGAGAGAGAGAGAGAGACAGATAGAGACAGACAGAGACAGATAGAGAGAGCAAACAGTATGTTGGGTTACATATTGTTGCGAAGGCTGCGGAGAAGGCGTGCAAGGGAGAGAGCTGGGGAACATCAGCAACCTCCAAGCATGCCTGATCAACAGCCACCACCTGTTGCAAGTGAGGAGGCTCTGGCTCAGCAGCCACACAGGAGCCCATCCCCACCTGGAGGGCACAGGATGTATAGACGACCACCAAGGCCCAGGGTATACCACCCAAGGGTCACCCTCTTTGGAATGACCGATGATGAGGTAATTGATCACTACAGGTTGAGGCCTGACAGCATCATTGCCTTGTATGAGGTCATCAAGGAGCAGGTGGATCCCATCTACATCCACAACCATGCCCTAACTGGCCTGCAGAAACTACTCTGTGCCATGCACTTCATGGCAAGCGGGGCCTTCCAGTCCACAGAGGGTTACGCATCTGGCATGTCACAGGCCACATTCTCCAGGGTGCTGGCCCAGGTCCTGCCAGCCCTCAAAAGCAAGGCCAGTACCTATATACATTTCCCCACCACCGACATGGACTGGATACAAGTCAAGCAGGCCTTTTACGCCAGGGGAGGCATGCCCAGGGTCATGGGTGCTATAGATTGCACCCATGTCCGAATTAAGGCCCCAGCACGTGACGCACAGATATTCATCAACAGGAAGAACTTTCACTCCATCAACGTGCAGATGGTGTGTGACAGCCATATGAGGATAATGAATGTCTGTGCAAAGTATCCTGGCAGCTCACATGATTCATACATTCTCCAAAACTCCTCAGTCCACAGAGATTTCGAGAATGGAACTTTTACAGGGGGATGGCTTTTGGGTGAGTTCACAATACAAAATCACATCACATACACAGGCGTACACACAACGCTGCTTAGCATGCTCCTGACCCACAGCTACTACGTCCACCACACAAAACATCATTCACACAACATGTGCTCCCTGTCTCACCATGTCACTCACATTACACAGGTGATGCTGGCTATGGATGCAAGTCCTGGCTACTGACCCCTCTGGCCAATCCTCGAACACATACCCAGGAAAGCTACAACCAGGCTCATGGCAGAACGAGGAATGCCATTGAGCGGACCTTTGGCCTCCTCAAGTCAAGATTTCGATGTCTGGACCACTCGGGGGGAGCACTGCAGTATGCACCTGGAAAGGTGTGCGACATCATTGTGGCGTGCGCAATACTGCACAACATCGCAGTGGACACCAGGCTGCTGGAGCACATCCAGGCCCCCCCCATACAGGAAGTGCCCATGGACATCGGCCACGTTGAGGAGACCCTGAGAGGGACACAGATCAGAGACAGGCTCATCACGGAACACTTTACATGTGAGTATAACACAGGCATGCAAACAATCCATGCAAGTCCCCCATCAGTCCTGTGACACTAACCACACTGCACATTTTGTTCTGTCTCACCCCACAGGAACAGTGACACAGCACTGCACTGGCAGCGGACGTGGCAAATTGTGTGTGTGGACTCAAAAACCATCCTCCATTCCACTCTCCACGTTGACATACAGACCCCAAGGATATCACGCACACCCTCAGGAGAAACAAGGTACAACACATAACCCATGTTCATCGCCTTACAGGGCTTGATTGACAGCAGCTAACTTGATTTGCCATGAGCATAGCCAGAGCAACCATGCTAGCCTTGTAGCGAAAGAGTGTTATCCAGTGCTATGCATTGGATAATACTCCGTCACATCAGGGGTTAAAGGGCCATTGGACTCAATATGGGACCTGTACCGTGCCACAGCTGAGAAGAGCAGCACAGGGGTGGATGTACAGTGGTATGGGCACACAATGTAGAGGTCATGAGACGTAGATCAGATTACCAGGGACACCATGCTGACCTGTGAGTGTGCAGACATATGTGCCCCCGACATGAATACACACATCAACAAATGTGTCCTAACAGTTCCATGGAACAAATGACATTGGGCTGCCACTGTCACATTAACAGTGGCAGCCCAAATTCATTACTTCCATGGAGCTCTCAGAACACTTGTTGATGTGTGTATCCATGTCAGGGGCACATATCCATAGGGCTGGGGCACATGTCCTTAGTTCTCCACATAATTGGTTACAGATGAGTACACAACACATTGTCAAGCAATGGTTTGTGTACTCACCTGTAACTGTGAAAATTGAGGGGATTAAAAAGACTAAATTATTGTTGCTTGATGATCAGTTCAGGTCAACTGCTCCAAATCCTGTCCTCTTCTTCCACAGGCATCCGTAACATGATCCATCCTTGAACTGAAGATCTTCTATGTGACTGGATTGATGTCTTGACAACACCTTCATGGAGATCACCCCTTGCTGTTTATGGTGATGTTGTTGGTGATGCAAAGTTTGACCTGAGGTTCACACAAACCACTACTGGATCATTTTCATATAGACACAGAAAACACTAATTCTTGAGTGTTATAACCTGTACAGTTAGGATGCTCAGCTACAGAGTTGTCAAACCTTGTGGACAACACATGAGCTGGGCAGCAGTGTTACTGAAGTAGTACGATTTAGTTGCAAAGTACATTTAGTGTTCTCATACAGGTGTTCAATGCATATAGGCAATACACAGAAAACACATGTACATCCTAATGTACTTTGAGACACAATAAAGATGAACCATCACCATTCTATCTGTGTCTGTAGGAGGATATATTTGAGAACACAGTTGTCAATGCGTTACCACACCCAGTGTAGAGTATCCCCATACATGGAAAGGCATCACCCATATCACAGGACTCCACCACTTGTTTGCAAGTGAGTGGACTCAGTGATGTATTCACGCTAACAGATGGTGACAGTGATACACTAATGTGTTGTGGGAGTGATAAAGAGGTGATAAAGGGGACATACTTCCACAGTGAATTCCTGTCCACAGTTAATGTGTTGCTCAGTATAATCAATGTTCAGTGATATTGCTCCACTGGGACATATCACAGTACATGACCAAGTGGACAAGTGTTTTCACTGGGGAAGTCTGTTACACCCTTAGAAAAAACAACAACTCAACTCACTGGAGGCCCCAATGCTCACCCCAGGATATCAATGTGTGTGCTACACATTGAAATCCTAGGTTAAAAACATTGGCTTCCCCAGTCAGTCTGTTGCACAATGAGTGTGTGAATCCAAGACAATATGGATACATGTCCCATTTATCTGTCCTGCTTGTTATCTCACCGCTAAGCCGTTTGTTTGGTTATCCCCTTAACCCTCTGAGTGCCAGAGTGGTACCCAACGCATTTCTTTGCAATGCGTTGCCTACCACTCTGGCTATCAAAGGGTTAAACACAACATATGATGTAGATGAATGTTCAATGTTGTACCAAATGTTGGCCTAAGGGGAATGTTTTGTTATGCAACATCAACACACAACATTGCCATATAACACAGTTGTGTAATATGGCAACAGGGATGTTTTTACTGTTGATTTTGTACAACGATGTGTGTGTGAACCCATGTTGTAACATCCCACAAACATCTTACCTAGGCAGGAGTTGTATTCACTGAATTGTTTGGCAATGCATTGGAGACAACTCTGCCATCCAATCTATGACCAAATTCAAAGCAGATCAGACAGGATTCAAAAGCACAATGTTCCTTTATTCAGGGGAAATTTAACATGTTGGGCATTTTATTTTTTTTTCTTGGGGGGGGGGCTTAGACTGTGTGGCAGAAGTGGATAACCTGGATGATCTCCTGGTCACCCTTTGCCCCCTAGGTGTGGCTTCGGGGGTCACATTAGAGGGGGTGGTGGGGGCAGTGGATCCCTCTGTGGAGCGCAGGTTTTCCCTCTCCAACCGTAAGTCCTCCCTGCGGTTCAGCTCTCTCAACTCCACCAGTAGCTGTGCAAGCAGGTCCATCACCCCCGTGTGTAGCTGATGGAGTTGAGTGTTGATCCTCATGACCTCCGACTCCAGGGCATGGATCCTTGCCTCTATCCTGTTAGTGTTTTTACGGGATTCCCTACGGCTCCTGGTGATGTTGTCATTGGTGCAGAGGCTTGACCTGAGTAGTCTCCTTTGCAGAGCCATACACTCTGCTTCCATCCCCGTGGGCCGTTCACTGCTGGTGATGCTTGTGCCTGGTGAATCAGCTGCTGCTGTGTCCTCCTCTGCTGGTGCTGTGTCCTCCTCTGCTGGTTCTGTGTCCTCCTCTGCTGGTGCTGTGTCCTCCTCTGCTGGTGCTGTGTCCTCCTCTGCTGCTGCTGTGTCCTCCTCTGCTGGTGCTGTATGTGCTGCAGATGGGTATGTGCCCACCACATCAATTGACCCACTGCTGCCCACCGATGTCTGTGCTGGTGGATGTGGTGGGGTAAACACGTCCCTTCGCATAGGCTGTTGGGGCTCCCCAAGCAGGCCCAGGTGTTGGTAGTCGAGTGGCCAAGGGTCAAACCTTGGCCACTGGTATGTGCTTGGCCCCCACCTGGGATCATACCTGGGGCCATGCTGGGGAGCCATCCAGGAGGGTAGGTCAATCTGTGGGTATGGCCCGTATTGGGTGGTGGCCACATCACCGGGCAGCCATTGCCTCCCTGGTGGTGGTGGTGCTGCTGCTGCTGCTGGAGGATAATAGCTCCTGGAGGTGGTGGGGGGCATCCAGTCACTGTAATAAGGTGGTGCAGGCAGAGTTGGTGCAGACAGAGTTGGTGCATCCAGCTGGCCAAGAGGTGTGGATGTCGTTGGGTACGGTGCCCACTGGCTGGTCCCCTCCTCCATATACTCCTCACTGGGTGGTGAGGTGGCTTCCTCCATGGGCTCCTGATGTGCTGGAGACACATAACCTGTGTGGAGGATTGAGATTGTGTGATCAGTAAACTTAGCCATGATGGTGTCAAATTGATATTAATACTTGAAATGTGTAAAGGAACATATATGTTGTATGGTGTATCCCCCTGTGTGAAACAACGGTACTCCTACTGGTGATGGGTGTTGTATTCTACATGTATTGCAGCTCAGAGTTGAATTCCTTTGGTGCCATATCCCAGTGGCCTGAAATTGTACATTTGTGCTGTTGCCACATCATCCTTTGTGGATATCTGCTCCCTGGACCAAAGCTAGCCAGAGGATGGTCTGGCAACATTGGCATAGTACATTTTCAGGCCACAGTGATATTGTCCCTGGAATATTCAACTTTGAGCTGTTATACTCTTGTGATGAAACACCTTTCAGTAGTGGGAATACCCTTGCATTACCCGGTGGATCAATCCTATGACATGTATTTTTCCTTTCACATTTTAGGTATTACTATCTCTTTAACGGGATAGCAATGGTTAATTTCACCTTGATGTAACATTGCAGGCATCATAAAGAGATGTTTAGAAAGATGTTGCTGTATGTGACAGCTGGAGATGTCAGTCATTTGACCACACGGAGGCTCTTCAGCAGGCTCCACATTGACCCATTTGGAGATAACTACATCTTTGCCATTGTCTACTAAGTGTTCCTGGTTTGTAAGCACGCTCTGTGGACCATGTCAATGATGGATCCATCTCCAATTGGTTCAATTTTGGGTCTGCTGAAGAGCCTCCGTGTGGTCATATGACTGACATCTCCAGCTGTCACATACAGTAACATCTTTCTAAACATCTCTTTATGATGCCTGCAAGGTTACATCAAAGTGAAATTAACCATTGCCATGCCAAGGTACACAGTGAGGAATATGGTCTGATATGTGTGTATATGTACCTTTCATATGAGTACAAACATATCCTTGATAGATATGAACCCAGAGATCTGTTCAGAACATGTGATTGTCTAACTGCCTATATATGTACAGCCATCACAAATGAACTTTCATAGATACAACTGATACCCATCCAAGTAGGTGTAATATACTAGGTATATGTACTCTGATGATGATATCAATATGAGTTATTTTGTTGAGGGTGCACATATATGGGCAGTAGGACAATCACACGTACTGAACCGAACTCTGGGTTTACATCTTGTTGGGACCTATTTGTACCCATTTGAAAGGGATATATCCACATACATATCTGGTCGTTTATCTTTCTGTACATATCTTTTTGTAATAGATCTGCAGTGTGATTCAAGTAGTATTCAGCCCTATGTTATCAGTTCATCCCGTACAGTGCTGGATTTTGTCAGATTAGACATGTCCCTCTCTGGTTGTCATGATGGTATCCTATGCATTGCATTGTGATGCATGGGATACCACTGTGGCAATCAGGGATTGATGTACATTACAGGATTCTGTCCATGAGCTCTGTTCAAGTTGACTCCTGAGGGGCAACAATCAAGCCAGTATTGAAGGATATCATTGATTGAGGCCTTTTTTTTCCTGGATCAGCCCATCCATCCTTCTGTGTGAGGCAACCAGACCCGATCATAGATATCCATAATTCCTGGCCTGTTATTGACCAAACCTCAATGGTTAATATTTGGTTCCCATATGTATCCTGCAAATAGTGTCTGGTGTACAATCCATCCATGGCATCAGCACTCCTGAGGATCTATATGTGAATCAAATGTGAGCTATGTAAATTGAAGTTAGCATAAATGATTGCATACACAACACCAAGGCCAACTTTTTCACCTTTAGTTATGTGTGATTGTTTTTGGCCTGTGTGTTGCACATACAAGCATTTATTCTCAGTGGCACTGTGATTTGTGACCTGATCCATCCTGTTGGTGATTCAGTAAGCGGTTAAGTGGACCTGATGAACTGATTATGATGCTGACTTCTCCGCTGACCTCATTTCCCCATCTGCAGTGTTTTCTATGGAGTCCACACAATGGGGCCTGTGCAGCTTGAATCCTGTTATTGGATGTTCTCCATAGACTAACATTGTAATTGGTGAAGTGAGGGTATGTAAGTGTCAAATTCTCTACATCAGCTCTTTTTCACCGCTTAGTGAATGTCCCCTATGTGTCATGTAATTGTTAACCTATCGACATGTGTTTGTTGTCTGGTTAACCCTTTGAGTACCAGAGGGGTTGCCAAAGCATTGTTGATCGATGCATTGATGATCCCTCTAGCACTCATGGGGTTATGTGCTGGATTCCCTGTGTGAACATGGGTAACACTGTGTGACAACAATTGTGATGTTTGACATACAACACTTTACTGAGCATGGTTTGTGTGTATTGTGTGTGATCAGCACAGCAACATGAGGGTTAACCAGGGAGTTGGACAGGTTTTGGCCTTGTTGAACCTTGACATTTGTCCTTGTCTTGATTCCTGTTTAAACCCTCAGGGTGCTGTGTTGGTGCAATTGTGTGGTTGAATGAAGGGCAGATGTTGGGATGTGAGTGCTTGTTTGTGATGGGTGTGTGGTTTGAGGTGGTGTGTGGTTTTGGGGTGATGCACTTACCGGTGGTGTGGAGGCTCCTCTCATCCCCAGTGTCTGATCCTCCAGGGACCCCCTCAATGAGGGTAGACGACAGTGTCTGCCGCAGCCTCTCCTCCCATGCGCTGAAGGTGATGGGGACAGGTGGCCCACCTCCGGTGGCTCGGGCGTGCAGGGCGGCATCCCCCATCTTCCTCTTCACCTGCCTTTTGCAGTCGCCCCATCTCTTCTTGATTGAGTCCACATCCCGTCTGCAGGTGGCCACCGCATTAACTCTGCTGCAGATTTGACTCCAGGCAGCTCTCCTCCTCGCAGACAGGCCAGGGAGTCTCTCCCCCGGGAAGAGGACACTCTCCCTCTCCAGCACAGCCTCCACAAGGGCCGTGTTTTCTTCCTCGGTATATCAGGGATCCCTGACCCTGTCCCCCTCAGCTCCGGCATGCGAGGAGTCAGACCCGGAGTGTCCTGCCTGCTCTGCCCCTGCCTGTGTGTGGTGGTCCCCAGGCACTACCCCTCGTCCCACTGCAGGATCTGTCCCTCTTCTTCTTAGTGTGCCTGTTCTTGTGGGCCTGGTCCCCCTCCGCCCTGCGGATCTCCCTCTCCCACCCCTGCTCTGCTGAGGGATCCCCTCCTGACCTTCCTCCTCCTCCTCCACTAGTTTCCCCATCCCTCTCTCCTGTCCTCCTCTCCTAGCCATCATTCACCCACTCACACCCAGGCACTCTCACACGCCCTCACAGACACACTCGATCCCACTCACTCTCTGTCACACACTTTCACTCACGGATTCACACTGTGAAAATAAAGTTTAAAATGTGTAAGGTGTGATGAAAAAAAAAAGACTATGTGTATGTATGTGTATGTGTTTGTGTTTGTATGGATGTATGTGCTATGTGCAAAAGTGTGCTATGTGTCTATTTAAATGTACTTCTCTCCAAGAACCCTCTACCTTACTCCTGTGTATGCTTCTCTCTCTCTCTCTCCCTCTCTCTCTAAACGCTATCCTCCACTCCTGGGTCCTGTGCTCTAGCTTGCTGAAACTCGAAACACAGACAGGGTGTAACCGTTATTTTGAGGTATATATAGGTGTATTTGAACATTTTTGATACTTTGGGGCCTTGGGATTGGCTGTAGGTTTGAATTTTGTTTGTGCATCTATCAGGGTTGCTAGACAACGGCAGCCATAATGTAACATTTTGACTTAAGTTGTGTTTTAACGGGTGTTTGGGACGCACGGTGATGCGAAATCAGGTGCGACGCTGGTTTTTGTGTAACGTGTTTTTGTAGTGCCTAAGCCCGATAGCTATTCTTGTACGCTTACCTTTGAATCTGCCGTAAACCATGTGTTCTTTGCGGCCGATGTGCCTTTTTTACTTAGCGGATGGTTTAACGGCTGCCTTTAAATCTACCCCTTAATTTCACAGTTCATACACTAGTATTTCTTCTTAGTTCCAGTAAAACAATTGTGGTTATTAGGGTTATTTAAAGGCATAGTATATGATATTTTTGCTTGCTTGACTTGGCTTGCCTAGCTTTGGTTTTGCCTTTAATTTTTGTTTGTCCAGAAGAGTTCAGGTGCCTTGCAGTGGGGGAGGTAGGCTGTGAATATATAAAGGGATTGGTAGTGTCCTGATCCTTTTGGATCATGGCTCCCTTGCACACTGTGACTGGCACCTGCTGGACAATGAGTGTGTCCTTAAATTATGTTTTTAATCTGTTTTTAATGCTCTGGGCTTGCTTACATGTTTCCTTCTATGTGACTAAAGCCCTAATTATTATTATTTTTAGTAATATTATAGCACATTTATGATATAGGCTCATTCCAGGGTTTATAATGTGTCTTTTTCCCTAAGTTTAGAGGGATTGGGAGATTCCTCCTCTTTCATTTCTGCACTCCATACTTTAATCACAATATGCTCCTTTATACACTGCAGTTCTGGACAAGGAGTCCCAAGAGACTATCCATAATATACTTTTCTTATTCTTGAGCCATAGCCATTGGAGGTTAGCTTTATGGCCCCCAGCTAAGTCAGGAGAACATAGGGGTACTTTCTATCTCTGCAGCTGCCAAAGTTTGACATACAGCACACAGAAGAGGGGCACTGTCACTTCAGTGCCCACTATCTCTTCCAGTGAGGGCACACACTGGTCCCAGTTTAGCAAACACATGGGCTAGTTAAATTCAAGACTGGCCCTAGGCCTCTGCTGCCTCTCTCTATACTAGAGAGGCCCTTCCCCTGTTTCTACATCTTTTCATCCTTCTCACAGTTTCTTTCTTAGATTTCCCTTGCTAACCCCCCACAACACACAAACACACACACACAACCTGGTATCACAGCTACCATTTACAATATATATTTTTCCTGTTCTATGATGTAGAAGGAACACATATTCAACTCACATAGGCTATCTATCCTTGGATTTACCAAGTATTAAATGCCTTTTCTCAAGCTGTGCAAGGGATCTACAGGGGGCTATTTGATAACACTGATGCTGTTTTGCTAGCTAGAGTGCATGGCACCATCACCATCATCACTCTATTGACTCAATCAATGCTAGAAAAAAGCCAAAACTCTCTAATACATGTACAAAACAGAGAACATTATCTTCAGCGTGTGTTTCCATTCTCGCAAATTTAAAGTGGGTCACTGAAAAGTATCAGGGTTCATTCTAAGGTAAAGAGGAGATGACTAGTGTTGAGCGAGCACCACGATGCTCGGGTGCTCGGGTGCTCTGACCGAGCACCCCCTGAGGCTCGAGTGCTCGGCCGAGCACCCGAGCCCCATTGAAATGAATGGGGCAACACCAGGCACCCCCTGCTCTGATGAGGGGAGGGTGCCTGGTCAATGCCCCCTTCATCTCCGAATGCCCCCTTCAGCTCCGCAATGTCCCCCTTCAGCTCCGCTATGCCCGTCTTCCACAATGTGCCCCTTCATCTCCGCTATGCCCCTCTTCCACAATTGTGGAAGAGGGGCATAGCGGAGATGAAGGGGCACATTGTGGAAGACGGGCATAGCGGAGATGAAGGGGGACATTGTGGAAGAGGGGCATAGAGTCTATGCCCCTCTTCCACAATGTCCCCCTTCATCTCCGCAATGCCCCCTTCGTCTCCGCAATGCCCCCGTACCTCCAGTCCCTGGTGGTCCAGCGGAGCTTCTTGGGATCTGTGCCTCTTCCGGCACAGATCCCCGCCACCCGAACATGTCGGGCGAGCACATGGCGGTACTCGACGAGTACCGCCATGTGCCGAGCAGAGCGATGCTCGAGCCGATCCGAGCATCGGCCGAGCACGCTCGCTCATCATTAGAGATGACTTCTCCAGTGATATCACTTCTCCAATTCCTATGTTATTCTATGGAGCCTATGCACGAAGATTTCTTCAACTTTGAAGATCTTAGTGAATAGGTTCCATAGACTAACATAGGAACTGGAGAAGTGACAAACTGGAGCAGACATCTCCACTTTATCACCACTTTATCATCTGTTTATCACCGCTTAGTGAATCTCCCCCCAGGAGTCAGGAACAGACCAAGACAGCCAATAACAGATTGCTTTACTGGACAGGACTAAATATCCAAATGGACGTCAAAGTGTCAGAGCACAAAATGTGTCTGTGTACACTCAGTAAAACACACAATATCTAGTGACTGCACACTGTGCTTACCTAAACTAGGTGACAATGCAGTACTTGTGATCAAGTTGACTGAAGTATGTTGTCACCATGGCTGCTGTTCATCCTTCTTGCCGATTGTGTGTTTGTGAGAGGAGAGAGCAGCGTGTTTGAGCTACAGAAGATAGGGATATTGAATTTCAGTTTAGGAAATGTTTTAGGAAGGATATCTGTTCTCATTAAGAGTCAGTGGGGCACTCTAGGGAGGAGAAGGGAGGAAGGAGGTTGACCCCAAATACCCCAAAATTCCATGTGACTGACTGGCAAGACACAGGCAGCTGGGGACCTATTTGCTTGCTGTTCTTGATGTTATTGTCTCTGTGCTGGGGAAGTCTGGGGAAAGAAGCTGTTGATTTTGTTTTTGTTATAATTTGTTTTGGACAGACTGTGATAACACAGGGTGGACAACTTAAAAAAATATAATATAAAAAAATCAAAAAGAATAAAGAAATAAATAACTAAATATATTAGGTGACAGTGACAGACAGCTAACTGGGCTTAGGCAAGGCATCATACTCCATCAGTTGTGTTGTGTACTGTAGAATACACAGAGAAGTTGAGTAATGTCCAACAAACGCACAAGGTGGAGGGGAGAAGGTTGGAGCATTGCAAGGACGTGAGAGTAAAGTAGTAAAACTGACTGAGCCAGCAATGGTTGATGCAGCATCTGCAATAAATGATGATGATCCCTCTACTCCAAGGGAGGATGCAGTTTGTCAAAGTCCCAGCAAAACTTCCAGCAACACCAGCGCCAGTACAAATAAAGAACCATATAAGAAGAACACTGACGACAACAACAAGTCGCATTTAAGTGTTGATGATGGCAATAGCATAACAGAGGCAGTTGAGCAGCTGAACCACCTGCTGCATCAGATAGTGAGACAAACAAGCACCAAAACACTTGTCCTCAAAGTAGTAGAAACTTTGTAACAGTAAAAGTAAAAATAAATTGTTTGAGACCTCTAAAAACTTAGATGAATATAATGGTAGCTGGCAAGAAGTGGCAGGTGATGCTGATGCTGCTGAGGATGACCTAATGATGACTGATGATTATGCAGATCTAGAATATATCCCTCCAGCATCTTTCCTTTGTTCAGATACAGATGAAGTTCAGAGTGAGGATGATGACGTGGCTATAAGGTTAGCAGAAAGTCAAAAGCTGAATCTTCCAGCCCTGAAAAGGGGCATTGTGCCTCTCTATAAACTGTTTGAGAAAACCATTGGAAAGTCTGACCCTGGACAAGCACAGATGTCAAAAGGTACACAGTCACCCTATCAGTCATCATCAGCATCATAGCCTCTTTAAAAGTCCAAGTCCCACTCAGCCACACACACCTGTTTTGAGTACCCAGCAGCAGCAACACAGGTTATTAACATCCACAATGTTAGATATGACTGGTGCCTCTGCTGCTGCTGTAAGTGCTGCACCTTTGGCACCTAGTTGTAGTGGCAGTAGAATTGCATCAACGTCTAGCCCCAATAGTAGTAGTAGCAGCAGTGCCTTGGGAACCCCTTATTCCATGAAGTACACAATATAGAGATACTTCACTCAGGATCCTCAAGCTAAGCATATTGCTATCTGTTGTCTATGCAAAAAGCACATGAGCGGGGGAAGCAGGCTCACAACTAGGCACCTCATCTATGAGGTCTCACCTGACTGAGAGACACACTATCAGCAGGCCAAAGGTGCCACAACTATCAGCAGCAGAAGCACTTTAAAACGTTCCCAGGGCTGTAGGGCAGAAAAAAAGAAGTAGTGAAGTTATTTATGTGTCAAAGAGTGTGCTACTGCCAGTGCCAACAGTTACTTCAGTCCAAATAACACCTATGGCTCCTGCTGCAGAGGAGTATGATGACTCTGGGTTTGCTCTAGGAGATGGCAATAGTCATAGACTGGCCACACATGCTGCCTCTACCACCACCTCCTCCTCTAGTCATGTTGTTAAAGCAATAAAGTGTCTGGCTTCTTCTGCCATGTCCTGCCAACCCACACTGAATGAGTTCCTCGGAAGGAGTCAAAAACTTCACAAAAAAATCCCAAAGTACGCCTGTGGAATGGCAAGGTTGCCAAGATGTTGGCAGTGGACATGATGCTGTATTCTTTTGTAGAAAACCAAGGTTTCAGAGAACTGATATCTTGTATAGCTCCACGTTGGAATATCTCAAGCCGAAGTTATTTTTCCAGGATGGCTGTGCCTGAAATGTACATGCAGGTGGTATCACGGTGTCCATGATTTTGCCTGAGCGACAGTCTTACTTCCGGGTTTGCTTTGGCTGCTTCTTATTGGCTCTGGGTTTTCAGCCCCTCCCAGGGCTTGCCTTTATATACGCCCTCCTGTCACTATACCGGTGCCATTTCGTGGTGTTCCTGACCAGATGTTTGTGCTGTGTTCCTGTTCCGTGTATGATCCGGTTTCGTCTGACCTTGCTCCTGTCTTCACTGCCCATATTGTTTATGACCCGGCTTGCCTGACTACGATTCCGTGACCAATTCTGCTACTACTGCCCTCTGTGTACCGATCCCAGCTTGACTGACTACCGCTCTCTGTGTACCAATCCTGGCTTGGCTGACTACCGCTCTCTGTGTACAGATCCAGGCTTTGGCTGACTACCGCTCTCTGTGTACCAATCCCGGCTTGGCTGACTACTGCCCTCTGTTTACCGATCCAGGCTTTGGCTGACTACTGCTCTCCGTGTATCACGGTCCCCGTGATTCCCTGTCACTCTCTGTGATGGTACCTGTGCATTGGTGGAGGCTGATTGGCCCGCCCAGGATGTTCCTTTATATACTGGGTCTATGACACCTGTCAAGTGCCCTTTCGTGATGTTCCTGATCCTGCGCCTTTGTTGCTGTGTTCCTTCGTTACTGTGTACCGACTCGGCTCGTCTGACTATTCTGCTGTTCCTGCTCCGTGATTGACCCGGTTCCGGCTGACGTTCCTGCTCAGTGATTGACCCGGCTCTGGCTGACGTTCCTGCTCTGTGATTTACCCGGCTCTGGCTGACATTCCTGCTCTGTGTTTGACCAGGTTTCGGCTGACATTCCTGCTCCGTGATTGTTTCCTGTGTTCCAGCGAGACCTCGTTCGCCTACAGGCGACATTCTGAACTGTGCAGGTAGTATTGCCCTGACTGATCACTTCTCTGCAGCTGAGCTGTTGCCTCCGTTACTGAGCCAGTCTGCATACCTTGCTGAGCGGTTGTCTCCGTTACCGAGCCAGTCTGCATACCTTGCTGAGCTGTTGCCTCTGTTACCGAACCTGTCAGACACCCTTGATGTGCTGGTTGCCTCCGATATTGAGCCTGTTGCTGTACACTTGCCAAGCTTGTTGCGTTCTATCCGAGCCATTTAACACTTTATGAGCCTGTTGCTATTGGGCATTCCGTTTAGCTCTAGCAGTGTGTTGCTTCGTAACGGCACCGGAAGGGTGTCTTGGCTCTGGTCTCCAAGTGCTCACTGTGTTCTACTACTTTATCGCACTAGACCTTGTGTTGGCTCCCAGATCGCTTGTGCAGTGTCTCCTCCGTTGTGGCACCCAAGGGGTGCTCTTGGCTCTGGTCCCGTTGGCACATGCAGGGTCTCCACCATTGACAGACCTAAGGGGCGTTCCAGGCTCTGGTCCCATTCGCTCCAGCAGTGGCTCTCCTTTGTTATATCACACTAGTGGTGTATTGGCTCTGGCTCTGGTCAGTCCTTGCTGTATCAGTGGGTGCCTTTCTGTACAGCTATCTGAGAGTGATTCAGTTCAGTCGCATACTGCACCTTCCTTTGCACTACCTCAGAGACTGTTAATACCAACTGGGCATTGGCTAATCACCATCACAGAGACTGATCAGTTTGCTCTAAGCATTAACCCTTGTTCTTCCATTTATTCTGTTTGCTACTATTTGCTCCTACATTATTGGGCCTGTACTACTGCAATTACTTGTGTATACCTCTTCTGACCCCCAGACGTGCTGTTCTTTAATTTTATTTCAATAAAACTGTGTTTTGCCTTTAACCTTGGTCTGAGTGTCAGAAAACCGTAACACCATGTACTGATCCCAGCTTGGCTGACTACCGCCCTCTGTGTACCGATCCCGGCTTGGCTGACTACCGCTCTCTGTGTACCGATCCAGGCTTTGGCTGACTACCGCTCTCTATGTACAGATCCAGGCTTTGGCTGACTACCGCTCTCTGTGTACCGATCCAGGCTTTGGCTCACTACCGCTCTCTGTGTACGACCCAGGCATTGGCTATTCACCTAGCATCAGCTTACCGCTAGTGCATCTGTTGCCCCGGTCTTGTGTCTGATAGCCATTGCTTTACGGTTGCCTGTCAGTCTGCACATATCCGTTGCCTCCGGTTGTGCTACCTTACAGCCTGTGCCTTACTGCAGCCTCCGTTTGCCTACTATACAGCCTGTGCCTTAACGGTCACTAGTGGTTGCACTACCTGTCAGTCTGCACATATCCGTTGCCTCCAGTTGCGCTACCATACAGCCTGTGCCTCGTTGCAGCCTCCGTTTGCACTACTACACAGCCTGTGCTTAGCAGTCACTAGTGGTTGCACTACCTGTCAGTCTGCACATTTCCGTTGCCTCCGGTTGTGCTACTATTGATCAGTGCCTCACTCTTACCTCTGGTTGCCCTACCATACAGCCTTGCCTCAGTGGGTACTTGTGGTTGCACAACCTGTCCGTCTGCACCTATCAGTTGTCTCCAGTTGCGTTGCTGTACTGCTGCACTCTCTATTGCCTCCGGATGTGTTATACTCAGTCTGCCTACTATCATCTCCAGTTGTGCTCCGTGCAGACTGTGCCTATTCCGGTTGCCTCCGGGCATCTCATCCATGTATAGATTTGAGCCGTCACCTGGACTGCCTTTACCTGGTTACAGGCAAGGCCGGTAGAGCCTATCCTCTCCCTAACCTATTGGGGTGTCTGCCCTGCAGTACTTGCCTCTCCTAGGGCTTCTCCTGACCAGTACTGCTGAGGTTTTGTTCCAGTTCCTGTTCCAGTCATTTTTCTGCATTTCTGTATTTTGTCATTTCTTGTTTGGGTCTGGACCTGTGAAGGGCATTGCTGTTCTTTATTATTTGTTTAATAAAGCTTCATTGTTTTTACCTTAACCAAACTGTCTGAGCGTTCATTAAAACCGTGACAGTATGAAAGGGCCATGACCTCAGACAAGGCTGGTGAAGGTAGCTCCCAGAATCTCGTATGGAGAATGGACGCTCAGGAGCAACGGTTAGACCAGTTGTCTATGGCTATCCAGACTATTTTGGAGAGCACTGCCTGTCTCGAGAGACCTGTACAGCCTTTGGTGGCCACTCCAGTTCCAGCACCATTGGCACAGGCTAGTACGTCCAGTTCTTCATCTAAGGAGCTATCCGCTACCGCCCCCCTCCCTCTGAGATACGATGGGGAGCCAACTCTGTGGCAAGGGTTTCTGAACCAACTTGAGATCTTTCTTGAACTGGTACCGCAGGCATTTCCTAGTGAAAGGACCAAAGTGGGGTTCATGATCTCACTACTAATGGGCAAAGCTCTAGCTTGGGCAAATCTGATTTGGGAGACTGGTAAACCAATCACTAATAACTTTGCAGAGTTTGTAAGCGCCTTTGGCAGTGTATTCGAAATTCCAGGGAATGCCACCTCTGCTGCCAAGCATCTTATGAGAATCCAACAGGGCACACGTACTGTTTCTGATTATGCCATTGAATTTCGCACACTCGCAGCAGAGGTAGGTTTGAACGACGAAGCTCTTGTCATTGCTTTCGCACAAGGTCTCGAGGATAGGATTAAAGATGAAATTGCGGCCAGAGACTTGCCAGAGGGTCTAGACAATTTCATTGGTTATACTATCCTGATTGATTCCAGCATAAGGGAGAGCAGTATATATAAGGATCATAAATTAAGACCCACGAGCAAGTTTGCTACTAAGGCTAATTTCCCACCCTTGCCTCCCTCTCCTCCCATATCTCCGGGTCCTGCTACTGGGAGTATAGAACCTATGCAAGTGGGCTTCACACGATTGTCTAAGGAAGATCGCTCCTTCCGCCGCAAACAGGGCCTATGTATGTATTGTGGCAAGGCGGGTGTCACGCTTCCCCTGATCGTTCCTCCTACCTTCATTCCTATTGGCTGCTGCAGGCTTTATCTATCTAGGTCAACCTCCTAGCCTCGCTCGATTTTAGCACCGATAGTCTGAGAAACCTTTGTCGCCGAGTTCCTGTGTTGCTGTATCCGTGTACCGAACCTTGCTTGTTTTACAACCGTGTCTCTTGTCTTCTGTCCTTGGATCTCGACCCTGCTTTTCCCTGACTACGTCTCCATCTGATTCCCTGGCTTCTTGAATCGATTTTTTGGCTTGACCTCAGCTATCCTTGAACACGCTTCTCCTTCGGAATCTTCTGCCTCACAACAGGAGTCCCTCCAGTTGCTCCCAAGGTCTGGCTCCAGTTTACTCGACCCTACACCTCAGGCACTCCGATTGGTTTGGGTTGCCATCACCGGTTCCTCCAGTGACTGCCCCGGCCAGTCGAGGGTGTAGGGTCTCTAAAACCCCTTACCGGCTACCAGATTTACTAGGCCTCAGGTTCAACTCCGACATCTAGTTGGTCCTCCTATTACCTCCGACTAAGGGGAACAGTGGACTTGTAGCCTGTCGACCATCAGGTTCTATCTTGAACCCTTTCAATACTTCTTCAACCTCGAACTACTGGAGAGCACTGGACTATCTGATTCTGTCTCAAACTTCTTCGATATCCCTAAACCTCCGACTACGGGAAACAGTGGACTTGTAGTCCGTCGACCATGCGATCCTGTCTCAAATCCCTTCGATACCCCTAAACCTCCGACTAAAGGGAACAGTGGACCTGTAGTCTGTCGACCATCCGATTCTGTCTTGAATTCCTTCGATACCCCTAAATCTCCTACCAGTAGAGAGCAGTGGAGTTGTAGTCCGATGAACAACCTATCCAGTCTTGAACCTCCTCGATACTCCAAATCCCATCTGGTTCCATCTTGAAACTCTGCAATACTGTGGACTGAATCATCCTGTCCTGTATCAAACTACCAGCTCGTTTGCCCGTCTCAGAGAGTGACAGTAAAATCGTGCCAGTAAAAATGGATGCTGCTGAGGCTTCTCGCATAGCCACCAGACAGGAACAACAGGAACAAGTTCTGTCTACCCATGAAGCACAGCTACAAACCCTCAATCATAAGCTGGATGCAAAGATGGAAATGTTACGTACCTTTTCTCCTTCTACCTCTGCTCAAGCTCCTCCAACACAGCTCACTGAGGCTACAGTTTCTACCGGAAGCATCTCAGAATACCGACCACCCAAGATACCCTTAGCAGAGAGATTTTCTGTCCGACCTGAACATTCTCATGGGTTTTTGAACCAGTGTCAGCTTCATTTCCAGACCTTGCCTCAATCATTTAATTCTCATTCTACAAGAGTGGGATTCATAATCTCTCTATTGACTGACAAGGCCCTTGCTTGGGCTTCTCCTCTGGTGGAGAACAGATCCTCACTTCTCGATGACTCTAAAGCATTTATTGCTGCTTTTAAGACCGTATTTGACCTACCTGGAAGACAGGCATCCGCAGAGGCCAGTATACTGGGTTTAAGACAGGGTACTCGCACTGTGGCTCAATACGCGGTGGAGTTCAGAACACTATCCTACGAAACCGACTGGAACAATGGAGCATTGCGAGTTGCCTTTCGTAGGGGCTTGAGCGAGTGCATCAAAGATGCTTTAGTTAATCAAGAAATACCGGAGGATCTGGAGGGTCTGATATCCATCTGTTTAGAATTAGGCCGTCGGCAACTAGAGCGACAACTTGAAAGAGATCGCTTCCGCCACCATAAATCAGATTTTGTCCCACAATCATCTTCTTCCACCGAGACATCACAGGCCTCTGCTGAACCTATGGATATTGGGAAGAGAAACGCAGATGAAGAAGTCAGGGACTTTGCCTTTATTGTGGACTTAAGGGCCACCTCCTACGCCAGTGTCCGACCCGACCGGGAAAACTCCCAAGCTTAAGGAACCATGGAGATGACTCCTTAAGCTTGAAACACAAAACCTCTCTGTCTGACCCAAACCGTATGATGGTTCCAGTTCGGTTGAGTTGGGAGGAGGGCTCAGTCTCCACAAAAGCCTTCTTGGACTCAGGTGCTGCAGGAGTATTCCTTGATGCTAGATTCGCCTCCAGACACTCGATTCCGCTTGTCCAGAAAGCCAAACCTTTGCAGGTCTCTACTCTGGATGGGGGTCCTCTGGGAACAGGCCTCGTTATCCATGAAACACAACTGCTTCTTCAAACTCGTATCCTTCATTCAGAGACTATTCAACTTGACGTCATAAATTGCCCTTCCGTTCCTGTGATTTTGGGACTTCCTCGGCTTCGACGCCACAACCCAGCAATTGACGAGCTTGAGTTCTTCCTGCCACTCTAAATGCCTTACTGAGATATCTGTACCAGGCCTTGTGGGTAGCATAACCACTCCTGAGGATTCTATTCCCAAACCCTACAGAGACTTTACTGACGTCTTTTCTAAACAAAAGGCAGCCGAACTACCCCCACACAGATCATTTGACTGTCCGATTGACTTATTACCCAGTACTGTGCCTCCTAGAGGAAGAACCTTTTTTCTATCTGAACCAGAGAATAAGGCCCTTTTGGAATATATACAAGAAAACCTGGCCAGGGGTTTCATTAGACATTCATCCTCACCTGAAGGTGCAGGGTTCTTCTTTGTCTCCAAAAAAGATGGATCCTTGAGACCTTGTATAGACTATAGGGGCCTAAACAAGGTGAATATTAAAAACAGATATCCACTTCCTCTGATTCCAGAACTCTTTGATGCTCTGAAGGATGCCAAAATTTTCACTAAGTTGGATCTACGTGGGGCATATAATTTGATTCGAATCAAAGATGGCGACGAAAACAGCCTTTAACACCAGGTATGGCCACTATGAGTACCTCGTCATGCCCTTTGGGCTCTGCAACGCCCCCGCCGTATTCCAACACTTTGTCAATGAGATCTTCAGGGACATTCTGCTTTCCTATGTGGTGGTGTAGCTTGATGATATATTGATCTTTTCATCATCCCTTCACGAACACAGAGAACACGTCTGTACTGTGTTACACCGCCTTAGAGAGAATCATCTTTTCGCTAAGGCTGAAAAATGCATCTATGAAACCTCCCAGCTTCCTTTCCTAGGATATATAGTTGCTGACTCTGGTCTTTTGATGGATCCTTCTAAAGAAGAGTCAGTTTCTCAATGGCCACGACCAACAACTTTGAGAGCTGTGCAACGTTTTCTGGGATTTGCAAACTACTATAGAAGATTCATTAAAAACTTCTCTGCCATAGTTGCTCCTCTGGTAGCTTTCACCAGAAAAAATGCATACCCTAAGGTCTGGTTCTCTGAGGCAGTTGAGGCCTTTGAACGATTGAAAAGACTATTTGTTTCTGCACCTTTGTTACGATATCCCGACCCCACAAAACCCTTTCTCATTGAGGTTGATGCCTCTGAATTGAGAGCAGGTGCTGTCCTCTCTCAGAGGGACGAGGTCACTAACCACCTTCATCCATGCTCTTACTTTTCTAAACAGTTCAGTTCTGCTGAAAAGAACTATGATGCCGGAAATCGTGAGCTGTTGGCCATTAAAATGGAGGGTTCTCAAGTTCCGGTCATTATCCAGACTGACCACAAGAACCTTCAATTCCTGGAACAAGCACGATGCCTGAAACCAAGGCAAGCCCGATGGGCTCTTTTCTTTACCCGTTTTAATATTATTATCACATACATACCAGGATCTAAGAATTTGAAGGCTGATGCCTTATCTCGTCTCTTCACTACCGAATCAGAACTGCCTCCTGAACTTATAATTTCTCCCAATTATATTGTGGCTTGGCTATCGTTGTCCATAATATAAAGGATCAAGTCTCTCCAACATCATTTCAGTGGACGAATTTGAGGGAAACCCGCTCATCTTCTATATGTTCCCAAGCGATTTTGGTTCTCTTTCCTAAAATGGTCACACCGCTGTACTATGGCTGGTCATCCAGTCATTACTAAAAATACTGAGTTTCTTCTTCGAGGCTTTTGGTGGCTTCCTTAAAACAAGATGTGGAAGCCTATGTCAAAGCTTGTACTCTTTGTGCTCAAAATAAGCCATCCAATCAGAGACCTGCTGGGCTCCTTCAACCTTTACCAATTCCTCAATCCCCATGCACTCACCTGGCTATGGATTTTATCATGGATTTGCCACCTTCAGACCTTTGTACTGTGATTTGGGTAGTAGGTGACTGCTTCTCTAAGCAAGCCCACTTCATTCCCCTCCGTGGATTACCTAACTCACAAACCCTAGAGAATATCTTCATCAAAGAAATTTTCCACATTCACGGAGTGCCTGCTCAAATTGTCTCCGACAGAGGTACCCAATTTACCTCCAAATTCTGGAAGGCCTTCTGTTCTTGCCTAGGGATTCAGTTGAACTATTCATCCTCATACCATTCTCAGTCCAATGGCCAAACTGAGAGATCCAATCAGACCTTAAAAATATATCTCCGTCACTATGTCAACGCACATCATAGTAACTGGGCACCATTACTTCCTCTGGCTGAGTTTGCCTTCAATAACCGATATCATTCTGCTTTGAAGTTTTCTCCTTTCTATGCTGCTCTAGGTTATCACCCTCAGACGTTACCCAACCTACCAGTATCCAACATTCCTGAGGCTGATGATAGAGTGCGAGATCTTCTTCTCCAGTGGACTTCTGTTCATCGCTCCTTGACAGCCGCTTCCACCAGATACAAGTCCACGACAGATAAGAAAAGACGACCAGCTCCTTCATACCAGACCGGTGACCAGGTCTGGCTGTCTACTCAACACCTCCACCTGAAGCAGCCTTCCGGTAAATTGGTTCCCAGGTTTGTTGGTCCTTTTCCTATCAGGAATCGGCTCACCCCTGTCACCTATGCTCTTGATCTACCATCTACCATGACGGTGGCCAATTCCTTTCATGTCTCCCTTTTACATCCCCTGGTCAAGAACCATTACCACCAACCGTCTCCTCCTCCTGCTCCTGTTGTGGTGGACGGTCATCCAGAATATGAGGTCAGCTAGATTTTGGACTCTCGGCTATCCCGTGGCCGGTTACACTATTTGGTTGATTGGAAGGGCTATGGTCCTGCTGACCGTTCCTGGATGCCAGCCGCTAAGGTCCATGCTCCAGTCCATGTGCGAACCTTTCATCGCCTCCATCCTGATTCTCCAGGCCGTCCGGAGGCCAGTCACTGAAGAGGGGCCACTGTCACACTTCCCCTGATCATTCCTCCTACCTTCATTCCTATTGGCTGCTGCAGGCTTTATCTATCTAGGTCAACCTCCTAGCCTCGCTCGATTTTAGCGCAAATAGTCTGAGAAACCTTTGTCGCCGAGTTCCCGTGTTGCTGTATCCATGTACCAAACCTTGCTTGTTTTATGACCGTATCTCTTGTCTTCTGCCCTTGGATCTCGACCCTGCTTTTCCCTGACTACGTCTCCATCTGATTCCCTGGCTCCTTGATTTGATTTCACTTGACCTCGGCTATCCTTGACCACGCTTCTCCTTCGGAATCTTCTGCCTCGCAACAGGAGTCCCTCCAGCTGCTCCCAAGGTATGGCTCCAGTTTACTTGACCCTACACCTCAGGCATTCCGATTGGTTTGGGTTGCCATCACTGGTTGCTCCGGTGACTGCCCCGGCCAGTCGAGGTTGTAGGGTCTCGAAAACCCCTTACCGGCTACCAGATTTACTAGGCCTCAGGTTCAACCCCGACATCTGGTTGGTCCTCCTATTACCTCAGACTAAGGGGAACAGTGGACTTGTAGCCTGTCGACCATCCGGTTCTATCTCGAACCTTTTCAATACTTCTTCAACCTCGAACTAGTGGAGAGCACTGGATTTGTAGTTCGTCGACCATCTGATTCTGTCTCGAACTTCTTCGATATCCCTAAACCTCCGACTACGGGAAACAGTGGACTTGTAGTCCGTCGACCATCCGATCCTGTCTCGAATCCCTTCGATACCCCTAAACCTCCGACTAAGGGGAAACAGTGGACTTGTAGTACGACGACCATCTGATCCTGTCTCGAATCCCTTCGATACCCCTAAACCTCCAACTAAGGGGAACAGTGGACTTGTAGTCCGACGACCATCCGATCCTGTCTCGAATCCCTTCGATACCCCTAAACCTCTGACTAAAGGAAACAGTGGACTTGTAGTCCATCGACCATCCAATTCTGTCTTGAATTCCTTCGATACCCCTAAATCTCCTACCAGTAGAGAGCAGTGGAGTTGTAGTCCGACGACCAACCTATCCAGTCTCGAACCTCCTCGATACTCCAAATCCCATCTGGTTCCGTCTTGAAACTCTGCAATACTGTGGACTGGATCATCCTGTCCTGTATCGAACTACCAGCTCGTTTGCCCATCTCAGAGACTGACAGTGGGTCACCTGCTAAAGACCTGTCCCGTGCGGCCGAGAAACACTCGCACCTAGGCTCAAGTGGGCAACAGATCCTAGGTGGTGTAAATCAGTCCCCGGAAGGCACGTTGAACAATCGGTACTGAATATTGTTGTATCTTGGGCTTTTGATTCGATGAATACTCCTGCTCTGATTGACTCCGGCGCTGCCGGATATTTTATGGACAGGGACTTTGCTATTCTGCATAATATTCCATTGTTGAACAGAGAATCTCTGCTTGATATTGAGGCCATTGATGGGAGGCCTCTGGTATCGCCACAGATCACCCAGGAGATATGCCCGTTATCTGTTTGTATAGGAGCACTTCACATGGAGACCTTACAGTTCCAGATAATCCAGTTTCTCCATTTTGAGGTCATTTTGGGTTTTCCATGGTTACATAAGCATAATCCCAGACTTGACTGGAAGACATGTGAGATATTGTCTTGGTCCGAGCACTGTAACACTCATTGTCTAAGGCACCCTACTAAGATCTTGTGTACCTCTCGCTCCCAACTGCTTGAATACCAGTCATTCAGCAATGTATTCAGTAAGTGAGAGGCTAGCACTCTGCCACAGCATTGCCCATACGATTGTGCTATTGATATTGTGCCGGGCACTATGCCCCCTAGGGGCAGAACTTACCCGTTGTCCTGTGACGAGAACCAGGCCATGGAGGAATACATTAGTGCTGCCCAGGCTCGTGGTATTATTCGCAAATCTTCCTCACCCGTGGTGGCTGGATTCTTTTTTGTTAGAAAGAAGGACGGGGAGCGCCGACCCTGTATTGATTATAGGGGTCTCAACAAAATAATGATAAAGAACGCTTATCCCATTCCACTCATCACCAAATTGTTTGATCGGTTAAAGAGCGCATCCATCTTTAACAAACTAGACCTGAGGGTTGCAAATAATCTAGTTTGGATTAAAGAGGGTGATGAGTGTAAAACGGCCTTCAATACTCGTAGAGGGCACTACGAGTACTTGGTCATGCCATTTGGTCTGTGCAATGCCACGGCGGTATTTCAAAAATGTATAAATGATGTATTAAGGGACTTGTTACAATCCTGTGTAGTCGTATACCTAGATGACATTTTGATATATTCTCCCGACCTGGAGACTCACCGCAGACATGTCTTGGCGGTCTTGCAGAGGCTGAGCGAAAACAACTATATTGCAAACTTGAGAAGTGCAATTTCCATAGGTCTAGTGTGGCTTTTCTAGGCTATGTGATATCTAAGGAGGGCTTCGCTATGGACAAGGACAAGCTTGCAGCGGTGCTGCAGTGGCCGTGCACCATGGGCCTCAAACCCTTGCAGCGATTTTTAGGGTTTGTGAATTATTATAGGAAATTTATTTGCAATTATTCTAGAATCGTTAAGCCACTCACTGATATGACCTACAAGGGTGGCAACGCCTCAGAATGGTCCCCAGAGTCAGTCAAGGCATTTGAAACTCTGAAGACCACATTTTCCACTGCCCCAGTTCTGTTGCATCCTACTCCTGGGTTACCATTTACGTTGGAGGTGGATGCCTCTGAGACCGGAGTAGGGGCAGTATTGGGCCAAAGACCAGGTCCTGAAAGACGTTGAGACCATGTGGATTTTTTTTGAAAAAGATGACCAAAGCCCAGAGTCTGTATGACATTGGTGACCGGGAACTCTTAGTGATTATCTTGGCTTTATGCAAATGGCACCATCTGTTGGAGGGCACTAGGGTGCCCATACTGATTCTGACCGATCATAAAAACCTCATGTACCTCTCTGAGGCCAAAAGACTATCCCCAAGACAAGCAAGATGGGCAGTGTTTTTGTCTTGTTTCAATTTCATTGTCTCCTACTTACCTGGTACTAAGAACGTACGGGCCGATGCCTTGTCCAGACAATTTGGTTCGGATCCAGAAGCTGACTCTGTATCAGTGCCTATTATCCCTCCGGACCGTATACACGCCACATTGTGGACCAGCATCACTTCACCATTAGGGGAGGAAATTTTGGCATCTCAGGCTAATGCTCCCCCAGAGAAGCCTGTGGGCAAGTGCTTTGTGAAAGAGCCTTTTCGGGGCTAAATTAATGGAGACTTACCATTCCTCCCGGGCGGCTGGTCATGTGGGTTATAATCAATTAATCTGGTCTCTGTCCCGGATGTTTTGGTGGCCGGGCATGAGAGATGACTGTGCGGCATTTACTGCAGCCTGTGCCACTTGTGCCCGTTCTAAGATTCCCAGACACCTTCCAGTGGGACTGTTGCAAACTGTTCCTAATGGTGACCGTCTTTGGTCACACGTTTCTATTGACTTCCTGGGAGAGCTGCAGGTCTCTAAAGGCTTTACGGTGATACTCAATATAGTTGACAGATTCTCCAAAATGGCTCATTTCGTGCCACTCCCTGGCTTGCCGTCTGCTAAGGATCTGGCTACAGTGTTTGCCATGGAGGTATTCCAACTCCACGGGGTGCCCAAGGTGCTGGTCTCGGACCGTGGGAGTCAATTCGTGTCGAGATTTTGGAGGGCTTTTTGTAACCAGATGGGGATTCAGTTGTCCTTTTCCTCCGCCTATCACCCCCAGACCAATGGGTCCGCTGAGCATTCTAACCAGGGCTTGGAACAGTTTTTACGTTGTTTCATTTCCAAACATCACGAAAATTGAGCTGACTTGTTGCCGTGGGCAGAATTCGCCAGGAACTGTGCAGTGTGCAGCGCATCCGGGAGCTCACCCTTCCTGATCAATTATGGGTTTCTACTGTGCTTGCTCCCGGACACCTTTCAAGCACAGCAGATTCCAGCTCTGGATGAGCATATTGGGCAACTCTGCTCCACATGGGCACAGGTCCATAATACCCTACGTGATTCTTTCCTACGAGTCCAGCGGCATGCTAACAACAGATGATTGCCGACCCCTGTATTTCAGGTGGGGGACCGTGTCTGGTTGTCCTCCAAGAATCTTAGGTTGGAAGTCCCTTGTTACAAATTTGCTCCTCGGTTTGTGGGTCCGTTCCGGGTACTCCGTCAAGTCAACCCTGTCTCCTATGCATTGGAATTACCTGCCTCCATGAAGATACATAATGTGTTCTATGTGTCACTTCTTAAACCACTGGTGTGTAATCGCTATACGACCACTCCTGCAGTCCCAGGTCCAGTGCGCATTCAGGACCATGATGAATATGAAGTGCAGAGTATTTTGGATTCACGTAGATTCCGTGGCCAGATCCAATACTTTGTACACTGGAAGGGTTATGGACCAGAGGAATGCTCATGGGTGAACCACTCTGACATTCATGCTCCACTTTTGTTGCGCAGATTCCATGCTAAGTTTCCTACCTAGACCTCCTCAAGGCAGGAGGGGGGGTCTTTGAGAGGGAGGTACTATCACGGTGCCCGTGATTTTGCCTGAACGACATTCTTACTTCTGGGTTTGCTTTGGCTGCTTCTTATTGGCTCTGGGTTTTCAACCCCTCCCAGGGCTTGCCTTTATATACACCCTCCTTTCACTATACCGGTGCCCTTTCATGGTGTTCCTGACCAGACGATTGTTGCTGTGTTCCTGTTCCATGTATGATACGGTTTCGTCTTACCTTGCTACTGTCTTCACTGCCCGTATTGTTTATGACCAGCTTGGCTGACTACGATTCTGTGACCGATTCTGCTACTACCACCCTCTGTGTACCAATCCCGGCTTGGCTGACTACCGATCACTGTGTACCGATCCCGGCTTGGCTGACTACCGCTCTCTATGTACCGATCCCGGCTTGGCTGACTACCGCTCTCTGTGTACTAATCCAGGCTTTGGCTGACTACCACTCTCTATGTACTGATGCCGGCTTGGCTGACTACCGCTCTCTGTGTGCCGATCCAGGCTTTGGCTGACTACCGCTCTCTGTGTGCCGATCCAGGCTTTGGCTGACTACCGCTCTCTGTGTACGACCCAGGCATTGGCTATTCACCTAGAGTCAGCTTACCGCTAGTGCATCTGTTGCCCCGGTCTTGTGTCTGATAGCCATTGCCTTACGGTTGCCTGTCGGTCTGCACATATCCGTTGCCTCCGGTTGCGCTACCATACAGCCTGTGCCTCGTTGCAGCCTCTGTTTGCACTACTATACAGCCTGTGCCTTAGCGATCACTAGTGGTTGCACTACCTGTCAGTCTGCACATTTCCGTTGCCTCTGGTTGCGCTACTATAGATCGGTGCCTCACTGTTACCTCCAGTTGCACTACCATACAGCCTTTCCTCAGTGGGTACTTGTGGTTGCACGACAGTTGTCTCCGGTTGTGTTGCTGTACTGCTGCACTCTCTATTGCCTCCGGGTGTGTTATACTCAGTCTGCCTACTATCATCTCCAGTTGTGCTCCGTGCAGACTGTGCCTATTCCGGTTGCCTCCAGGCATCTCATCCATGTATAGATTTGAGCCGTCACCTGGACTGCCTTTACCTGGTTACAGGCAAGGCCGGTAGAGCCTATCCTCTCCCTAGTATATTGGGGTGTCTGCCCTGCAGTACTTGCCTCTCCTAAGGCTTCTCCTGATCAGTACTGCTGAGGTTTTGTTCCAGTTCCTGTTCCAGTAATTTTTCTGCATTTCTGTATTATGTCATTTCTTGTTATATACCCTGACCTGTGTCAGATTCAAAAGTGCTATCCTCTGTTTGGGTCTGGACCTGTGAAGGGCATTTCTGTTCTTTATTATTTGTTTAATAAAGCTTCATTGTTTTTACCTTAACCAAATTGTCTGAGTGTTCATTAAAACCGTGACAGGTGATTAGTGTGGTGGGCAAAGGGCTAAAAAGTGTGTATGGCAAGAAAATCCACTTGACAACAGATATGTGGACAAGTGGACAGAGCACAGACTATATGAATGTGACTGCTCACTGGGTTTCCCTCCCCCCAACTTTAAGAATAGGTGGTATGGTGCATATGCTTTTTCTTTGCCCATGTGCTAAATTTAGTTGTGACCAGATTCCTGGCAGAATCCAAAATCCCTCAAAGAGATGCTTACTATTGCACGAAAGATCTGTGCCCATTTTATTCACTCCTATAGTGCTCGCAACACTCTATATTCCAAACAAGAGCATAACAACCTGCCCCATCACCAGACTGGCCCCACCCTCAGACAATCCAGCTCCAAAACGTCAGGCAAATCCTATTTGCACAACAGAATCAGCAAAACCACAGACATACATTTCAACCTATGTGGGCCTCGTTGGTGTGGTGCAGCTGTTTTCCTCTAGGCACATGGAGAGCAAGGGCCCATGCCTGGGATCCCCTTCCACTTAGGGAGACTAAGAAATAAATATTGTGACAAACACCCATTGAGAATTAACAAGATAAAGGGCTGGATTCAAATGCAGGTGCTAATTTTATCTCTACTTTTATCTCCAGGTTTCCACATTGACTTCAATAGGAATATTTTTTATAAAATTGGAGGTAACATTTATCTTGTCCTTAGGCATAGTGGCCCCTCAGTGGTGGTACAAGTCACATTTTTCACTCCCATGTGCCATTGCAGAGAGAAAATTTCTATATTCACATCAGAATGGTCCCGCCCTCAGACAGTCCAGCTCTGAAATGTCAGGCACGAGAGAATCAGCAAAACCACAAACATACATTTAGGTCTATGTGGGCCTTGTCAGTGTGGTGTAGCTGATTCCCTCTAGGCACATGGAGAGCAAGGGCCCATGCCTGTGATCCCCTTCCAATTAGGGAGACTAAGAAACAAATATTGTGATGAGCAACCATCAAGAACGAACAAGATAATGTGTCTTGTACTTAGGCATCGTGGCCCCTCAATGGTGCTACAAGTCAGGTTTTTCACTCCCGTGTGCCATTGCAGAGAGGAAATTTCCATATTCACATCAGACTGGTCCTGTCCCCAGACAGTCCAGCTCCGAAATGTTAGGCAAATCCTCTCTGCATGAGAGAATCAGCAAAACCACAAACTTACCTTTTGTTAATTTATGGCATATTTCATTGCACTGATTATGGTGGGTTCCCACAAATGTAATCATTTTATCTTTGGCTTTCTGCTGTTTCTCTGTCAATAATATATGTCTTAGAGTACTAGCAGCTCTTTTCTTAGCTTTTTGAATGATAATATTGCTATAACGTCTGATTCAAAGTCTTATAGACAGTTCTGCTCTTTTTATGAAGGTCTCATTTTCATAGCAATTCTGTTTAATATGGAGAAATTCTCCTGTAGGCACTGACTTTATCACAAAGTCAGAATGAGAACTACTGGCGTGCAATATACTGTTAGTAGCAGTAGTATGTAAAAAACTGTCACAGCCTTTGCTAATGTTTATGTCTAAAAATTGATTGGATGAAAATCATGTTCCAGAGTTAATTTGAGGTTGTGGTTGTTGTCATTTAGGCAATTTATGAATTGCTGCAAATTCTCAGAGTCATGGTCCCATAGAATAAAAAGATCATATTTGTACCTGTGCCAGCTGAGTATGTGTGTATTCCATGCTTGAAGGGTATCACTGAAGATATATGTTGGCATACGTGGGGGCACAGGTGGCTCCCATAACTTTGCCCCTAATCTGAAAATAGTATTAGCTGAGAAAGACTAAATAGTTATGCATTAGGATAACCCGCAGTAATCTCAGTATGAATATTTTGTAGTTATCACTAACGCTTGGGTCATTGTCCAGAAAGTACTCAACTGCTTTTGGGCCTATATCATGATGAATGGACGTATACAATGATTCTACGTTCTATGCTAAGACTATGGTGTTATCTACCGGTAAGTTGTCCAGTTTAACCAGTAGGTCTGTGTTGTCTCTCATGTTTGAGAACAATTGAACCACATACTTTCTTAGCTTAACATCAACATATTGTGAGGCCTTCTCGCATAAACTACCAATGCTGGAAACTATTGGTCTCCCAGGTGGTGAAGTCAAATTTTTGTGTATTTTAGTTAGTAAATACAATGTTGGTACCGCTGGATTTTTTATTTCCAAAAACTTTTTGTCTTTTGTAGTTATTATGCCTTTATTAAAAGTTTCTTCAATGATCTTGTGTGGGATCACCATGAAGCTTTTTATAGCACTCCTTGTTATTGAGTTGTTTAAATGCCTCTGCCAGATAAATGGTTTTAGGTCAGATCACTATATTGTCTCTCTTATCGGAAGGTTTTACTTCCACATTGTCCCATTGGGATATTTCTTGAATAGCCACATTTCGCTTGATAGTGAGGTTAAATGGGATTTTTTTCTGGGGTAATTTGATAACGTCTTTCATGACTAGATCCCCAACTATTTTTACTTAGAGAAAAATTAGTGTAGAGGGGGTGAATAAGAAATTGTGTTTCAATTGTGTCTGAAGATCTCTTTCAGTTTCTTGTATCAATTCTATGAGTTCTACATGATTTTCATCATTATTTTCTAGTGGCATAGGAACCACCTCTCTGCCACCAAACCTGACATCATAAACACAATCCATATCAAAAAGACTTATCTCTGAAGAAGACATGGGGTTGGGTTTAGAGAAGAAATTGTGCGACAAAATGTTTCTACAAAAAATGAATAATTCCTTATATGTCTCAAATTTGTGAATGTTGTTGTATGGTGAATAGGACAGGCCTTTATTTAATACCTCCATGTGAATAGGGGTTAATGTGTGTGTGCTAAGATTTATTACACTCAGGGACATTGTCTCCTCCAAGCTTTTTTCCCCCTTTGCTTTTGTTGTTGGCCATATCCCCATATCTCTCTAGCTCTTAAATTGAATCCCTCCCCTTCTGGTCTTTCTCCTGTGTTGATATCTGTTCCTTCCTCTCCCTCTGTGTGATCTCTGGCGTAAAAAAATCCTCTGTATTCTGTTACAAGTGTTAGGATAGTTACTTGCAGTATTACTCTCAATGACAGAAATGTCAGATCCTGAAATGTTGTGTCTCCTACGTCCTTGTCAAGTGTGTCACTTCTGGGTTGATGTTTCCACTGATAGACACCACCCTCTTTAAAATATTTTAAGTCTCTCTGAAATAATTTTTTGTATTTCTGTTTTAGATTGTCACAACTGATTTTATTTTCAATTTCTTGCAAATGTACATTGAGTTTATCATTCCTCACTTGTTCAAATTCAAAAAGAATTTGAATTAGCTTTTTTGTAATTCCTCATTATCGAGGTTGACTGCAGGAGGATGATGTCTTTGACGAAATATTTTTCATTAGAAGACTTATTCCACCAAGCTGTCATTAACTTGTACTCTTGTTTGTACTCTAATTTCATGTCTTGTACTCAATTTTTCTTTCACTGGTGTAGTTGTATAATAAGAAAAGACATAATCAAATTGTGTTACTCATATACCTCATATATTGGAGAAAGTAATTTCAGTAGGATTGCTCATACTTATAAGTAATAATAATCCTTAATAATAATCCTTTATTTATATAGCGCACACAGATTCCGCAGCGCTTTACACTCATATTGGTTCCTGTCCTCATTGGGGCTCACAATCTAAATTCACCTATCAGTATGTTTTTGGAGTGTGGGAGGAAACCGGAGTACCCGGAGGAAACCCACGCAAACACAGTGAGAACATAAGTATTTGGCCTACATACACTGTAAAGTAACTCACTAGGCAGAGAAAATTGTAACAAAATAGATATGGGTGATGCACCACCACAGATGCATCTAAGGTGCTTGGGTAGTGAGTAAGGAGTGTGGTTAGACAATATTTATTTATAAAGAAAAGAAACAAAGAGAAAAAATTATCTTATTAGCACCAAACCTAGCCCTATAAGATGCAAGATGGGGATAATATTTTGTAGGTGGTGTTTGCAGGAGACTAACTGGTGCCATGCACCACTGAGAAATACAACTTGGCTTTTTTAATAAAACATTTAAAAAAAAGATGCATTTGAGATAAAATCAACAAAGACACTCTCTAGTGAGTGAATTATTAAATGGTAGGTTAAGCAAGTAATAATGGAATGTGCATTTTGTGTTAAAAAAATTATAAAGTCTATTCATTCCTGTTAGTCTGTGTAAATCATGCATTTACATAAAACTGTATATAAAAAAGGCACAATTCCCTATTTACTCACTTGCCACAATATTAACACAGATCATAAAATTTGCTTTGAGTCTTAATGTGTCCAGATGCATTTTAATTTAGAGCCAATGCTCTTTAATGTATGTTCTTCTTATGTTAGACTAAATACAGACGAGCTATAAGTGTCTAAATCCCTTTCATCTTAAAGTGGACCTGTAACCTTAAGATAAGTTTAATATGTTTTAAAGATAATTAAAAACAGTCTATATGTTTTGCTAGTCATATGTTTGTAATAAAGTTTTCAAAAAAGGTACCTTTAATTATAAGTGGCTCAATATGTAATTTAATGCTAATTATTTTATTGCTGGTCCAGTATTACCACCCATCATGCTATAAATGAATCTAAACAGAGCCCACTGGGATAATTTCCAATAATCCAGAGAAAGGCAAGCTTGGACTTGAACATAATGAATTAACATACTATACATGTAACTGGCATAATGTGCCTCACTACACAATACAACTTATAAAGACTAAAATTTTGAAAACACAAAAAGTATAAAATACTACTATACTAATTATCTATTGTAACGGACCCTAGGCCATTACTATGGAAGTTCACTTGGTTCACCAAAAAGATCTGACTTTCACGAAAGCGGCCCTTCTACCGGTCGCTCGCATTGTCATTGGCTCCCAGGAGTTAAAGGGACGCCATTGAGACAGAATGGAGAAAAGTAGGCCCTGTTCTGATTGGCCAATTGAACTGGTAGCTCGTTAGCTCATTGGCTGGTTGTAAGAAGCAGCCAAAGTGCAGAGGCTCCACAGAGTCTGGGCTTCCATTGTTCTCATGTTTACCCCTGCCCCTTATCCATGAAGTTCAGCCCTTTGTGACATTGTGTGCCCATTGTTGCTAAATTTAATCATGTTAATTTAATTATAGAATGTTTTGTGCCCTTTTGTTAACTGTTTAACTTGATGCAATTAACTCTGCTTAAAAGAGCTGAATTCAGCCAAAATAAAGTGTGTTCAGTTTTGGAACCTGACTGGCATGCTGTGTCATTCGTTTGGGGTGGTATCAAGGGTCTTCTTTTGACCCCCATCCTGGGATAGCTGGAGGGGAGCACCGGAGACATCACCCTTCCCTGGCGGCCCCTGCAAGAGAGAGACCCGGCATAGCAGGCTAAGTCAATCTGAGGACTTAGGATCCTGTTACATCTATAAACCAAGTTAAACTTATTTAGGGATACATATCCATTTAATGACTAGGATCTCCATAAAACATAGCAATTTTATATGCATATGCCTTTGTCATTTAAACAAAGATTCTCTTCTGACTGAGCTTAATATTTTACAGGATGTGATCCTAATCTTTGCCCAGTCTCTTGTGACTTGGGCTTCAGAATGATAAATGTAAGCAGTGGGGAATGCTGTAATTCTGTCATCTGTGGTGAGTAACTATCAACTATCATTTTCTAGTCTATGGAGAAGATGTTCAAAAAGTAATCATAATGAAAAAAATTGTCGGATCATGAGCTGGTGGTAAAAGAAGGACAATATTTTCAGAAATAGATAAATAATGTTTGAAAATGTGTCCTAAAGAATCCAAAATGACGGTGAGAAGATCTTGATGGATATTAGCTTTAAAAATTCAGATGATAAAAACGTCTTTGATTTTGTTTTTGATTTTGTCTTTGAAACGAACATCTTCAAAGAAACAAAGGCATTTTAGTATTTAAAACGAAAACTTTCAAAGACTTTTTACCAGTTATAGCTATAGTACTGCTTCTTACTCTAGTACTTTAATTTGTCTTCTCCATGTTTAGACCATTTTTATTTTATCTGAAAAAATGATGTTAAAGGGATAGTAATGTTTAATTTTTCCAAGTAAAATTGAGTATTCTCTATTCTTTTTTATAACGATGTGTAGCAAGAAAACGTTATTAAACGCTGGCGTTTTTTATTTACAGCCTAATAAAGTTTCCCCCTTCCGCCCCTTCCACTTACTTCCACAGCCTCCCCTCAGATTTGGAATCCGGTCCGCGGATCGGATGTGCTGCATCGAGGGACAATCTTTCCGCTTTCAGTATAAGGGAGAGCCTGCCCCTTTGATGAAGGAGGGCAGGTTTTTCCTTATGGTGGAAGAAGATTGTCACTCGTCGCATTCTGTCCAGGCTGGCTTGCTGAGGCTGCTGAGGTAAGTGGAAGGGGCAGGAGGGGGAAACTTTATTAGACTGTAAATGAAAAACAGCAGCGTTTAATAATGTTTTCTTGCTACACATCGTTAAAAAAAAGAATAGAGAATACTCGATTTTACTTAAAAAGTTAAACATTACTATCCCTTTAATCAGACAAAAAAGTGATGGTTAAAAGAATAATATGACGGCATATCAAATCACGCCCACTTTTAAGCCTGCTTTGTCTCCTTGACAGAGATGGTGGAAGTGGATGCAAAAAATGACCATAATATGTCTGAGAATTAACAGACCATGGCATGGAACTTTTTTATTCTGATTAAAGACGATTTTGGTTACCACCACTTTTTGAAAATCTCACCCTAAATATATAAAAGAGGTGCTTCTCATGATTGAAATTCTCAGTGCCTGGCACACACACCCAAGTGTGGCAGAAAGGAGGAATTATTCAAATATCCTCTATCCTTTATATCTTATAGGTCCATGCAACCCTGGCCACAAAACACATTCACACAAACATACAATGCAAAATATCCTATATAATAATTTGCTAAAACGTGTGTAACAACACAGTCATGCGCAGTAGAGACTGCCCGTGATGAGGCTGATACAGAGCGGGGCGCTCCAAAGGAGCGTCCAGCTCTGTATCAGCCGTGGCATGGACAGTCTCTACTGAGCATGACCGCACCGCGACCGGCTGGCACTGTATCAGCCGCAGCATGGGTAGTCTCTACTGTACATGACTGTTCCGTGACTGGCTGGCAGTGGCATTGTGGCCCGTGTAACGGGCTCTTCAACTAGTAACACAATAATGCACACAATGCACATAATAAACACAATACACACACATTATAAATAATACACACACATAACACTCACAATACACAAACACAATACATACACAAACATACACATAAACAGTTCATTGTTCAGAGTGTAGCATTGAAGAGTGTTGCCATGGGAACTGGCCATCACATCATCATACTGCCAGCTGTACCAGTACTGGTAAGCAGGAAGAGCTGCAGTGTAAGAGCTAGTGCCAGAGACGACTCACATAGCCAAGAGAGCAGTGAACTGGCCAAAAAGCAGAGCAAATCACTCCAATGTGCACTGAAGCAATGCGGTTCTGAAGCACTAACAATAAAGGTGTGGCATCTGTTCATACTCAAAGGAATCCCTGGCTCCAGTGTCTTTTGTTTATATGTGGTGATTTTGGCATGCAATGTCTTTTCTTATGGGATCATAGTGGTGCTGTCCCACTTGATGCCAGATGGCTCAGTACAACTAATAGCATTCACCTCTTGCTCCTTAAACTGGACTTGAACTACACCCAGCACCCAGACAGATAAGGAAGCTCTGACCATCACCTGGGGTTTGCAAAATTTCACTATCTGCCTGTATGGTTGTACAATCACTCTACTAACCAGTCCAAACCCTTGTTAGCCAGTTTTAATACTGCTAAAGGCATCTCTTCAACCACAGCCACATGATTACAAAATATGTTCTATACTTAGGAGCTTTTGACTACAAGATCAAATTTCCCTTGCATGACCAACATGTAAATGCTAATGTGTTATCCAGATTTCCCCTTCAACAGTCTTCTGAGGGGTTCCCACTTGGGGATACTTCCCATCATGTTGGATTCCACAGCCAGTCTAATGCCATTGCCATGGCTACTAGGCAAGATCTGACATTGTCTGGGGTGAAGGCAGCCCATCAGCCTTGTGGAACTGAGACCTACATCAAGGCTCAAGCTGGAGATGAATTTTCATGATGGCTGCCTTCTGTGGGGGAGTCATTCCATCCCAACACCAGAGAGCCTGCTCAGCCATCTTACATGAAGGACATCTTGGCATTGTCAAAATGAAAATGAGAACAAGAACCACAATATGGTGGCCTCCACTGGATGCTGATATTGCCTTTTGGGTGGCTGCCTGTCTTTGGCTACATACAGAAACAATGGTCCATGCCTGCCACCTCCATCCAGTCATGGAAATAGCCATCCACTCCTTTGGAAAGGATCCATCTGGATTTTGCCAGAGTAGGCTTCCAAGATGTCAGAGGCCACTATCCATATGCTGAAGCAGATGTTTGCCACATTTGTTATTCCCAAGCACCTTGTGATGGATAACGGTCCACAATTTATATTGCAACTGTTTCAAGATTATTTGGTGTACCTTGGTGTGCTACATACCCGCATGGCTCTGTGCCTACTGGCCACCAACAAACAAGCTGGATGTTTCATTCAGAACCTGACGTTAGCTCTAACTGCTATGGTTTCATCATCAGTAGCCGAATACTCCCTGTACGACTTATTAACTTCATACCAAATATCCCAGACATCACTAGCAGTGTCTTTCCAGCATACCTTATGTTCGGTTGCCTGCTCCACACTAAGCTTTCACCCACATATTGCTCATACATTTGCTCATACATCTTCCATGGCAGGTAAAGGGGAACTATGCATATTCACTAAGGGCAACAGAGTGTGGGCCCGCTGCTACTGTGGACCGTTGAAATAGGTGGCTGGTGCTATTCGTGAAGTAATGGGTTCTTGCTCATGTATAGTTCATAGGGGCATAGAGATTTGTGGTGAAGACATGTGGGCCAACTTTGCCCGGACTGTCGACAGACTATGGTCCCCGATAGGCGACATGAGCAAATCTCATATATGACTCAATCTGTTGATTGAGTTTCTGCTCCAGAATCCACTGGACACTCAAAGTTCTCAGAGCCAATCTCCAGCTCAAGCTGTTCCACCTCTGACTTCAGCCATGCAGACAAGTCTGTCAGCTGCATCCCCAGATGCTTCACTGCCCTCTTGATCAACAAGAGCCACTTGACCCCCCAGACAGGAGGCAGTGTCCTGAGACACTAAGAAGCTGGAGAAGCCATTGAGAGCAGCTGTTTTTCTTTCTCTCTCTCTCCCACCTCCCTTTAGTTTTGTTGTTTGTGCATTTGTGTTTACTTGTTGCAGTGGGAAGTGAGATCCAGTGTTGGGAGCAGAGCATCACATAGTGTTGCCATGGGAACTGTCCATCACAAGATCATGTGGACGGCTCTACAGAAAGTGGTCAGCAGAAAGAGGTGCAGTGCGGGAGCTGGTGCTAGGGAGGATGTACATAGCTTAGAGGGCTGCAGTGAACTGACCGGAAAAGCAGAGTGGATCGCTCCAACATACACCACAGCCACTTAGCCCTGACCTTACAACAATCCCTTCAATAAAGGCATCTGTTAATCCTCGAAGGAATCACTAGCTCCAATGTACTTTGTGCATGTGTGGCAGGCAAGGACACAACACACTATACACTCAACAAACAATACATACAGCACACACACAGTATACACAATAAATACAATACACACACACACAATAAATACTACACACACACTTTCTCTACACACACAATAAATACAATAAACACAATACACACAGAACACTCACAATACACAAAACACACAGTATATATAACACACACAAAACATACACACAATACACACAACAAACAATACACATGCACACATTACACACAACACACACACACACAATATACACAACACTCACAATACACACACACAGTACACACAACACTCACATGGCACACAACACTCACAATACACACAAAATAGACACAATACACACAACACACACAAAACACAATACACATACTACACTCACACACAGTACACACACAACATACACAAAGAACTAATACACACAATATACACAAAATACACAGACATACACACAAACACACAAAGCGTACAACACACACACACAGTACACATACTACACAGAATATACACAATATACACAGTACATATACACACACACATATAATATACACACTGTGACAATGACAGAGGAGTAATAGTGGAAAGAAGGTATTTATGACCAAGAATCCTACACAGTTTATACCCACTTTAGGATTCAGAAACAAACTACATTTCCCAGCAGGTATCACTGCAGGTGAGGGATAGTTAGGAGCCACACCTAACCTTAATTGGAAAAAATGGTTTTAAAAGGTCAGAGCAAGAAAGGATCTGGCTCTCTCCCCTTTGTTTGATTTCTCTGCTGATTGCAGAGAGGAAAAGAGCTACACTGAAGGTCACCAATTGGAATTGAAAGTTGTGTATTGTCATGCTATGCTGAGATTTTGTCGTGGCTGGTAAGTGGGTTTATCCACCCAGCGATAGTCAGGGATTGACTCTGTAAAATTTAAAGGGATAGTAATACTTTGTTTTATCTTTATTTTATTTTGTAGGCATTAAAAAACATGAAGAACGATATAAGTCTTATCTCTCAAACCATTATGGTTTAAGAGATATTCACAAGCAAAGTATCCCACCCCCTGTTCAGCCAGATCAGAAGGGAGGTGCCCAGGTAGACTGCAGAGAGGGACAATCTTCAATTAAGATAAGGGAAAAAGCTGAAAAGCTTGTCAAGGGGTGCAGGGCTTTCATTCTTTTCATACAAAGAAGATTGTCCCCTGCTGTTATCTGTCTGGTCTTACAACCAGATTCACATCTGAGAAGAGATGGCTTACACTAGGAAAAAGGGGCAGGAGGGGGAAACTTTGCTTGTGAATATCTCTTAAACCATAAAGGTTTGAGGGATAAGACTTATATCGTTCTTCATGTTTTTTAATGTCTACAAAATAAAATAAAGATAAAACGAAGTATTACTATCCCTTTAATGCTCTGGTAAGAGCTAGGATTTATTTTTCTGTTATTTATTTATTTTGAGTTGCTTTAAAAATACACACTTTTGGACTATACAATAAATACTGTTAAAGAGACTTCCAGATTCTGTTGTTTATAGCCCTAGAAGACTGTGCTAAGAAATCCTAAAGCTGTGAGTATTTATCATACTACACTACACCACACTACACTACACACACACAAAATATATGCACACAATACACACAACACTCACAATACACACACTATACACACACAATACACACAAAACACAATACGCACAATACACATAATACTCACTACATATACGCACAGTACATACAATATACACACAACACACACAATATACACAACACTCATAATACAAACAACACACACACAATTTACACAACACCTACAATGGCACAAAACACACAATATACAGACACAATATGCAGACACACACACACTATACACACAATATATACATAATACACACACAACACAGACAACACACACACAGTAAACATAACACACACTGCTCACAAAATAAACACACTATAAACAATATGCTTTTTTATACTGAAATATTTCTTGGTTTTACATTAATAATACAAGATACTCGTATACACAATATACACAGTTACAATGCATACACACAATACACACACACTCTACAAACAATATACACAACACACACAATACATGCAATATATACACACAAACATAAAATGCACACAATATACACATACATACAATACCAATACACATACACACACACACAGAATACACACATGCACAATACACACAATAAACACATATGCAATAAACACACACACCCAATACATACACACACAATATACACAAATACACAACATGCATATACAATGCATACCTGTACAAAATACAAACAACACACACACTACACAAAATACTCAATAATACAATATATACACAAAGTACACAGATACTATAGACAATACAATAATATAGACAAGCAAAACATACACTCTCAATCACACATGCTCACACTCTTACACACTAACATGCGCTAATGCTCACAGAAGCTCACGCTCTCACACTCATGCTCACTGATGGAGAGTTGTGCAACTCAATGTTTTGCAGTGCATTGCATGCCTTTTTGGAGCTGAAAGGGTTAAACACTGAAAATTCAGCAATGCATTTTGAATTCAAAAGGCTACAGAAACAGTATCTGGCAACAATATCAATATCTAACAAGAGCAAGACTTTATTAACCCTTTAAGTCAAAGGGTTAAATACCATACATTTATGGTTGATGACAGTGTAATCTTCTAATGTATAGTAAGATAATAATAATAGTTATTCTACTTTTATTATCATTTTTATAGAACATGAGTACCAAAATAGGGGTGAGAACATACAATGGCATACAGAGCCTAACAGCCAAATGACAGTAAGAGCCCTGCTTGTGAGAGATGGAGGGAGTGATGGAATATATGAGACACAATGAAAAGAGTAATGTTATGCTAGCTTAACAGTTGGAACCAGCTGGAACTAAGGCCTTTGGGAAAAGGCTTGTGAGAAGATCGGTGTTATCAAGAAGAGTGTGAAAGTTGGGCAGAAGTCTGATATGTGAGTTATATATCTGGAGTGTAGCCCAGGAAAATTGTAGACAGACGTGAAAGGATGTTTTGAGGGTGGATGGGAGACAATGGTTATGTGAAGAGCACAAGGAGCAGCTTGGGGAATATTTAGATACTAGTGAAAAAGCCGTGTACACAGACCAAGGTCCGGGTAATGTTAACCCTTTGAGTGCCAGAGGGGTATGTAATGCATTGCTTTTCAATGCATCGCGTACCCCTCTGGCACTCAAATGGTTAAGCAGCCGCTACTTCACTGTTCCACTTGATGTACTCACTCACGCGATGTAATCATGCACAGTAGAGACTGCCTGAACAAAAGCAGTCTCTACTGCGCATGGTGGCTTCTGACAAACATCCTAGCAAATTATTATATAGGATGAGTGAAGAAGTATATGAAGGAGATGAGTTGAAGAGCAGATTAAAGAATTTGTGTTTAAATGAAATGGGAAATCATTGTAGGGACTTTCAAGGGGACAGCCACAGAGTACTGACAGGCAAGATGAATAGGTCTGGCAACAGCATTTTGGACAGACTGAGAGGCAAATGAAGAGAGACAGGTTGGTGGGAGCCCAGTCAGAAGAAAATTACAATAATCAATGTTTAGTGAGTAGATAAGCATTTGGTGGCATCTTAGGTGAGGAAGAAGAGAACATGCAATATTTATAGGTGGAGACAGTAAGACTTTGAGAGGGATTGGATGGCTGGGTATATAACAGAAAGAAGAGTTGAAGTTAATCCCTAGACAGCATATCTGTGATATGGCTGAAATGGTGGAGTTGTTGGCCATCGTGCTGGGTTTCTCTATCTGTGATGCAGCTACAAAGGGGTAGCTGTGCCGATCCAAGTCACAGGAATCTAAGGAATGGGAGTCAAAGGGGACTCTTTAGACCATTCCCAGAAGAAGATATACCAAACAAATTATTATAGTCCAAGAACACTTAGTGCTTTATTGGAATTGGCCATGGTTTATATAGCCCCATTGCCAGTGGAAAGGGGAATGTGACATGCAATAGGACAGGAACAGATTAACACATAGCACAATGGAGGCAGGTTATACAGATAACCCTGGCATCATACTAATCTCATCACACTGAGAACAATGGTGAATATACAACAGTAGTAAAGGATTAGTGAAGTAACACCTAAGCAACCACTGCAGAAAATAAAGTGACAATTTACCACAATTTAACACCTGCAGGTCCATGTAAAACTAGAGACCAAATAATATTCATAAAACAGGGGTCCAGCATCTGTTACAGGTATTAACAGATGTACTCGTAAGAAACCATAGGTCCTTTACAGTGATAATGGTAGAATTCTTTTCATAAACATTTCCAACCAAAAATAAACTATTCACACTCAATATAAGATGGGCAGCAGCAGTGAACATCTTTGAGTCTAAGAGATGTAACTAATGAAAGATGTCAAAACTAATTTCATAGAACAGTGGTTGCCAAACTGGGTTTTGTGGAACTCTGGTGTTCCCTGAAGTGCAACAGTGTCCATGGATTAAATATAAGAAATGGCAGACAGTTGAAAAAGGCAGAGACTGCAGACAGTGCATGTGTAGTTCTGTGACTACCAGTTGACGAGTGGTAGATTTAAACATTTCACACAGTACAATTCTGTTAGATTGTTATTGTAATAAATAATCTAAAGTAGTTGTAAACTTTAGCTTAATAGTTTAGTCTTAATTTTCTGGTACCATTATGCATATATTTAATATTGTTATAATCTTAACCACTTGGATGCTAGAGAGGTCTCCAGGGCATGGATAAACATGCATTGGTGACCTCTCTAGCATCCACAAGGTTTAAGTGTTTGTTATTGCTCCACCAGGATTTTATTGGAAAAAAGAGTTCCATCACTCTAAAAAGTTTGAGAACTGCTGTTGTAGGTCTTCTCAAATTTTGTAGAGAAGCCAGCAAGTCTCTTTTTTTTAGCATTTATCATTTTTGTTAGTTTTGGTGCAAGAAACAAAGGGACATAATAAGGTCACAAGGTAAGGTTGCACTCATCAGGATTGCCTGCTGCAGACTCAATCAGATAATCAAATCAATTAACTAACTGAATAACACCATCTACATATTTTCGCTCTTATATTGATCAGTCATCATTTTAAATATAATTATATCTTTTTCTTCAGAACCAGCAGAAGTGTGTGTTTATAATGGCTCTATGTATGAGGTGAGTAGATTTAAAAGTTAATAGCTAAGTAAATGAATGAAACAAAATGAAAAAAAAAATCATGTGCATGTTAAAGGATCTCTATACTATATAAGCTGATATAACTTTAAATGTCATAAAGTTACAGCTATAATATGTTAAAATTGATCATCCATGTGTTACATTCCTAGAATATTATCCTAATCTTCCTATAACATGTGTGAACTGTCCTATTCAGAGAACTTTTATTTAATTTTTCGAGTGTTGTTTGAAATGCTAATTTATTATTAGTGTCCATTTCTCTTGTATTCAGAAAAGCTGTTACCTTATATTTTCCCATTCACACACAATCCTGGACAATTGCTTCAGAGATACCTATTAAGACTGCTATTGAACTTGAAGCCTCTAAAAGTCAGGAATGACTTATCTCTTAGGGCCATATGTTCAAAGAAGTTGGGATCATTAATATTTTCAGAGCGTGTCGGTTGTGATTGTAAATATGTTGTTTGTCCTGACTGAAATTGTTGTATGGAACAACAAAAAAATGTCTTAACTAAAGACAAAAATGTCTTAAAAAATGTCTTAACAGCAAAAATGTATTTAAAAATGTCTTAACTAACGACAAAAATGTCTTCACTAAAGACAAAAATTCTCACATTTAGAACACATTCCCTTCACTTTTTTCTTAAAGTACAAATTTTGTCTTTTGAAAGACATTTTTTTGTCGTTAGTTACGACAAATTTTCTTTTACTCTATACGACACTGGAGAATAGTTTAGCCACGCCCTAGCCACGCCCCTTTGCCCATCAATTCTGGAGTTGTGTCATACACAACGGACATTACTAGTTTTTTGTCGTATACTCTATAGAAAATATGTCGTTCATGCATTCAAGGACTTATTTTTGTCTTTCATACGACAATTTTATGTCATTATCCCTTTGAACATACGGCCCTTAGAGTATATGTAAGACTGGAGTTTATGCCTAAAAAACAAATAGAAACATTTTACAGATGTTTAAGTACACAATATTTAAATATATATATATAATATATTTGGTAAATTTTAAGGTGTTAGTGTTCCATTATGGTTATTGTACATATCTTTCTAAATAAGTGTTTATTAATACAGTCTTCTAGTTTGTGCTACAGCTGGACAATCTGAGGCCTTCCAATTGTTGAGAATTTCCATCATCTTGGAATGAAGGACATTGTAAGTTTCAGCAGCTGGTAGGCCTCAAATTACCTACCCCTTTCCTAAACAAATTAAACTTACATTTTATGGAAGTAAATTGCATGGCATTATATATTTTTTTCCAATGTCCCTTTACTGAAATCCAGTCAAAACAAAAACATGTTTATATGTTCTCCTTTTTTTATATACAGCAGGATCTGTATTCAATGAGTCATATAGATGCATTGATTGGTAGAAAAAATTATACAGGCTCCAAACTTGGATATTCTATGCATTACATATTAACCTAGTCTCTTCCATTGGTCCCAACATGGTTGTGTACTTTAACAAACATATCTAACCTTCATTATCCATGTAAAACTGGTACTTGACATTAAATGGACATTATGACCAAAAAATGAAATGGTGCATATCCATTAAATTATTATGTATGTTCCGTCAGCATTAAAATAAAAAAATAATTGTAGCAAATGTTTGAAGATCTTTAAAACTAAAGGTTAAAAAGTGGCTAAAGTTGTTACATGTTATCAGGCTTAAAAAAAATAAAACTATAGGCAGATAATTGCTTTTTGATTAGAAGTCACCCAGTCCAAGTCTCAAAGATTCTTATCTCCAATGTATTTGTTTACCTCAATTATGATATGCATTGTCCTTATCACATAGAAAACTATAATCTGTGGCTAAATAGAAAGCTATGGGAAGATCCCAAATTCATCATCCTCAGGGAGGCAAATTTGGGTCGGTGAACTCTAAGGGCATAGCAGCTATCTGTATTCAGTACAAATGAAGAATAGCCACATTAACATAGCTTAGTGAGTCATTGCCATATTCCTGTGGGTGTGTTTATATATATCTAAATATGCAAATGATCTATTATCAAATCAAGCACTGCACATTGTAAACCTGGCAAAGGCTTGATGAAAGCATTACAGTGTAGGTGTGTTTGAAGTGTAATTACTGAGATGAGCTTGTAAAGACACCTAAGTGCCTACTACGAGATGAGATTGGGTCCAGTTTTGATAAACTGGACCCCTATTGAACCTTAGTGCATTTTCCCCCCAGGTCTTTCCACTCTCCAGTATCATATTAAAGTGGAGACTAATGAGGCAAATCAGGCCTATCAATCCCACTCTTCATTGGGCCAATCAGCCCAGCCACATATCTTTTACCGTATGTCTGTTCATTGCTCTCAGCATTAAGTGCCTTTCACACATTGAAGATGGAGGCATTATGGGCAATACTCAAGGAGCTAAACACAAGCAATTCAAGTGCAAACAAACTGCACCAAAAGAGTCAAATAAAAATTCTGATTAATTTAAATGGGGCTTCTAGCTGCTTGAATGTTATAGGCTTCACATTGGGAAAGTCTGTTTGTATCAGATTGCTAATCTTTAACCCCATAGTGACAATTGACTTACCAGGTAAGTCCCACAAAAACTGTCACTTAGTGACAGAGAACATACCTGGTAAATCCTGGAAGTCCGGGTCTCCGTGCGGCTGCATGCCGTTCGGAGACTCCGGACTCGTTTAAAAAAAAAAAAAAGTTCCACGGCCGTTAAGGTGACAGCCGCGTACAAACGCGGCTGTCACTAAGGGGTTAAAGTGGACCTATCACCTTGGTTTTTTTTTTACATGTTTTAAAACTTCGCTCAAAACTGCCTATGTATCATGTTAACCAAAATTCCTTCAGATGCATACTTGAGGAGAACTTCACACTTTTATTTCTGGGAAAAGTGAAAGTGAAATTCTCCTAATAGTGCCGCTCTTTTAGCCTTTTCTGACCGTTTTTTCAAGAGAACACTGAGCTTGGAGAGACTACATATCACAGTGCCCGTGATTCTAGCAACAGGGCGACATTGCTACTTCCGGCTTTACCCTTGCATGATTCTTATTGGCTATTGGGCTCTGGCTCCTCCCAGGGTTAGCCTTTTTAAACTCTCTCCTGTCATCCTTTCAGCACCCTTTCGTGGTGTACCCGTACCTAGCATTTGAGTTACTGCTTGTTCCTGTTCCTTGTATGACCCGGCTTGCCTGACTATGCTCCTGGTGTTCCTGACGCACCTGTGTTCCGATTCCGTTGCTGACTAGGACTAGCTGACTATCTCCGTGTGTACCGACCTGGCTTGGCTGAGTATCTGATTCCATTACTGACTAGGACTGGCTGACTACCTCCGTGTGTACCGACTTGACTTGGCTGAATAACCAATTCCGTTACTGAATAGGACTGGCTATTACCTCTGTGAGTACCGATGTGGCAGTTCTGGCTTCTGACCTATCAGGGTGCGTACCCTGTGTTCAGTTCCACCTACTCTTGCTTTCAGAATACTGCTACAGCGCCTGCCTGGCCTGTCAATCCCCAAGTCACCTGGGGTCTGTGCTGTGAGAGTCTGGTCACTTGCCAGTATCTGTGTGCTGCCTCTGCTATCTCTAGCGTTCTAGGGAATTGGTCACTAGCCAGTGTCCTGTCTGTGCTGCCTCCACTATACCTAGAGTTCTAGGAATTTGGTCACTGCCAGTGTCCTGTCTGTGTTGCCTCCGCTATCCCTAGCATTCTGGGGTCTGGTCTCATGCCAGTGTCCAGTCTGTGTTGCCTCTGCTATCTCTAGCCTCCTAGGAAGTTGCCCTGCAGTTACCCATCCCCATATCTGAACCTTGCTTGTTGTGGTTTTTCCTTGTTCCTGTACCTATCCACAGATCAAGCCAGCAGCATCCTACTGTTAATTACACACTGTTATTCTTCCGTCCATCCTGACCTGCATCAGATAAAGCTTTTTTACCTTACCTAACTGTCTGAGTGTTCTTACAAAACCGTGACACTACATACCTTTACCTGGCAGAGGAAAAACTGGTCGGGGACACTACAAGAGCGAAAAGGTGAACAAATCTCAGTTGGAAATCTAGCTGTGTGATATGAAGGGAACCATCATGGGTATAAAGTAAGTGGCCACTCACACAGGGGAAACTGGGAACATTGCCTTACTGTATTTGAACTGTGACTTTAAAGTAAGGGCCCATCCTATAAGCCATCTCTGACTTGATTTTTATTTATCACACCACTCCAATCCAAATAGTCCATCTATTTGCCACACCAGTGAACTTACTATTGCTTCTCGGATAAAGCCCTATTTGTAGTTGATAAACAACCTACTCTGCCATTTATGACTCGTACATCATTCTCTCCATATCTGATTTTATATATCTGTCTATATGCTAATTTCTCTTAGGAACTATTGACCTTATAAAACTATGTTCTTCTATTATCATTTATTTATATTGTTTTTATTATATATTTTTTTTCATTTATTTTATTATTTTCTTTCCATATTTTATATACAAGATCTATGATTTTATGTTTGAGCTTATGCTAATAAATACTACACTTAGATTGTCTTTTGTGCGCTGTCTCGTCCTACCCCTCTTCCATTAATTTATATTAATCTTCCTATGGGACATGTTCATTAAGAAGGAATTATTAAGTATACATGATTCCCTCATTGCATAGATTTGAATAAGATCCCCAAGTACTCTTCTCATTAGTGCTGAAACCCCAATTTCTCTTCACCTATGCTATTGAGTTGGAGCAAGTATAATTGAGATATGGGTTTACAGTTATAGAGAACCTTATAATGTGCTGATTCAAAGGGTGTAGGTGGGGAAAATCGTCAAAAAATGGCACTTCCTGCTTAGTGAATAATTTCCTGTGAAAAGTGCCTTTTTCACACTTTTTGTCACCTAGCTCATTGCATTGAAATCAATGGAAAGACTGAATTTTTCCCCATCACAAGGCACTTTACTCTTCTTTCCTGCAGGCATATAAAAGGGTGTCATTCTCTCACAGCATGCCAATCTGTGTAGGCGAGAGGCGAAAGCAGCATGTTTTTTTAGCTAGAGAAGATAAAGGAAAATTGAAGCTTATTTTTGGGAGTCTTTTAGGTAGGACATTTGTAGGACATTTAGGAGTACTGATAGACAATAGACTTCATAGCAGTGTGCAGAGTCACTCAGCTGCTGCAAGAGCAAATAGCGTACTAGCCTGCATAAAAAAAAGGTGTAGAAGCAAGGGATGCTAATATTATTCTACCTCTGTATAAATCCTTGGTTAGGCCTCATGTAGAATATGGAGTACAATTTTGGATGCCTTTTCTAAAAAAAAGACATTACTGAACTGGAAAAGGTGCAGAGACCCGCAACAAAACTTATAAAAGGATAGGAGGATCTGAGTTATAAAGAGAGAAAAGCCAAACTGGGTTTGTTTACATTAGAGAAGAGACGTCTAAGGGGTGATATGATTGCCATTTACAAATACATTCAGGGTCAATAAGAACTAGCCATTGAATTATTTATGCAAAGAGCTGAGCTAAGAACAAGAGGTCATCCATTAAGACTAGAGGAAAGGCGCTTTCGACTAAAACAAAGGCAGGGATTCTTTATAGAAAGGGCGGTAAGGCTATGGAATTCTTTGCCTCGGGATGTTGTGCTTGCAGATAATGCAACTGCATTCAAAAAAGCAACGGATGCCTGTCTAGCACAGAACAATATTGACAATTTTGACAGATGCCTTCCTCTGGATCAACAGGGGTGTTTTTGGAATGGGCTGGACTTGATGGACGCATGCCTTTTTTCAGCCTTATCTACTAAGCATTGATTTGTAGGACTTAAGCTTGATAGAAACAGGCCCCCAAAATTGTATATTTTTTGTAGGCCTAGGACTAGGAACAGGTACATATGCACTCACATCAAACACCATGTCACTTACTGTCCCCAATGTGAAAACTCATCACCAGAAACCAAGTACTGCGGCTGTAACTATGCCCCTTTCCACTCCCCTCTAAGGGCACATGACAACTTGCAGACAGTTTAATAGTAATGAAGAACCCTCCCTGCCACCAGCTTAGCATATTCTGCGGGATGGAATCTCCTCAGATACCGCTTTATTCCGTGGTTGCGATTATCCTCCACTACACTGACATGTGTGGTCAGTGCACCACACAGTGTGCAATGGGTGAACATGAACTGCCACATTCTGACATCTACAGAATGGCTATCACTTTGTTCGGGAAGTAGCGATGAACGAGGTGGACTGGCAGAAAATGCAGTTATCCTAGAGCAAAAAAGGTGATGGTGAGCTAGTTTCATTCATCATCAAACTTTCAGCCTCTGGCTGGATTTCTCTGCTCCTCCCCAACTTTGAGCTCTGCCTCACCTCTTGTTGCCTTGGGTGAGAGTCAGGGGTTACAGCAACAATGGTGCTCGATATCTGTGGTGGGTGTTTGGCTTTAACATGTTCAACATAAGTTATGTGTTGTGTTGTCGCCGATGACCGCACTGTGCCTGCCCCAAAAGAAAAATAATCCCACACCCAAGACTTCAGGGGGGAGGGGGAGGGGAAAGGTGGAGGAAATGGCCTTTTTTTCTTCTCCTCCACATTCCCTTTCACTGGCTGGGGCAGAGGATGATGTTGCTGCTGTTGATGCAACTGCCTCAGAATCAGCACTGCAACTAGGACCAGGAGTATTGTTGCTGCTGCTGGAAAGTGGAACCTGTCCTGGTCCAGCATCGCTTGTTGACCCCATTTCCATTGTGGTCTGTAGCACACTAGCCTTCTTCTCAGTATCCTGCTGCCCTTGCAACTCAGCAGCAGCAGGAATAGAGAAGTTGCAAACTCAGCAAATTCCAAAAGCTCACTGGTGGTGGTAATGCCCATCCCTGTCTCCTATTCCTTCTCAGTGTGGGCTAAAAAGGCTGCTGCTGCCATATTACAGACATCTCACTGGTTGTAGGAGGTGATGATAAATGTGACAGAGGTTCCCCTAATGTCACACTTGCCATTTCTTGTGACCTGAAGAAGGAAGACTGGCAACACTAGCAGCAGTCATGGACAGCTGATCTGTGCTCCTGGTGGTGGTGGTATTCTAGGCAACAATTCTGCCTTCTTCAGGATAATGTTCTACCTGGAAAATGCCATTGGGTGTGGGGACTTCCAGGGTCAGGGGGATGGTGTGGGCTCCCTTGACATCTGGATGCTCTGCATTACTTCCCCTACTACTCCCCTAAGGGTAGTCCAAGTAGCTACTTCACCATCATTGTTACTACTACTAACATTAACCACATCAATCTCAGTCCCTGAGTCTTCCTCCTCAGTAGTAATATGATGATCACCCACTCCTTCACTCCTAACACTCTGAACAAGATGCTAGACCTTCTTAGTAGTAGTAGTAGTACTAGTGGCAGGACTGCTTCGGGATGGCAAGTGTGACTTACGTTCCCCTGCTGTAACATTTGGCATCATCACCTCCTCCACCCCTCCTGAGAATTACAAGACATACTGTCAGCAGGTTCAGCACTAGCAGCAGCACAGACAGCTGACCTGTCCTGCTCAACTACTACCCTCATCTTCCTCTGCCCTTGACAAAAACTTCCCCAAGATCCCTAGGGGTGATGTAGAGGGACTGGTCAGCATTGGATGTAGAAAACCAGGGCACCCAGACACTTTCATGTTGGTGGTAGTGGTCACTTCCTCCTCAGACTCACTGGACACATAATGGTCCTTCCAGGTCATCCTTTTATTGTTATTAAACTTGCTCTTAGTGTTAGCAGTCACTATGAGCCTCTTCTGCCTCAATTTCGCTATTCATTACACAACAGCCTAGCACCTCTCTCTCCCCTGTAGCTGCTTGTATTGTTTAACTTCCTGGATAACGACACATTCTTATAGTTAAAAGGCAACAAACACATGATTAAAGGGGCAAAAACTTTCTAGCCATTGAAAAAATAGCGAAGAATTTTTGTCATTGGGGGAAAACATCAAAAGATTTTAATAGATTTATCTAAAGCAGATTTTCCCCTGAAAAAGAGGACAACCAAGTGGCTTTCACAGATTTTTTTGCAGTAACACAATGAGATCTTTCACCCACCCCTACTCTGGCGCTCAGAGCAGTAGCAGGAGGGAAGCCCTAGGTGGGTGGTTGTACACTGCTGCCTATATCTTCCACTTCCAGGAGGTAGGAGTACAGATCTATCAGGTGTCGTAGCACTTTATTTGGAGATATAAAAAAAAGACAGGAAAGCAAATTCAAGTTATGGTGTTGTGCTCTGAAGGTTCCATTTTGTTTAGCATTAACAGCACTATGTCCATTGAACTGGGCCCTCAATAAAGCTGGTGAATAGGAGGAAACAGTAGAAAAGATTACTAATAAAGTGCACATATAGTGTGCATATAGGGACACAGTGTGTCCCTATATGGTATGTGTCTAAATAGGCACATAAAAGGAACATGAATAGGAGCAGAGAATACAACAGGTGCCTCTTTAGGTGCACAGCTTGTAACCATCTAGTATAACGGTGCCCGTGCTCCCTTGTTTTTGTTTTGCTGTCAGTTATCCTGTGTAATGCTCTCATAGGTTGCCCTGTGTTGAGCCCGCCCAGTATAGCCTTTAGATACTGGGTTCCTGCACCCACACGGTGCCCTTTCGTGGTGTTCCTGTACCAGTGCTAACTAACTGCTCCGAGTTCCCAGTGTACCGACTTGGCCTGCCTGACTACTCTTCAGTTCCTGCTCCTGTGTACCGACCCGGATTGCCTGACTACTCTTCAGTATCTACTCCTGTGTATCGACCCGGTCTGGCTGACGTTCCTGCTCCTGTGTACCGCCCTGGACCAGCTGACGTTCCTGCTCTTGTGTTCTGACCCAGTATCACGGTGCCCGTGCTTTCTGTCAGTCTCTATGTGATGCGTTCCTATTGGCTGAGCTATGTTTGGCCCGCCCAGTATGGCCTTTTTATACTGGGCTCTGGCACCTGTCTGGTGCCCTTTCGTGGTGTTCCTGTACCAGTGCTTACTTGAGTTGCTGAGTTCCCGTATACCGACTTGGCCTGTTAGACTACTCTGCTTCTGGTTCCTGCTCCGTGATTCGACCCGGCCTGGCTGACGTTCCTGCTCCTTGAACTGACCCGGCTTGTCTGACGTTCCTGCTCCGTGATCCGACCCAGCTCTCCTGTTCTGGCTTCGTTGTGTCGCTTGGGCGACATTCTGACTTCCGCTGTGACTGGGCCTACCTAGCAGAGTATTCTGTGTTGCCTCCGTTACTGCTACGGCAGTGTACATATTGCTGAGCCTCCGTTAACTCTTGCAGAGCTTACTGTTTCCTCCGTTACCGCTACAGCTGTGTTTTATCCTAAACCACTGTGTCTGAGTGTTGAACAAACCGTTACAGTATGAAAGGTCCATGACCTCAGACAGTAAAGGTGAAGGAAATTCACAAAACATCCACTGGAGGATGGATGTGCACGAGCAGCGTCTGGACCAGTTGGCACTGGCCATGCAGACATTACTTGAGCGTACGGTACACCTCGATAAACTGAGTCAGAATCCGGTGGTCCCCCCAGTCTTGACACCGGAGAGTCATTCCTACTGTTGCCCCAGCTAGAGGGTTAACGGCGGCGGCTCCACTACCACTCAGATATGATGGTAAACCTACCCTTTGCAAAGGGTTTATTAATCAATTAGAGATATTCTTGGAACTAACGCCTCATGCCTTCCCTAATGACCGTAGCAAGGTTGGGTTCATGATATCATTATTAACGGGCAGAGCCCTGGCTTGGGCCAATCCACTGTGGGAAAATGCCAAACCTTGCACTCAGGACTTCAGGGAGTTTGTACGAATGTTCCGGAGAGTATTTGAAGTTCCTGGTAGAGCCGCCTCTGCTGCCAAACGATTGATGGAGGTACAAAAGGGTAATCATACCGTGGGCGATTATGCTATAGAATTTCATACATTGGCAGCAGAGGTAGGATGGAATAACGAGGCGTTAGTGGCAGCTTTTGCTCAGGGTCTTGCCGACCATATTAAAGATGAAATAGCTGCGAGAGAAGTACCCAATGATTTGGACGAGTACATTGATTATGTCATTCTAATTGACTCCCGTATTCATGAAAGACGTATGGCTAAAGACCGTAGGCCACGGCCTAGAAACTACGGGCAAAGCAGTCTTTTGAACCCACCCATGCCTCCCTCACCTCCCATGCCTCCTGACCGTTTACTTGAGCCCAACGAACCAATGCAACTCGGGTTCACCAGACTTACTAAGGAGAAACGGGCACACCGCAGGAGGCAGGGTTTATGTTTATACTGTGGCAAAGCTGGGCCCCTATTAAGTACCTGTCCTGTACCTCCGGGAAACAAACGCACCTAGGGTACCTTGGGGGACAGGCCCTAGGTGGTGTTCAGCAGTCCCTAGATCCAAATACACAGAAACCCACTATCCAGGTGGTATTTTCATGGGCAGAACAGCCAGTTGAGGTTCTGGCCCTAGTGGATTCCGGCGCAGCCGGTTACTTCATGGATTGTTAATTTGCCGAGCTACATAAGATTCCGTTGGTCAAGAGGGATTCTCCCTTAGCCATTGAAGCCATAGACGGCAGACCATTAGAACCAGCTCTGATTACTATGGAAACTATTCCTATTACGATGACTACTGGGGCCCTCCACAAGGAGGAACTATGATTTCGGATAATCCATTCCCCTCATCATGCGGTCATTCTGGGGTTCCCATGGCTACATCTGCACAACCCTCAGTCTGATTGGCAGAAATGTGAGGTCACGACTTGGTCTGAGTATTGCATGGAGCATTGCGTATTGCACCCAGTTAAGATTCTCCCTCCGTGCCAGCTGAATACCGCAAATTCAGTGACGTGTTCAGTAAGGGAGAGGCTAGAGCATTGCCTCAACACAGAACATACTATTGCTCTATTGATTTGCCTCCGGGTGTAGTGCATCCCAGGAGTCGCACATACCCACTGTCGTGAGATGAGAATAAGGTTATGGAAGATTACATTGATGACGCCCTTAAGAGAGGGTGCTGGCTTCTTTTTCGTAAAAAAGAAAAATGGCGAATTAAGACCTTGCATTGATTACCGCGGACTGAATAAATTCATGTCCAAAAATGCCTACCCCATACCACTTATTATGGAACTATTTGACAGGTTAAAAGGTTCCTCCATTTTTATGAAACTTGATCTACGGGCCGCCTATAACCTGATCAGAATAAAAGCTGAGGATGAGTGGAAAATAGAATTTAAAACCAGATCTGGGCATTATGAATACCTAGTTATGCCATTTGGCCTCTTTAACGCACCCGCGGTATTTCAAGAATATATTAATGACATCCTCCGTGACATGCTTCAGTCCTGTGTTGTAGTATACCTTGATGACATACTTATACACTCAGCTAATCTATCCCAACACATCAAGGATGTGTCCGAGTCTTGCTTCGTTTACGCAAGAATAAACTATTCTGTAAATGGGAAAAATGTGAGTTTTACAAGCTCAAAGTGCCCTTCCTGGGTTTTGTGATTTCTAACGATGGTATTGCCATGGACCAGGAGAAACTCGCAGCTGTGTTACAATGGCCACGACCCAAGGGGTTAAAAGCTATTCAGTGCTTTCTTGGCTTTGCCAATTATTATAGGAAATTTATCCAGAACTTCTCCACGATTGTTAAACCTCTGTCTGTCCTTACGCACAAGGGTGCTAATCCATCCCAATGGTCTGACGCAGCCGAATACGCTTTTGAGACATTAAAGTCTGCTTTCGCATCTGCACCTGTACTGTCCCACCCCAACCCTGCTCAGCCATTTAGATTGGAAGTTGATGCCTCCGAAATAGGGGTAGGGGCAGTACTGTCTCAGTGCCCAGTTGCGGGGGACACCTTGAGACCTTGTGGGTTATTCTCAAAGGAACTTTCTAGTGCCCAAAGCCACTAGGAAATTGGTGACAGAACTCCTGGCTATCATTCTCGCTTTGAAGGAATGGCGTCACCTAATGGAGGGTACTAGAACTCCCATATTAATTTTAACTGACCACAAGAATCTGACTTATCTCTCAGAAGCGAAAAGGTTGTCCTCTCGTCAGGCTAGATGGGCACTGTTTTTATTCCGCTTTAACTTTGTAGTATCCTACCTGCCGGGCTCTAAAAACGTTAGGGCGGATGCCCTGTCTAGACAATTTGGGCCAGAGGTAGAGAAGGATGAGCCTCCTGTGCCTATCCTTCAGCCCAATCATATCCTGGCTACAGTATGTACTAGTATCACTTCGCCACTGGGGGAGGAGATTTTGGCTACCCAGGCTACGGCACCTGCAGAAACCCCAGTAGGCAAGTGTTTTGATGATGAGCCATTCCGTACCCATCTGCTTGAGACATATCACTCGTCTAAGGCTGCTGGGCATATTGGGAGGGATCAACTAATATGGTCTCTTTCACAAGTATTTTGGTGGCCCTCCCTTAGAGCATATTGCTCCGCATTCACTGTAGCCTGACCACCTGTGCTCGTGCCAAAACCCCCAGACACCTCCCAGTGGGCTTACTCCAACCTGTACCTAATGGTGAATGCCCGTGGTCCCACATATCCATTGATTTCCTGGGAGAACTGCCAGTGTCCAGGGGTACTCGTTTATTCTGATGGTGGTTGACAGATTTTCTAAAATGGCTCATTTCGTACCCCTCTCTGGTCTTTCTTCAGCCCAGGAGCTGGCAGTAGTCTTTGCTAGAGAAGTGTTCCGGTTGCAATGGGTTCCTAGAGTTGTGGTGTCCAACCGGGGGAGCCAATCCGTGTCCAGATTCTGGAGGGCATTCTGTGGCCAGATGGGCATTCAATTGTCCTTTTCCTCCGCCTACCATCCCCAGACCAATGGGGCCGCTGAGCGTGCCAATCAGGGACTGGAGCAGTTCCTGCGCTGCTTCATGACTGATCATCTTGACAATTGGGCTGACCTGTTGCCGTGGGCAGAGTTCGCCAGGAACTGTGCAGTTAATTCATCGTCCGGTAGCTCCCCGTTCCTCATCAATTATGGGTTTCAGCCATGCCTGCTCCCGGACTCATTCCAGTCGCAACAGATTCCAGCTCTGGATGAGCATATTGAGCAGCTGCACTCCACCTGGGCACAGGTTCAGAGGGCCCTCAGACAGTCATTCCAGCGCCATCAGCGACATGCCAATTGTAGACGGCTGCCAGCGGTCTCCTTTCGGGTTGGGGACAGGGTATGGCTCTCCTCCAGAAACCTCAATTTGCAAGTTCCATCCAATAAGTTGGCTCCCCGATTCATTGGCCCTTTCAGGGTGATCCGTAAAGTCAATCCAGTCTCATATGCCTTGGAACTCCCGGCATCTATGCGTATACATAATGTGTTCCATGTATCTCTGTTAAAACCTCTGGTATGCAACCGCAACACTACAACTCCGGTGGCGCCTGGTGGGCCAAGAGGAGTACGAAGTTCAAAGAATAATTGATTCACAAAGATTTAGAGGAAAATTGCAATACGTGGTCCACTGGAAGGGCTATGGCCCTAAAGAGCGTTCATGGGTTGATCAGAAGGACCTTCATGCTCCTAGATTGTTGAGCAATTTTCACTCCAAATATCCCCAGAAACCAGGTCCCTCTTCCAGGAGAGGGGGTCTTTGAGAGGGGGGTACTATCAAGGTGCCCGTGCTTTCTGTCAGTCTCTGTGTGATGCACTCCTATTGGCTGAGCTATGTTTGGCCCGCCCAGTATGGCCTTTTTATACTGGGCTCTGCCACCTGTCTGGTGCCCTTTCATGGTGTTCCTGTACCAGTGCTTACTTGAGTTGCTGTGTTCCCGTGTACCGACTTGGCCCGTTAGACTACTCTGCTTCTGGTTCCTGCTCCTTGATTCGACCAGGCCTGGCTGACGTTCCTGCTCCGTGATCTGACCCGGTTTGTCTGATGTTCCTGCTCCGTGATCCGACCCAGCTCTCCTGTTCCGGCTTCGCTGTGTCACTTGGGCGACATTCTGACTTCCGATGTGAATGGGCCTACCTGGCAGAGTATTCTGTGTTGCCTCCGTTACTGCTACGGCAGTGTACATATTGCTGAGCCTCCGTTAACTCTTGCAGAGCTTACTGTTGCCTCCGTTACTGCTATGGCAGTGTGCCATTGGCTGGGCCTCCTGTTAACTCTTGCAGAGCTCACTGTTGCCTCCGTTACCGCTACAACTATGTTTTATCCTAAACCACTGTGTCTGAGTGTTGAACAAACCGTTACACCCGGCCTGGCTGACGTTCCTGTTCCTGTGCACCGACCCGGCTTGATCAATGTTCCTGCTTCCTTGTCCTTGTCGCATCAGCGACATTCTTACAATCCGGTTACCATTGGCTTGTCCTCCGCTACTGCTCCGGCAGGTTGCCAAGTGTTGTCTCAGTTACCGCTCCGGCAGAGCCCCTCTGTCCTAGTCCTCCGCTACTGTTATACCGCTTGGAAGTGTGTGCCTCCATGATTGCTCCGGTAAAGTGCCATTGGCTTATCCTCCGCTACTGCTCTGGCAGGTTGCCAGTGTTGTTTCAGTTACTGCTCCGACAGAGAGCCTCTGGCTTAGTCCTCCGTTACTGTCATACCGATTGCAAGTGTGTGCCTCCGTGATTGCTCCGGCAGTGCTCATTCTCATTGGGCTGGCAGTTCACGTATGTTTGCTGACCTTGGCTTGTTAAAGTATCATTCCAGTACCTTCACACATGGGACTGTTTGCCATCATTGATGAACTTTAACTCCTGTAGTGCCAGAGTCCTGGGAACCTACTTCTCTTGCCTGACCTGTGTCAGTATATAGTGTCTGTACCTTCATGTTTTGCTGGACCTGTGCGGGCATTGAATAATTTACCTGTCGTGTGTCTGTACTATACTGTTGTATATTACAGGACCTGTGAGGGTTCTTACTGTATTGTTTTATTCAATAAAACTGTGTTTTTATCCTAACCACTGTCTGTAAGTCAAACAAACTATTACAGTACGAAAGGGCCATGACCTCAGACAATAAAGTTGAAGGTAATACACAGAACATCCACTGGAGGATGAATGTGCATCAGCAGCGTTTGGATCAGTTGGCATTGGCCATACAAACTATTCTTGAGCGTACGGTGCACCTTGATAAGCCTGTTCCAAATCCGGTGGTCTCCCCAGTTTCGACACCGGAGAGTCAGCCCATGACTTTGGTTGCCTCAGTCAAAGAGTTAACCGCTTCTGCTTCGTTGCCACTCAGATACAATGGTGAACCCAACTTATGCAGAGGGTTTATTAACCAACTTGAGATATTTTTGGAGTTAACTCCTCATGCCTTTCCCAATGACCGTAGTAAAGTCGGGTTTATGATATCCTTACTGACCGGCAGAGCCCTGGCATGGGCCAATCCCTTATGGGAGAATGCTAAACCTTGCCCCAGGAATTTCAGGGAATTTGTGCAAACATTTCGGAGAGTATTTGAAGTTCCTGGTAGAACCGCCTCTGCTGCTAAACGTTTGATGGAGATACAACAGGGCAATCGTACGGTGGGCGACTATCACGGTGCCCGTGATTCGTGCTGCTCTGTGTCTGTCACTTGCCGAGTATTCCTGATTGGCTGTCTGTCATTAGTCCTCCTCACACAGCGTTCCTGTACGTTAACGTTCCGGTGTTCCAGTGTTCCTGTACGTTAATGTTCCGGTGCTCCAGCGTTCCAGTGTTCCTGTATGCTAACGTTCCGGTGTTCCAGTGTTCCAGCGTTCCTGTGTGCCTGTATGCCGGGGTTCCTGTGCTCCAGCACCGTGCGGGTTAACCTGTACGAGTTCCTGAGTCTCGCGTTCCAGCTGTCGCTTCGGCGACATTGTTCTCCTCGCTATTGCATACACATTGTTGGTTCCAGCGTGCGGACGCTGGTTTACTCCACTAAACCTGGTTGCAATATACATTGTTGGTTCCAACGTGCTGACGCTGGTTTACTCCACTACATACACATTGTAGGTTCCGGCGTGCGGACGCTGGTTTACTCCACTAACTGGTTGCGAGATACATTGTTGGTTCCAGCGTGCGGACGCTGGCTTGCTCCACTAAACCTGGTTGCAATACACATTGATGGTTCCAGCGTGCGGACGCTGGTTTACTCCACTAAACCTGGTTGCGGTATACATTGTTGGTCCCAGCGTGTGGACGCTGGTTTACTCCACTAAACTGGTTGCGAGATACTTTGTTGGCTTCGGCGTGCGGACGCTGGTTTGCTCCATTAAACCTGGTTGCGATATACATTGTTGGTCCCAGCGTGTGGACGCTGGTTTACTCCACTAGACTGGTATTGAGATACTTTGTTGACTCCAGCGTGCAGACGCTGGTTTGCTCCACTAAACCTGGTTGCGATATACATTGTTGGTTCCAGCCGTCGGACGCTGGTTTGTTCCACTAAACCTGGTTGCGATATATTGTTGGTTCCAGCGTACGGTCGCTGGTTTGCTCCATTAAACCTGGTGGCGCTATTTACCATTAGTCCCAACGTGCGGACGTTGGTTTGCTCCTGAACATCCAGTACTGTGGTCAGTCGCTGTCCACTTCCTTGCAGTTGTCTGTAAGGCCGGTAGAACCTTGTAATTCACCATCTTTAAGGTTGCCTTACCCGGTATAGGCAAGGCCGGTAGAGCCTGTCATTAAAACTGTCACTTGGGTTGCCTTGCCCGGTATTTAGGCAAGGCCGGTAGAACCTATTGTATGTTCTATTACTGTTGTATTGTTATGTATGTTTACCCTACGGGGACTGACTTTAACTTTTAATAAAGTTAAGTTATTTTACCAAACCTTAAGTCTGAGAGTCTTCAAAAACCGTGACAGCGACTATGCCATAGAATTCCGTCCATTAGCAGCAGAGGTAGGTTGGAATAATGAGGCACTGGTGGCAGAATTTGCCCAAGGTCTGGCTGACCAGATCAAAGATGAGACCGCAGCGAGAGAATTGCCTAGTGATTTGGATGAATATATTGACTATACCATTCTGATTGACTCTCGGATCTGTGAGAGACTTGTGGCTAAAGACCGTAGGCTACGGCCTAAAAGCAGTGGACATAGCAGTCTTTTGTGCCCACCCACCCCTCCCTCTTTGTCTAAACCTCTTGACCTTAAACAAGACTCCTGTGAACCTATGCAACTAGGTTTTACCAGATTAACCAGGGAGGAAAGGGCACACTGCAGGAGGCAGGGGTTATGTTTGTACTGTGGTAAAGCTGGGCATATGTTACGTACCTGCCCCATACGAACGCACCTAGGGTACCTTGGGGGACAGGCCCTAGGTGGTGTTCAACCGTCCCTAGACCCAATCATGCAGAAACCCATGATCCAGGTGGTATTTTCTTGGGCAGAACACTCTGTGGAGGTTCTGGCTCTGATTGATTCCGGCATGGCCGGTTATTTCATGGATAGTTCCTTTTCTGCGCTACATAAAATTCCGCTGGTTAAAAGGGAATCGCCCTTAGCCATTGAAGCCATTGATGGCAGACTATTAGAACCAGCTCAGATTATGATGGAAACCATTCCACTGCCTATGACGATTGGGGCCCTGCACAGAGAGGAACAGCAGTTCCAGATAATCCATTCCCCTCACCATGCGGTCATTCTGGGGTTCCCTTGGTTGCATCTGCATAACCCCCAGTTTGATTGGCAGAGTTGTGAGATTACTTCCTGGTCTCAGTATTGCATGAAGCATTGTGTGTCTCATCCTGTCAAGATCCTGTGTGCCTCTCCCTCCTTGCCAGCTGAATACCAACAATTTAGTGACGTTTTTAGTAAGGGAGAGGCTGGCACCTTGCCCCAGCACAAGACATATGATTGTGCCATTGAGTTTCGCCCGGGGTTGGTGCCCGCTAGGGGACGCACGTACCCGCTGTCATGCGAAAGGAATCGTGCTGTGGAAGAATACATTGAGGATGCTCTTAAGAGAGGGATAATTAGGAGGTCTACCTAGCCTGCTGGCACTGGGTTCTTCTTTGTTAAAAAGAAGAGTGGTGAGTTAAGGCCGTGTATTGATTATCGTGGTCTAAATAAATTAATGCCCAAAAATGCCTATCCTATACCACTCATCACTGAACTATTTGACAAGTTAAAAAGTTCTTCCATTTTTACGAAATTAGACCTACATGCGGCCTATAACCTTATCAAGATAAAAGCTGGGGATGAGTGGAAAACGGCATTTAATACCAGATCCGGGCATTATGAATATCTAGTTATGCCATTTGGTCTCTGTAATGCACCTGCGGTGTTTCAAGAATTTATTAATGATATCCTCCGTGATATGCTACAGTCCTGTGTGGTAGTCTACCTTGATGATATACTTGTACACTCGGCTAATATGTCCCAACACATCAAGGATGTGTCCGAGATATTGCTCCGCTTGCACAAAAATAAACTATTCTGTAAAATGGAAAAGTGCAAGTTTCACAGGTCCAAAGTGCCTTTTTTGGGTTTTGTGATCGCTAAGAAGGGTATCGCTATGGATCAGGAGAAACTCGCAGCAGTATTACAATGGCAACGGCCCAAAGGGTTAAAGGCGATCCAGCGCTTTTTGGGGTTCGCCAATTATTACAGAAAGTTTATCCAGAATTTCTCCACTATTGTGAAGCCACTGTCTGACCTCACGCACAAGGGTGCTAATCCTTCCCAATGGTCTGAGGCAGCCGAGCATGCCTTTGAGACACTGAAATCCGCTTTCGCATCTGCTCCTGTACTGTCCCACCCCAACCCATCTCTTCCATTTATGCTGGAGGTCGATGCCTCTGAGATTAGGGTAGGGGCAGTACTATCTCAACGCCCGGTGGCAGGGGGTGCTCTCAGACCATGTGGGTTTTTCTCAAAGAAGTTGTCTAGTGCCCAAAGTCATATGAGATTGGTGACAGAGAACTTCTGTCTATCATTCTTACATTGAAGGAATGGCGTCACCTACGGAGGGTACCAGAAGTCCTGTGCTAATCCTAACTGACTACAAAAACCTGACCTATCTTTCAGAGGCTAAGAGATTGTCCTCTCATCAGGCCAGATGGGTTCTGTTTCTATCCCGATTCAACTTCATAGTATCATACTTGCCGGGCTCCAAGAATGTTAGGGCTGATGCCCTGTCTAGACAATTTGGGCCTGAAACCAATAGGGACGAGGTCCCAGTAAACATTATACAGCCTGACCGCATCCTGGCTACCCTACGTACTAGTATCACTTCGCCACTGGGGGAAGAGATTCTGGCCACCGAGGCTATGGCCCCGCCGGAAACCCCAGTGGGCAAGTGTTTTGTTGATGAGCCATTCCGTACCTGTTTACTTGAAACATACCACTCATCTAAGGCTGCTGGGCATATTGGGAGGGATCAACTAATATGGCCTCTCTCACAAGTTTTCTGGTGGCCCTCCCTGAGGGCTGATTGTTCTGCATTTACCGCAGCCTGTGCCACCTGTGCTCGTGCCAAGGCCGCTAGACACCTCCCAGTGAGTCTACTCCAGCCAGTGCCTAATGGTGAATGTCCCTGGTCCTATGTATCCATTGATTTCCTGGGAGAATTGCCAGTGTCTAGGGGGTATTAGTTCATCCTGATGGTGGTTGACAAGTTTTCTAAAATGGCTCATTTCGTGCCCCTCCCTGGCCTTCCCTCTGCCCAGGAGTTAGCTGTTATTTTCGCCAACGAAGTGTTTCGGTTGCATGGGGTACCTAGAGTTCTGGTATCTGACCGCGGGAGCCAATTCGTATCCATATTTTGGAGAGCATTCTGTGAACAGATGGGCATTCAACTGTCCTTTTCATCTGCCTACCATCCCCAGACCAATGGGGCCGCTGAGCATGCCAATCAGGGACTGGAGCAGTCCTGTGCTGTTTTGTCACAGATCATCATGATAATTGGGCAGACCTGTTGCCGTGGGCAGAGTTCGCCAGGAACTGTGTGGTCAATTTATCGTCCGTGAGCTCCCCATTTCTCAGAAATTATGGGTTCCAGCCTTGTTTGCTCCCGGACTCCTTCCAGTCACAACAGATTCCAGCTCTGGACGAGCACATAGAGCAACTCCGCTCCACTTGGGCACAGGTTTAGGGGGCCCTCAGTCAGTCATTCCAGCATCATCAGCGGCACGCCAACCATAGACGGCTGCCAGCGGTCTCCTTTCAGTTTGGGGACAGGGTATGGCTCTCCTCCAGAAACCTCAAGTTGCAAGTTCCGTCTAACAAATTGGCTTCCCGGTTTATTGGCCCATTCAGGGTGCTCCGTAAAATTAACCCTGTTTCATATGCCTTGGATCTCCCTGCATCTATGAGCATTCATAATGTGTTCCATATATCTCTTTTGAAACCTTTGGTATGCAACCGCTACACTACCACTCCTGTGGTTCCTGGCCCGGTAGAGGTGGAGGGTCAGGAGGAGTACGAGGTTCAAAGCATTATTGATTCACGCAGATTTAGAGGAAAATTGCAGTACTTGGTCCATTGGAAAGGCTATGGCCCCGAGGAACGTTCCTGGGTTGATCAGAAGCACTTTCATGCTCCTATATTACTGCGCATTTTTCACTCTAAATATCCTCGGAAGCCAGGTCCCTCTTCCAGGAGAGGGGGTCTTTTAGAGGGGGGTACTATCACGGTGCCCATGCTCCCTTGTTTTTGTTTTGCTATCAGTTATCCTGTGTAATGCCCTCATTGGTTGCCCTGTGTTGAGCCCGCCCAGTATGGCCTTTATATACTGGGCTCCTGCGCCCACACGGGTCCCTTTTGTGGTGTTCCTGTACCAGTGCTATCTAACTTCTCAGAGTTCCCAGTGTACCGACTTGGCCTGCCTGACTACTCTTCAGTTCCTGCTCCTGTGTACCGACCCGGATTGCCTAACTACTCTTCAGTATCTGCTCCTGTGTATTGACCCAGCCTGGCTAATGTTCCTGCTCCTGTGTACCGACCCGGACCGGCTGACGTTCCTGCTCCTGTGTTCTGACCCGGCCTGGCTGACGTTCCTGTTCCTGTGCACCGACCCGGCTTGATCGACGTTCCTGCTTCCTTGTCCTTGTCGCCTCTGTGACATTCTTACAATCCGGTTACCATCGGCTTGTCCTCCGCTACTGCTCCGGCAGGTTGCCAAGTGTTGTCTCAGTTACTGCTCCAGCAGAGCGCCTCTGGCCTAGTCCTCCGCTACTGTCATACTGGTTGCAAGTGTTGCCTCCGTGATTGCTCCGGTAAAGTGTCATTGGCTTGTCCTCCGCTACTGCTCCGGCAGGTTGCCAAGTGTTGTCTCAGTTACTGCTCCAGCAGAGCGCCTCTGGCCTAGTCCTCCACTACTGTCATACCAGCTGCAAGTGTGTGCCTCCGTGATTGCTCCGGTAGTGCTCATTCTACCTCAGTTGGGCTGGCAGTTCACGTATGTTTGCTGACCTTGGCTTGTTAAAGTATCATTCCAGTACCTTCACACATGGGACTGTTTACCATCATTGATGAGCTTTAACTCCTGCAGTGCCAGAGTCCTGGGAACCTACTTCTCTTGCCTGACCTGTGTCTGTATATAGTGTCTGTACCTTCATGTTTTGCTGGACCTGTGTGGGCACTGAATAATTTACCTGTCGTGTGTCTGTACTATACTGTTGTATATTACAGGACCTGTGAGGGTTCTTACTGTATTGTTTTATTCAATAAAACTGTGTTTTTATCCTAACCACTGTGTCTGTGAGTCAAACAAAGTGTTACATCTAGATGCACTGTAGATCTAGATGCACTGTAACACCTTTTAGGGATTCTTCATGTTTTGTGACATGTAGATTGCAGAAAATCGGCAAAAAATGTACACTAATCTTCAATACACCTGTAACGGCAATTAACTAGGAAATGGCTGGGCTTTAACATGTTTATATTAGTTGCCCTTTAAAGTAGACTGTCTGACCAATTTGATTCGAAAGACACAGGCAGCTGCAGTCCAAACAATTTCCTTGCTGATCTTGATGTTATTTTCACTGGATTGGACGTGTCTGGGGGTGTGTGAGAAGGGAGCAATGGAGGTTGACCCCAGATACCCCAAGTTTCTGTCTGACTGGATTGATTTGAAAGACACAGGCAGCTGCAGTCCAATTTTCTTGCTGATCTTGCTACTACTGTCTCTGTGCTGGGGAAGTCTGGGGAAAAAAGTTGTTGATTATGTTTTTTAGTTATCATTTTTTTATCTCTTTACATTATCATGAATATGTGCCAGTGTCACATAAGCAGGAGGTTAGTGTTGTGGGCAAAGGACAAAGGCACTGCATGCTAACACAATAGGGTACAAGCTTTCAAGACTTCTTAGGTCTCTTCTTCAGGCGCGTGATAACATGCCTGAGGAAGAGACCTAAGAAGTCTTGAAAGCTTGCCTAAATCTGTTTTTTAGCCAATAAAGGTATCAACTTGACTATATTCATCTCCTATCTTTGAAGAAGACATTTTCAAAGAAAGAAGGGGCTCCAGCTTAACATGCCCTGAAGTTCAGGTGAATGAACCAACATCCCAGTGCAGAAAATGAACTGTGCTGATGGATTTCTACATACATCCTGCATACCTTAAAACCACAGTCAATATAGGGTAGGAGTACACGGTTATCAGACCTCCAGCTGTTGAGGACTACAACTACCATCATCTCCAATCAGCCAGTTGTAGACCCCAACAGTTGATGGTCCAGCAGTTGACTACCCCTGTTGTAGGCTATTTTTTACATGTGTACATGTATCCCAAACTTTAAAGATCCTGGGATTCCGGTGGTATGTATTCTGTGATCAGTCCTCACTTTTAAATTATGTAGCTTATGAAAAAATCCCCCTGCAGAGTTGCACTGTTTCATGTGAAGCCTTACAGAGCAATTTTTCTTCAGTAAAAGATCTGGGGGAAAATGCACTAAGCTGTGATGTGTGTCAGGCAATGCATGGGGAGCACATCACCTTGTTGATGTAGACACACACTTTGCCATTTATACTAAGGATTAGGGATGCAAGGGGAGGGGAGGAGAAGTTCCTCATTAGCATACAGGATTGTCAAACTGCTGTTGATGGAGATGCCCTCCCCTACCCATCTCCGGGAGTTCAACAAACCTGGAGGGAGATTCACTAAGTGGTGATGAAGAGGTGATAAAGTGGAGTTCACTTCTCCAGTAGATCACTTCTACAGTTCTTATGTTATTATATGGAGCCTATGCCGTAAGATATCCAAAACATAAGAAATGTTAATGAATTGTATCCAGAGAAAAACATAGGAATTGGAAAATAGATAAACTGGAGGAGTCATCTCCACTTTATCACCTCTTAGTTTGCAGTATAGTTGTTAAGGCACTGGTTCATTATACCACAAGGTCAGGGTTCAAATGCTCCTTATGCTATTTTTTATTATTTATTTTTTAAGAGTTACATTTTCAATTACAGAAATATTAACAAAAACAAATAAATTGTTAATATTGAAGCTTTTAACCCTTTCAGGGCCACAGGGTTATGCACTGCACATCCATATGGCACTGAAAAGGTTAAGGAGTGATACTGTTCATGGGGCTGAAAGGATGCTCTCCACTCCCCTTCTGGCCAAGTGAGGGTGCAGAGAGAATGCTCTCTAACTTCATGGTTGTTGTACAGCTAGTGATGTTTAAGGCAGGGCATCCCTTTCACCTCGACAGCAGTTTGACGGCCCTCTCTGCTTCTGATTGACTGAGGGCTGTTACTGCCTAGGAAACTACAGGGCGATCCCAACTTCACCAGCCTCAGGTAGGCAAAGTTAAGACTGTGATCTCAGATACCAGAGGCTGTTATCGGCGTTTAGTGAAATTGGTGATGTCACATTAACATATAAACACACCACCATGAATTGAATAATGGATCGTTATCCTGCATTTCCATATGGAAATTAGTCATTATGCTTCATTTCCACATGGAAATAGGCCATTGTCGATTTGATGAAAATTTGCAAAACTGATGAAGGCATGTCGAATGGATGACAATGTAAGCATATTTTTTCAGATTGATACGGATGTGATGTTGAAGACACTTTAGTGCATATTATCTATGTGCCTTCAACACTGCTCTGACAGAACATCTACATTTTGAGTCCTTTCAACCTTTAGTGAATCTCTTCCCGATTATCTTATATATGTGTAACCTTCATGGTGTTCTCGCAACAGAATATGTATTGATCTGTTATGTTAATAATATATTTTGTTCAAGGTTTAAGTGCACGAATTCTGCTGCAGCTCCATTTTTATCAAAGTAAAATAAATCCCATTATTCTTAACTGATCTTTTTTCTTTGGTAATAGATGGTTATTGTGGCATAGAATGTAGATCCATTCTCTCTCTTTGTCAACCCTCCTTTTCACCTACAGTCCCCATACAGCCATTCTGCTCCCTCCTTTCACTCACTACCCCCAGTCTTCCTCCTTACAAAAGAGAAATTGATATTTTGGAATAGTTCTATATAACTATTCAGTTTTTCTGAAAATAATGGTATTTAAATATAATATGTAGTATGGCCTATTATTAATGATAAATGATCATTGTTAATATGCTTATTGTTGATGGCAAAATAACATTTTCACAGCTACTACATGAAATGTTAAAGAAACTACTCATTTGACCCCTTCCTTTTACATTTCAGGTTGGGTCTCCAATTCCTACATTGCCTCCAAGTTGTTGCAGGTGCAAAATAACCTTGAATACCTCTACAAGACAAGCTATTGAGTGCAAACCATTTGTGTGCCAAGAAAACTGCCCACTTGTAAGTGTTATGTGAATAGATAAACATGGATCTGTAAAATATTTATATTGTAAAATGCATACATTTCATATGTGGGAGTTAGTAGCAAAGGATCAACACCTCAAAATAATAAATATCTGCTTACCTTTATCTGTGAAAAAATCCTAATGGCTACTATGCATCAATTCAGTATTGACTTATTCTCCAAAATTAATCTTTACTAAGTACTGGATATCATGTCCGGAGAGGCAGATATTTTTGGTGCAGGACCCCAGGACTCCATACTTCTTCTAATGAATTCTTCCTTCTTAAGGTGATACCATTGGGAAGATTTTGGGAACCTGTAGTCCAACAACAAGGAATCATATCTGACAATGTATACATATCTAATCCTTATTAGAACCATTACGTACATAACTGATTCATAATGGCCCTTTTTTGTGCAGATTAAGGTAAGTGGGAGAAAACAAAAAAGAATAAAAAAACACTTAGGGGGATTGACTACCCCTCAACAGCAATATATCTCCATAAAAACCACATGTATACTGTAACGGTCATGGCCATTTAAAGGTCTTAAGGACTTAAATAGTTCATGATTCATTATGCATCAGAGCTTGCTATCACAGACCCAGAGCCATATTCATTTAACTCTGGAGTAGCCAACCCTGGTCTCCAAGATTTACCAATAGTACATGATTGTAGAAAATTCCTAAATGAGCACAAGTGGATCAATGAAAGTGACTGAGCCATTAATTCGTACACCTGTGCTCCAGTTGGGATATCCCAAAACTCTTGAGGATCATGATTGGCTACCCCTGATATATTTAATAAACAGAGCTAAGAATTGGACTAGGAAACTAACCTAAACTAAGAGTTTTCAATTGAGTTTTCAATTGAGTGATTCCCTTTTTGCATTTCTTATAAACGTGAATTCTATTGCATGAAATATGTAACAAAAGATACCCACAAATAGTAAATATACATTGTAATACAGTGATCAGCATAGCTACACTGAGGTCACACAGTATTTATAGTAAAAAGAACAGAAACATTGAGGGGGAGAGGGATATAGGATAGAGGGGGACAGTGAGGGGTGGCAAGCAGTGAGAGAGGGGGAAGCAAGATCACACCTGAAAAGCCAAATAATTGTAAATAGCATAGCATCAATGTAAGAATACATTTTCAGTCTGTCTAAACCACCAAGGTTATAGCTGCATTTAGAATACATTACGGCTAATCTGTCAATAATTTGTAAAAAGGAAGACCGAGCAAGGTGACATGTTGATTTTCATTCATGGAATTAAAATACTTCCTGGAATACCTCCCTGTACAAATAAAAGGAGAGTCACACCAGATATGGAACATAGCAGCTTTCAGTCCATATCTCCTACAACATTTGTTAGTAGTAGTGTTGAGCGAGCATACTCGGCCGATGCTCGGATCGGCTCGAGCATCGCTCTGCTCGGCACATGGCGGTACTCGTACGAGTACCGCATGTGCTCGCCCGCCATGTTCGGGTCTCCTCCCCGCACGTTTTGCGGCTGCTGCGCAGCCAATAAACGTGCAGAGAGGCTCTGACATTAGTGTAATGCCAGCAGCCATGTTGGCTGCTGGCATTACACTGATTGGCTGGCCAGAACCCGTGGTCTGGTGCTGTATAGCACCTGACCAGCGAGTTCGGCTCAGTCTTAGCCAGGGAGAGATGAGGATAGGAAGGGAAAGTCAGAGTAGGGAGAAGACAAGCAAATTTGTACAAAAAAAGAACCAAAAGTCCTTTTTAGGACTACTGTGTGTGGGGGCAGCAGTTTATTTTGTGTGGGGGGAAAAAAACAAAAAAAAAAAAAATTTCATATATTCTGTTTAGTGTGCAAAGTTGCAGATTAGAGCACATTCTGTTAAGTCTTCAAACTAAAATATCAAAGTCACATATTCCATTCAGTGTGCGTCACCGCAGTTTAGCAGCACATTCTGTGTACTCTGCACAGTTGCAGAATAGGAAGAAATACTGTTAAGTCTTCAAACTAAAATATCAAAGTCACATATTCCATTCAGTGTGCGTCACCGCAGTTTAGCAGCACATTCTGTGTACTCTGCACAGTTGCAGAATAGGAAGAAATACTGTTAAGTCTTCAAACTAAAATATCAAAGTCACATATTCCATTCAGTGTGCGTCACCGCAGTTTAGCAGCACATTCTGTGTACTCTGCACAGTTGCAGAATAGGAAGAAATACTGTTAAGTCTTCAAACTAAAATATCAAAGTCACATATTCCATTCAGTGTGCTTCGCCGCAGTTTAGCAGCATATTCTGTGTACTCTGCACAGTTGCAGAATAGGAAGAAATACTGTTAAGTCTTCAAACTAAAATATCAAAGTCACATATTCCATTCAGTGTGCGTCGCCGCAGTTTAGCAGCACATTCTGTGTACTCTGCACAGTTGCAGAATAGGAAGAAATACTGTTAAGTCTTCAAACTAAAATATCAAAGTCACATATTCCATTCAGTGTGCTTCGCCGCAGTTTAGCAGCATATTCTGTGTACTCTGCACAGTTGCAGAATAGGAAGAAATACTGTTAAGTCTTCAAACTAAAATATCAAAGTCACATATTCCATTCAGTGTGCTTCGCCGCAGTTTAGCAGCATATTCTGTGTACTCTGCACAGTTGCAGAATAGGAAGAAATACTGTTAAGTCTTCAAACTAAAATATCAAAGTCACATATTCCATTCAGTGTGCTTCGTCGCAGTTTAGCAGCATATTCTGTGTACTCTGCACAGTTGCAGAATAGGAAGAAATACTGTTAAGTCTTCAAACTAAAATATCAAAGTCACATATTCCATTCAGTGTGCGTCACCGCAGTTTAGCAGCACATTCTGTGTACTCTGCACAGTTGCAGAATAGGAAGAAATACTGTTAAGTCTTCAAACTAAAATATCAAAGTCACATATTCCGTATAAGATGAAGAAGGCGGGTAAAAAGGGACGGGGAAGTGGACGTGATCCTGATAGTTCAGGGCGCGGGTCAGGACGCGGAGAAACTGTGCCTGGTGCCAGAGCACAAGAAAGAAAGACATCCACCATACCTAGCTTCATGTCTCATTTTACAGAGCGTCGCAGGACATCACTCTCGAGGTCCGACCACTGCGAACAGGTGGTCGGTTGGATGTCAGCTGATACTGCTTCCAGTCGGTTAAGCACCACCCTGTCTTCCACCAAGTCCACTCTCAGTAGCCAAGAGTCTGGTCAACATAATCCTCACTCTGATCATCCTTCCTCCCACCATAGACGGTCTGGTCAAAGAAGTGATCCCACACTGGGATATAGTGAGGAGCTCGTCTCATCACCAATCCTTCATTTGACCCTCTCTCCAAGCACGCTTGCAGAGGAACATGACATCTTATGCCCTGATTCACAACCTCTAGAGGGTACCCAATCACAAGAAGATGACAGATGTGAACGGCATTTAAGGTCAAAGGAAGTAGTGGATGATGATGATGATGAGACACAGTTGCCATTAAATCAACCACTATTACTGTCTCAAGACCTTGTTGAGGAGGATGTTATACAGTTGTCAATGACTGAGTATGTGGTGGGATCAAGACATGAGGAGGATGATCAGAGTGAGGAAGTGGAGGAGGACTTGGTGGACGATGAGGTGACTGACCCCACCTGGGAAGGTGTAGAGCCGAGCGATGACAGCAGTCCTGAGGGTGAGCCATCTGCAGCACCGCAACAGGCTGGAAGAGGCAGTGGTGTGGCTACAGAAAGAAGGCGGACCGCACCAAACCGGCCTGCAAATGTTCCACGGAGCACCCCCTTGCGTAAATCTACCTTGCCAAAGGGTAGGTGTTCCGCGGTATGACGTTTTTTTAAGGAAAGTGCGGACGACAAAAGAATTGTAGTTTGCAACCTGTGCCACACCAGAATGAGCCGAGGCATGAACACTAGAAACCTCACCACCACCAGCATGATCCGACACATGGCATCCAAGCACCGTAATAAGTGGGAGGAATGCCTGGATCGCCCATCTGTGTCTGCAGGCCACACCACTGCCTCCTCTTCCCCTGTTTTCGGTGCTGGCCAATCGCCTGTCGAAGGCGCAGGCCTGCATACCTCCCGCCCTGCACCTGTACCATCTGAAGCACCATCAGCGACCACATCCACTTCCCTGTCCCAGCACAGCGTCCAAATGTCGTTACCCCAGGCATTTGAGCGCAAGCGAAAATACCCAGCCACCCACCCACAGGCCATAGCACTAACCTCACACCTTTCCAAATTACTGGCCATCGAAATGCTGCCATTTAGGCTTGTGGAGACTGAGTCCTTCCGCAGCCTGATGGCAGCAGCTGTCCATCGGTACGCGGTCCCCAGCCGCCACTACTTTTCCCGGTGTGCCATCCCCGCATTACACCACCATGTGTCCCGTAACATCACCCGTGCCCTGACCAACGCAGTTACTGGGAAGGTCCACTTAACGACTGACACATGGACAAGTGCTTGTGGCCAGGGACGCTACATTTCCCTGACGGCACACTGGGTGAATGTCGTGGAGGCTGGGAGCGACTCGGACCCTGGGATGGCACGGGTGCTACCCACGCCGAGGATTGCGGGCCCTACCTCCATCAGGGTTTCCGCCAGCACCTACGTTATTGGCTCCTCCTCCTCCGTTTCCACCTCCGAATTCTCTGCACGCAGCGCCACTCCCCCATCAGCCGGTAGCTGGAAGCAGTGTAGCACTGCAGTGGGGAAGCGTCAACAGGCCGTGCTGAAGCTGATCTGCCTTGGGGAAAAACAGCACACGGCCTCAGAGCAGTTGCAGGGGATTAGTCACCAGACCGAGCAGTGGCTCTCGCCACTCAACCTGCAACCAGGCATGGTTGTGTGTGATAATGGGCGTAACTTGGTGGCGGCTTTGGAGCTCGGCAAGCTCACACACGTACCATGCCTAGCGCATGTATTTAATTTAGTGGTTCAGCGATTTCTAAAAACCTACCCCAATGTGCATGATCTCTTGACGAAGGTGCGCCGCGTGTGTGCACATTTCCGTAAGTCATCTACAGCTTCAGCCGGCCTGTTGAAGCTGCAGCAGCGCTTACAATTGCCAGCTCACCGGCTGCTGTGTGACGTGAGCACGCGCTGGAACTCCACCTTCCACATGTTGGCCCGGCTTTGTGAGCAGCAGAGGGCAGTAGTGGAGTACCAGCTGTTACACGGTCGTCGCCTCTCCGTTCAACTTCCTGTAATCAGAAGTGAGGAGTGGGAATGGATGTCAGACCTCTGTGAGGTTTTACGCAATTTTGAGGAATCGACACAGATGGTGAGCGGCGATAACGCTATTATCAGTGTAACCATCCCACTTCTGTGTCTACTGAAACGCTCGCTGCTCACAATTAAAACTGACGCTTTGCATGTGGAAGAGGTGGAAATGCGGGAGGAAGAGCTTACACAAGGTGATAGCCAGAGCACCCTCACTTCGTCTTCTCAGCGACAATTGGAGGAGGCGGAGGAGGAGGAGGAGGAAGACACGGTTGCCTCCGCTACAGAGGGTAGCCATGGAACTTTAGTTCCATCTCTTCAGAGTGGGTGGGCAGAAGAGGAGGAAGAGGATGAGGAGATTGAGAGTCATCCTCCTGGTGAGGACAGCGAAATCTTGACTGTTGGTACTCTGGCACACATGGCTGACTTTATGTTAGGCTGCCTTTCCCGTGACCCACGCGTTGTACGCATTTTAGACAACACGGATTACTGGGTGTTCACCCTTCTGGACCCCCGCTACAAAGAGAATTTCTCATCTCTCATTCCTCCGGTGGAGAGGACAAGCAAAATGGTGCAATACCAGAAGGTTCTTGTTGAAAAATTGCTCCAAAATTTTCCATCTGACAACGCTGGCGGCAGAGTACGTGCTACCTTGGCCAACCGAGAAGGGGAGAAAAGGGGAGCACACAGCAGTTCCGACAAAGGCAGGGCAACACTCTCCAAGGCGTGGGACACCTTCATGACACCCCGCCAGCACCCTCACCCTGATGCGCAGCCTAGTGTCACAAGGAGGGAAAAGTTTTGGAAGATGGTGAAGGAGTACGTAGCAGACCGTGTCAGCGTCCTCAATGATCCCTCTGTGCCTTACAACTACTGGGTGTCCAAGCTGGACACGTGGTATGAACTGGCACTCTACGCCTTGGAGGTGCTGGCCTGCCCTGCCGCCAGCGTTCTGTCTGAGCGGGTATTTAGTGCTGCTGGTGGCATCATAACAGATAAGCGTATCCGCCTTTCCACCGACAATGCTGATAGGTTGACACTTATAAAAATGAACAAGGCCTGGATTTCCCCTGACTTCTCCACTCCACTGGAGGAAAGCCCCGGAGGAACATAAAGTGACTTTATATATGTTATTTACAATGATGGGAATACTCTGTATTCCCATTCACCCCTTCCACCCAAAAAACGGGTATATGGTTGACTCTTAATCTTCTCATCCTCCTCCTCCTCTTCCATATGCCCTGTGATATAATTTTTATATAGGGCCAGCTCACCAGCGGGCCCTGTTTGACAATTTTTATATAGGTCAGCTCACCAGTGGGCCTTCTCATATAATGTTTTATTGGGTCAGCTCTCTAGCGGGCCCTCTCATATAATGTTTTATAGCGTCAGCTCACTAGCGGGCCTTCGCATATAATGTTTAGGATGGTCAGCTCCGCAGCAGACCCTCACCCATAATGTTTTAGATGGTCGGCTCAGCGCACGTTTCCCTCTTAATCATGGCCCCAGTTCAGAAAAATCAAGGAAATTTTTGGGAGAATTTGCCTTTGCGCACGTTTCCCTCTTAATCATGGCCTCAGTTCAGAAAAATCAAGGACATTTTTGGGAGAATTTGCCTCTGCGCACGTTTCCCTCTTAATCATGGCCTCACTTCAGAAAAATCGAGGAAATTTTTTGCAGAATTTGCAGATGATATACAAGTAAATATACAGCAAATACTGTTTGGTAACAATTTTTCGCCTAAAGTCGTTTTTATTTTCCTTTTTGTGTGTTTTACGGTCAGTCTGTAAAAATGGCGTACTACGGGCGAAAGATCGTTCCCAGCAGCGATGTTGGAGTCCAAGATGCATCCAGACATCCTCCCTATGCTGTCCCTGAACCATTTCTGTGGTGTTTCCATGCTTTTCTGCCCTTTTCCTATGGACCAGGCACCCTCCCCTCATCAGAGCAGGGGGTGCCTGGTGTAATGCTCGAGTCCTCGGTCAGAGCACCCGAACACCCGAGCATTGGGGTGCTCGCTCATCACTAGTTAGTAGGTCACAGTAGACATGAGCATTGGTATGGTACCTTGTGTGAGTTATTAAGGTGGATAGCATAATTAAATAAACATGACAATGTTTTTGGAGATCTCTAAAATAGTTAGCACCATTAAAATCCCTATGCAAGGCCCATTCCCAGTTCAGCATATAGTTTCTATTAGTAAGTTTGCTAGAATGCACAGATGTGTCATAGAAAATATAAATTCCTCCCTTTCTCTTCAATGAAAGTGGAAATCCTCATTTTCCTACCTGGAAGATTAAGACTTTGGATGTCATGATTTATTTGAAGATCTGTGTATTCTAAATAATTGCCCAAATTGTAATTTGAAAAGGTTCTAAGGGTACCAGATAGGAACCTATCTTTGAGAGACCCAAACTCTCCCTCTCCTCCATTGAGCCATTCTGAAGATCTGTTTTCACATGGTTTTGTAATGGGGTAATAGTCGATGAGAATAAGGCAAAATCCTGCCATCTTTTATTTGTCCCAAATTGCTAAAGTGTTAGTAATGCTTTCCTTTTTATCTATCCACAGCTACTCCTTAATTGTATGATAGTATGATGTTAAATACTCAATGTCTACCCATTTTCTGAGCACAGGGTGGGATGCCAATTAGTGACCTAACCTAGGAGGGGAGAATGAAAATTTGATCCTGAAAAAGGAAATTTTGCAATGTTTTTGCTGCCCTATGGCAGTTTGAGGAGGGAATTTTACAAATGTTAGAAAAACATCAATATCAGGAATTTTAACATTTTGGGAAGAAGGTTCATTTTAATACTTGCTATTTTACCTAGCCAAGATAAGTCATAAGTCCCCCAATTATTCACACTTTGTATAAACTGTGAATATGGTCGGGAAATTGGTCCTATAAAGGAAGAAGGGGTCATTTAATATTTAATATACATTGAACTTAAAAAATGATAACTTTCTGTAGGCTTCCAAAGTCTGAAGATGATTAGTAATGTACTCAGAAGGACTGGTAAGTATTTAAGTGGCCACATTTCATACCTTGGGTTTCAATATACTGTCTAATAATTGACAATATTTATATTGGTGAATACATTCAGTGATCAATTGGATTATACACCTTGAAGTAATATGAAGCAAACTGATTAGCAATATATTTTGGGTGAAGGATGTTATTACCTCTATTCTCAATTAAGTAATTGATTCAGGATAGTGCTAATTTAGGTTTTGGTTTGTGGGTCAGTAAAGTTCCAGCTTTATTACACTTAGAATAAAAACTCCTAAAGAGATTTTATAATGGTCCTCAGTTATTGATTTAATCTTGATAGTTATATCTTGAGCTGGATTCTGCTTATTACATGATTATAACTACCCTAGATGGAGCTGAAGCTCTGTTGTTGTTTCATGGATAGCAGTGAAGACACTGCAAGCTGCTAGTGTGCAGAACTATGTTGAAGTCTCCTTCAGGCACCAGGGGCATTGGATTAAGGATGTCTGCTTTATTCTTTTGGTTTAATCTTTTCACTACCATGTTTCTAGACTTTGGGGGTTTCTTTTCACTGTCCCCCTACTTGTGCCTTAATTGTATGCTCCCCTCAGATGTTTCCTGGGGCTTTTGGATCTCTGGGTTACTTTTTCCAGTTGTGACCTATTTTACAGTTGTGGCCCCTTTAAGAATGTGAGCCTGCCATCTTTGCTCCATTGACTTTTATGCATAATGTTTTATGTGATATATCTCTGCATCCATTTAAGATACAATGGTCAGAGTGGGCTCTATCGTCTTGTCTCTTCATGCCCTATTATCTAGCCCATTTCCTTAGTGTCCCAGCGGTCTCAATGGCGATCCACCAAGGGAGTTGTAGACAATGCTATGTTTCCCAGAATGCCCGGTTTGCTGTTTTCTTCCGATTTGACTGTCAATTTGGCAGTGGCCCATTTACTTCTCTCTTGCTTATCCTATGCAGAGACAAATTATCCTTGCTCTCCTTCTCCAGATTAACCATTTGTTTGCTAAATAAGTGTATCTTCTGGGCTATTAAGGGTGCTGTGTTGTTTCTGGGGATACTTCTAATAGTTTTACTAGTGCTGATACTTCTAATAGTTTTACTAGTGCTGGGACACTTTATTAGAAAGTACTTCAGACTCTAAGGGGCAATGGGGTAAATCCAAAATAAAAGACTCAGTGGTTTCCCTTAACCCCCTCACATATTGCTCTTCTTGTCAAAATGGGGCTTCCTAAAGAGTTTTCAGAATCTATGCCCCTCTTGCTTTGTAGCTACAACTACTCCACCAGGTCATCCCAGCAATGACCAAGAGCGAGCTTATTGTAAGACATTACTGTCTTCAGTGGCCCGAATACCCTTGTCTCTTCAGGGGGTACTTCCACCATGGAAGCCTTTTAAACATATAGCCCCCATTTCTAGGGGTCAGTCACAGGTTCTTGGGGCTTCTTCTTAGGAGGAACTGTCAGATGAGGATGATGGGGTATATGAAGACATGGATTCTTCCTACTCCTATGAGACTGACCCTCTCCCCACAGTAAAGAGGCTCATTAGATCAGTGTTGAAGACTCCCTCTCCAGATGTCTTTCAGAGGCATAAGAAGTCTTCTCCCTTCTTCCCACCCAATGCCATTCTTGAATATATTCTTCTGGATGAGTGGTTATACAAATTCTATAAAATACTCTGGAAGAACACTGTTAGCTACTTGGTTTCTCAGTTTGGCAGGAGCTACAGACCCACATCCTCAGGTCCATCCATGGTCAAGCCACTCCTTTTCATTTTATTTTTCAATGATTGAACCCCTATTGACATCAGCGCTGATGTTTTCAAGGGCTCCTCCATTTACGGTGAGCTTTGATGGTTTTAGTGAGATTCCAATCTCATTCCACATGCACTTCCTTGATCAGCTATCTAACTGATGGTTAATCACAGGTTTGTTTGTCAGTCTGTGATGGTTAGAAGAATAGATATGATCAGATTTCAATGAAAAAGGTAAGCATAACTCAGTTTTGGTGGAGCAGTAATCAGGATCTCATGGATATTATCCCTACTCCATTATACTCTAAACTGAACCCTGTGAGTGCCAAATCAGTGTCTAATGCCTTTCAAATCAATGAAGCCCTCTGGGTCCCTATTTCTGACCTCACTAGAGAGGCATCAGGTTCCCTTCACATGCAAGTCTGGTACTTATCACTTACTGCTGCAGTAGGTAATCAATATAGGTGACCAGAAGACACACACTGCCTTCCTTCTCTTAAACCTATGATGTCAGTGATGGTGTATTTTGGTTTTGGGTAACTCTAAACTCTAGTTCATGCAGTCAGGAGAAGGAAGGCGTTTTGGTCACCTGTATGGATTCCCTAATCCATAAGTAGGAGATCAATACAGTATCTGGGGGATCATCAGGAAGGGTTGCGGTGCACCCCCAGAAAGGTCTGACATTTAAGGCTCTTTGAGCTGGCATGTACAAGTTGCAGCTTAATTTGGTATTTCAAATGTTTGTTAACCTATGTATAAAGTAGCATGCATTTGTTCAGAACCAGTATGCAATAAACATGACCATAATCTTCTTTCAGGAGACAAAAGGAAAGATGTGCCTGATTTTACACATAGGTCTTTCTATAAATAAATCACAATTGAAAAGCAGTAGGAAAAATTTATTTATTTATTTATTTATTTTAGTATGGTGTATCATTGTGCATTTCAAGCATAAAATAAGTAGAACTAAATGATGCAACCTGCAGTTTTATATATTTCTGAAAATAGCACAAAATTTTAATTTCAGGTCATTTGTATTTGTCCCCCAAGAAAGTATTTCTATGAAGGCTCCAGAATATGAAGCTATAGAAAAATAATTATTTTTTACCTTGGTAGTCCTAGACCTAGGTTTCCCGTGACTTGGCTAGGCTGCTGTTTTTTTTCTCTGTTGGTCATCCTGCCTGATCAATGTTTGCCTCAGCTTTGAGCCTTTTTCCTAGTCTATGAGATCTGCATTTTTGGGATCATTTGTGTCTGTAGGATCCCTGTCCACATTAGTTTCCATCCTGGTCAAGGTCCCATCTTAATCGTGATCGGACATCTGGCTTCACAGCCAGCACGTTTACCCGGCTTCGGATGTAGCAAGGGATTAGTTTGTCTGGCATCGAAGGCGAGCCTTGTATCTTAGCTGTGCTCTCTAGCCACTGTAGGACTTGGGTCCCTTAGGTCTTGACAGAATAATCGGGACAGCAATGGATCTTGGCCAGCAGATTTTACTAGATTTATAGGGCGGCATGGAACAGCAGAAGCAAGTCCTGACCTCTCAAGAGAATTATCAGAGAAACCTGGAAAGGAAGATAAATGTCATCTTAGATATGCTGACAGGAACAACCCTTTCAGCTACCTCCCCTAATACAAATACATTTACTGCCTTCAGCTCCTGATCTGGCTTCTGTGTTTCTTAGGGAATTGTTTCTCCTTCATGTCTCCCCTACCCATATTGTTTCTGATAGAAGGTCCCAAATAATTTCTTTTGGCAAGCTTTTTGTTCCCGGTTGGGAATCTCTTAGCAGTTCTCCACTGCATGCCACCCTCAGGCAAATGGCCAAACTGAGCAGGAACCAATCCTTGGAACTCTTATTGCACAAGTTCATGAATGCTGGACAATCTAATTGGTTCAAGTTACTGTCCTTTTCTGAATTTGTGTTCAACAATCGTTTTCATGTTTCCCTTCAGGGTTCCCCTTTTTTTGCTGCTCTTGGTTATCACCCTCACCAGTGGCTGATCGTATGCTGGGGTCCCTTTAGTAGGCTGTTCAAGACAACTTCTCCTGTGCTTGTGTCAGTCAGAAACAAGCCTCTGATTACCAGTTCCTTCTCTTAAATTCAGCTATCGATTCATGGGTCCTTAAAGGGTTATCAATTATGTTACTGCAGTCACCTTTTCACTGGCTCTTCTGGTCACCTGGAGGATTCCTAATAAATTCTACATCTCCTTATTCTCCTTATACCACCAGTTAAAAACACGATAGATGAAACATTATCACCCTTTGAAAGTAATGGAACAGCACATACATATCCCATTCTATTGCACCAGTAGAAGACTCGTGATTCAGCACCTACCAAGCATAGGCTTTGTGTCACTAGCTTGTGGTAAAAACCACCAATATGCAATTGAAAACTAGTAATATCACACATGCATGCACAACTAAGGCATCTATACAGTAGTAACCCACTGATGCATATATATATATGGGACGCTAAGACCACATATCAATGCATCCAAGTAGCAAAAACATAATTACAACAACAAATAAATATCCCTTTGAGTACTACAGGGGTATTCAATGCATTGCAAATAATGAACCCCCTCTAGTACTAACTTTGACCTATGCCTCATTCCCACTCCCCACACTTGTAACAATAACACACTTACCTTGATGTCAGAGATTCAGTGGTGTCTTCTTCACACTGATCATCCTGCATATTCTCCGGAGCGAAAAAAATATATCCCCTTCCAAAAAACCTGAATATCCCCTTGTTGCCACCTCTACCACTACCACCTATAATAAAATTAGCCCGCATCTCATTGCTGATCTTTCTCAGGGCCAGCATAAGGGAGCTAGGAATAGAGATCAACTTTTATTTGGACAATCTCTGCTCAGATTGGTTCCCACTCTACCACTGGCTGGGATGTGGGGTAACACAAGGCACAGAATGTGCCATGGAGTAACCTGACCTCCCAACCAATCAGCATCTAACTTGAGAGGTCATGGAGGCATGTATTGTCAACCCTCCAGCTAGCCAATTATTGAATAGCTAAAGGGATAATGATAAGCACATCCTTGTCCCCTCCAGCAAGATGCTGATTAGCTGGGAGGTGAGGTTTCTTCCGTGCAAATTCCATGCCCTGTGTAACCCTACATTCCAACCAAGGGAAGCATGGGAATCAATATGAACAGAGATTGGCTGTATAAATGCCCATCTCTGATCATATTTCCATCACACTGGCAACACCCTCATCAAGATCAGCAAGGTGTATTTTTTTGTGTTTTAATTTTATTATAAGTGGCAGAGATGGCAACAGGGGGATATTTGTTTTTGTGAATATATCTATTTTAGGAGAAGACTTAGGAGGACCAGGGTGAAGAAGACACCACTGGACCTCCAACATAAAGGCAAGTATATTATTACGGTGTGGCAATGGGCCATACATCAGTGGTAGGAATAGGAGGGAATGTTATGTTATGTATAACGTTGGGTGCAATGGAGGACCAGGGGGGTACTTTTAGGGTTAGTGTTGGGGAGGGTGACTGAGTAACTAGCTCACGGTCGATGTTTGACACTATTTTAAACACTAGGTGTTGGCTAGTTTCCTTAGATGTTTCCACTTTTCACACTAACAAGAGTTGCAGGAACAGAATTCTGAAACAAGTGTTAGGCCACAACATTAGTTAATGTGAACAACACTCATTGTGTAGAATGCGTGCCTCCAGAACTAATTTTGACCCTAACAAAGACTTTATCAGCTCTGATAGAACTGAGCAGCAGATCTTATTATGTGAGTTAACAGAGACAGCTGATGATTCCTTTTAGCTGATGTGACATTATATACATGTATGGTGTGATGTTCAACAGTCATCATAATGAAAAAAATGTTGAATCGTGTGGTGGCTATAACAGGAGAATTTTAAAAACTAAATGTGACACTTTTGAAAATGTGTCATAAAGAATTCAAAATGGCAGAAATATGAAAAAGGACTTTTTTTCTGCTAAAATTCCTTAAAACTGTCTTCTTCTCCGTGTCTGGACAATTTTTATTCTGTTTGAAAAAAATAAAACTAACAAAAAATATATATTTTTAAATGCCTTAGAATATAATGGTATTTTAAACCTCACCCATTTTTAACACTGCTTTACCCCTTTCATGGAGTTAACAGAATTGAATGCAAAAAAATGAAAGTTACATGTTATATGAGAATTGGAGTAAAAACTGTTGACAGACTGAATATCATCATTTACTTTTACCAGGACTTACTGAATATTGCGTCCATGATTTTATCTTATTGCCACTTTAATATGGTACACTTAAATTTCACTGTGCAAGACCATTTAGGAATTAGGCAATCCTACAGTGTATTTTTCCTAAACATACACATACTCAGCCAACAGCACAATGGGCAGATTCAGGCCATGCAGTAGATGAGACAAAATGCTTAGGGCAGATTTGTGAATTTATTGCCCTAAGATTACAATTTTCCTCCGTGTCCCCTTCCACGGCCAAAGAAACATATGGGTCTGTCCACCCCGCTAGCTGGCGTGAACTGTTCACCCGGAAATGTTTAAGAAGGCACTTTCTTCCTGCTCGACAGTCTTTTTTACGCCAGCTGGCAAGTAGGAGAAGCAGTGCAGAGTTATCCCGCATATACAAATAAATAAATTAAAAATTACCTCGTGGAGCCGAAAGATGCTGTCCGGGACCGGGGGGAGAGAATGCCAGCAATCCTACCCAAAGCGCTGAACCACTGGATCATCCAGTCAGCTATTAAAGCGTTAAATGCCAAAGATTCTCCTCAGCAGAACAGGCAATGGCAGCCAAGCAGCGGCAGCAAACAGAATGAAGAAACAGAACAAGGTAAGTATCTCTTATTTATAGAAACATGCTGGTTCCTGTGGAAGGCCTCTGAGTATCAGCCTGGAACGCAAGCCTAATTATGCCTTCTCTATTTAAACTGCTTGGTGGGAATTTACTATTGGTAAGATTGTAGGAAAATTCCTTTTTTAACATATTTGTTAAAAGTTATTTTTTAATTATTATGTCTACTTCTAAAGCATCCTCTTCCTCCAAAGAGAAAGAAAAGCCTGCTATGGAGGTTAAAGAGGATAAATCCCCAAAATTTAAAACTTGTATGGCTTGTGATACTAAGTTACACAGTGCTGACCCTGCCAAATTATGTCAAGATTGCACTCAAAAGGCAACAGGACAAGAGGTACCAGGGCATTTTCAAGAATTTTTGACATGGATGAGGTCTTCCATGCAGGAGACTTTTATCTCCAAGCAACAGGCTGCAGCACCTCGAAAGAGAATGCACACTGAGGATCCAGATGAGGGTACCTCAAGTAGATTGGAAGACTTAGCGTTCAAGACCTTTTATCACCCTATTCCTCTGAAGAAGAAGGATAGTTTGTAGAAGGAGAAGGTTCATTCAATTTGGACAAGATGGAGCCTTTTTTAAAGCATTTATGAAAAGCCCTGGGCCTTTCAGATGAACAAAAGGAGCAAGATATCATGGATGCTGCCTTTCTAGGGAAGAAGAAAGCCAGCCCAGAATTCCCAGTCCACTGTGTAGTATCAGACATCATACTGGCTGAATGGACAAAGGGAGACAAGAGGGTGTCAGTTCCCAGGAGATTTAGTATCCATTTAAGCTGGGAGTCTCCACCAAAGATTGGTGCGGCAATCTCACAGCTGTCCAAAAGAACCACAATGCCCATGGAAGATGGATCATCTTTAAAAGACCCCATGGACCGTAGAATGGAAAGTGCATTAAAAAAACAATTCTCCCTTTTAGGTCAAAATATCAAAGTGGCAACAGCATTAGCATATGTCTCCAGGACAATGAGAATATGGTTGATGGAAATGGAGGAAAAGATAGAATCCTCTGTATCCAGATCAAAACTATGAAAAGAAGTCTCCACGATCAAGGAAGCGGTGGTCATTTCATGTGACGCCTCTATGGATGCCATAAAACTTTCAGCAAGATCCTCTGCTCTTTCAGTAGCTGCACACAGAGCCTTATGGCTAAGATCCTGGGGAGCTGATTCATCATCAAAAGGAAAGCTAGTATCTCTAACCTTCACAGGTAATATGTTGTTCAGTGAACAATTGGAAATCCTAACTAAGAAGATATCTGAAGTGAAAAATGTGTTCCGACCGCAAGACCGCAGAAGCAGATCATCTCCAGTAAGAAACTCCTTCAGGTCAAGAAGACATCCTTTTCATGACAACAAGAGGTTCCAGCAGAACAGGTCTTACGATTCCAGAAGACAGAACTCTGCTCAGAGATTCAGAGCAGTTTTCAGAAAAGAGAGAGTACAAAAATTCCCAGGAAAATAAGAGTTTGCATGAGTAGCAGCGGGCCCCATCTCCAGCACCAGTAGAAGGAAGACTGACGCAATTCATTCACTGCTGGAAAATAAAAACAAACCTAGACAAGTGGGTAGGTCAGAATCTGGAGATGGGGTATCCTCTAGACTTCAACATCATTCCTTCAAGAAGCGTCTTAAAAACTCAAAAATACCTCAATCAACAAAAAAAGCCTGGACATATCTATTCAGAATCTGTAAGAAAACAATATCATAGAACGAGTTCTGAAGAACCAATCAAGATCAGGGGTCTATTCAGTAATCTTCCTAGCACCCAAGACTACTGGAGGTTTCAGGACCATAATGGATTTGAAATATTTAAACAAATTCCTCAAATACCGTCCTTTCAAGATGGAGTCAGTATCCTTGGTGCTTCAAACTTTCCGACCAGGGACTTTCCTAGCCTCAGTAGACCTGCTGGATGCATATTATCATATACCAATCAGACAGAAACACAGGAGATTCCTCAGATTTGCCTACAAGAACAAGCACTGGCAGTTCAAAGCCCTGCCCTTTGGACTGGCATCAGCACCAAGAATATTTACAAAAACATTGACAGTAGCCCTGGAAAGTCTGAGGAAGGAAGGCATCACAATAGTTCCATATCTGTATGACCTTCTTATAGTTGCAGAATCCAAGAGTCAAGCAGTCTTACACATACAGCAGACTCTATTGCACCTGGAACAATTGGGATGGATTGTCAACAAGAAAAAAAGCCACCTGAACCCACATAACAACTGCTGTTTCTAGGTCTAAGATTGAACGCTAAGGAGAACCATGCATACCTAACCTCTCAGAAAGTCACCAGCATCATCAACAAAGTAAGAAAATTCATCAGAAATTATTATCAAACATCCCAGGAACACATGAGCTTGCTGGACATACTATCCTTTACCATACAGGTAGTTCCATGGGCACGGTGCCACATGAGACCAGTGCAAACGTGGTTCCTAAAACATTGGAACACGAATTCAAGTAATCTAACACAAAGAATCCTAGTCTAATCAAGTCTAAGAAAAGAGCTACAATGGTGGACTAAGCAGGGAAACCTAAGAAGAAGGGTTCCACTGGAGGAACCTGTATGGCAGACGATCACGACAGACGCAAGTCTAACGGGATGGGAAGGTCACTGGAACAACAAGAAACTTCAGGGCCTATGGTCAAAGACAGAAAGACAGCTGCACATAAGCATTCTGGAAGGAAGAGCCATAGCATGCTGTCTAAGCAGACTCAAGCATCTAATAAAGAACAAGGCAATCCTGATTCAATCAGACAATTATGCGTCAGTAAGGCACATAAAAAATCAAGGAGGATCTCACAGCCCAATGCTGAGCAAAGAAACAGAGAAGATACTAAGGTGGGCAGGAAAAAACCTGCAGAGAATCTCGGCAGTACACATAACGGGGAAACAAAATTATACAGCGGACTTCCTGAGTAGACACACGTTGGATCCAGGGGAATGGTCCCTCAGCAAGGAAACATTCAGGAACATAACGAAGAGATAGGGAAAGATGTCAGTAGACTTGATGGCATCATATACAAACAGAAAGTGCCAAAAGTTTTTCTCTCGATGGAAACACCCGAGAGCCTTGGGCACCAATGCCATGAAATACACATGGAAATACAGGCATACATATATCCCCCAATACCCACAATCTCACAGGTCCTAAGAAAGATCAGAAACTACAGATCCAAAATTGTTCTGATAGCCCCAAACTGGCCAAGATGAACATGGTATTACAGAGTTTGGAAAACATTTAGAGAATGGTGCATCCAAAATGGTGTCAACAGAACCTCTCTAGACTCAGCTCATATTCTAGAATTCCTGCAAAGAGGCTATGAGAAAGGATTAAATCCGGCTTCAATAAAAGTCCAACTATCTGCCATCTCTTATATAAGGGCAAAACAATTTTCAGAATATCATTTGGTAAAAAGGTACATCAAGGCTATAGAAAAAGCAAAGGCTTCAACTGAGACATGCCATTCCAACTTGGGATTTGAGTTTGGTGTTTAAACAACTCATGAAATCTACCAGATTTTAACCACTGGAAAAAGTACCCATATTACCCATGGTATTCTTAACAGACATAACATTGACTAGAAGAGTAGGGGAACTTCAAGCATTATCTTTTAAACCCCCATTTCTGACTATATATCAGGATAAAGTTGTATTAAGAACTAGAACAGGATTCAAAACTAAGGTAGTGTCAGAGTTCCACATGAATCAGGAAATTGTTTTGTCCTCCTGCCCATACCCAGTGGGCCCAGAACAAGAGGAATTGCACAAGCTGGACTTAGTAAGAAATATAAGTATTTACTTATCCAGGACTAAGGAATTCAGAAAAACAAGTTCCTTGTTTGTACACCACCAGGGTAAATTTAAGGGTACGGCTGCGTCAAAAGCATCCATTTCAAGATGGATAGTTGACTGCATAAAAATGGCCTAATTAGATGCAGGAAAAAATCCGCCTCTTCTACTAAAAGCCCATTCTACAAGAGCAATAGCAACCTCCTGGGCATTCCAAGCTTCCGGCACCCCGGAAGAAATATGCAAAGCGGCAACCTGGTCATCCATGACCATATTTATAAAACATTTTCATATAGATGTTCAAGCCTCATCAGATGCAAAATTTGGCAGGAGGGTTCTCCAAGCAGCAGCAAGACCATAAGGGGTAAAATCTTTCCAATCCTTATGTTTAATTTAGATATTTTAAACTGTAAGCTTTAGAGTACTACGTATAGTTTATAGTATTGATTACCCTCCCAATATATACTGCTGTGTGAAGAACCCATATTTCTTTGGCCATGGAAGGGGACACGGAGGAAAAGATGAAATTTCACACTGTTATTTCCTTTTTCTTCTGTGTTCCCCCCACGGCGCACCCTCCCTGTAATCTCTAACTTCTATATTTTCAGCTATGGCAAAGGATGACTATCGAGCAGGGAGGAAGTGCTTTCTTAAACATTCCCGGTTGAAGAGTTCATGCCAGCTAGCGGGGAGGACAGACCCATATGTTTCTTTGGCCGTGGGGGACACAGAGGAGAAAGGAAATAATGGTAAGAAATATCATCTTTTTTCTGGGGTAGCAGTGTTTAACTGTAAAATACGCTGTAATGTCAGTTTGTTTGTTTGACGTTAGATTCATTAGTAATGTGTCTCCTTTTATTGTTGATAATTATTCCCCACTGATCCTTATTAGGAGTAATCCATTTTAATGTAATGCATATATGCTACTGTATAATTAATCTGAACTATATTCAGTCTTCTTGTATCTTCCTAAAGGGATTTACATATCGTAATGAGAATGAGCAGTGCTGTGGGAATTGTGTGCAAACATCTTGTATACTAAACAACACAACATTGATTGCGGTAAGTAGACTTATGTTGGCTATTGATAAAGATTAACTGACTGGAAATCCCATTTACTCTTTGAGTGCCAGAGGGGTGCCCAGCGCTTTTACAAAGCAATACTTTGGGTACCCCTCTGGTACTTAAAGGGTTAAAGTAGAGTGGTTGTGAAAAACATACACTGCAGAGTTGTGCTGATTCTTGTGCAGTGCTGCTGAGTGAAGTTTTCATAAGCACCCTGCATTTAATGCATATATGGTCACCTAAATGAAAAACAATCTTGTTTTTCAAGGTATTGTGGATGATGGACTAGTGATTCTAACTGAAGTTCATAAGAAATCTTAACACTATATTGATTATTAGAGAAGTTTAAGCCTTTATGGTTCAGAGGGATCTGCATCACATTGAAAATCAATAATCTGCATACTCCTCTAGTCCATAAAAAGTTAAAACAAAACATGCCTATCTGAATTAGTGAGACTGATGTTCTAAAAAGAACCATGGCAGTTCTGGAGCAAACCTTTCTGTTGAGGAAGGCACATGCTTCCCTCCCCCCAGATACAAATGGGGGTTCAGAGGCCACAAATTATGCAAACTTCTCAGGCCTTCCTGCCACCAAACCCAGATAAATGGCAGCCCAAGCAATCGACTACAAAGGCTAAGTCTGACAAAACCACCTCTGGATGTCTCACAGAATGCTGGTCCATTGACTCCTGTAGGGGGCCATCTCCACCATTTCCAAGATGCCTGGGCATCTTCCATGGTAGACCAGTGGGTTTTATGGGTGGTTTCAGAAGGGTACCACATTGATTTCAAATCCCTTCATTCATACTGTTTTTCTTATCAAAGGTTCCAAAGGACAAAGCAAGAATGAACTCTCTACTGGAAAAACAGGTGCTGGTACCAGTCCCAGTCCATGAGTGCTATTCAGGTTTCTATTCCAACCTGTTTGTGGTTCTCAAGGAGGACAGTGTCTGCCACCCCACTCTGGGCCTTAAGTGCCTCAACAAGTCACTAGATAGACTCTTCGTGTTCTGTCATCATGGCAATGTGCCCGGGGTAGTATCTGGCATCCCTGGACCATCAGAATGTGTATTTACCCTTTCCTGTATACCCGAACAGTCAGAGCTGCCTGCATTTTTTTTCAGTTCCAATCATTAACAATTCATGACTCTGCAGTTTGGCCTGGCTTCAGTACCAATAATCTTCACACAGATCATGGAGGCCATAGCCATGTTCATTCTTGCACAGGGCATTTCTCTGCATTTGTACCTGGATGATTTCCTCATCAAGGCTCCTTCAGGGAAGCTCTTGGCTCTCCATGTCGAAAACTGCACCTGCATTCTGGTGCATCACGGCTGGATCCTCAACCTGAAGAAGTCTTCTCTGATGCCCTTCCAGGTTCTGGTCATCCTGGGCATGAGATTCAACAAACTTCAAGGGAGGGTCTTTCTCCTAGAGGTAGAGATCAGGTTTTGTTCCAGGACACTGGAGTTGTCATCAGCCATGATCAAGGACTTCATGAAGGTGTTAGGTTGCTTGATGGCAGCCCTGGAGGCAGTTACTCCCTCCCAGTTCCACACAAGGGAACTTCAGAGAGACATCCTGGTTAAGGAACCCAGAGCATCTGGAAGCTAGGGAGGACCCCCACTGGTGGCTCCATCAGCCAAACCTGGAGAGGGGAAGCCCTTTGTGATCTCAAAGTTGGCTCTGGTCACCACAGATGACAGCCTGGGGGGCTGGGGTGCAGTCCTGGGACACTGGGTGTCCAAGGCAGGTGGACGAGAGACAAGAGTCTGTTGTCCATCAATATTCTGGAGCTTAGGGTGATCTGTCTGGTTCTTCTTCATTGGTACCCAGTTTTCACAGATGAGTGCGGTCGGACAATGCAACGGTAGTGGCGTGCATCAGATACCAAGGGGGAACTCACAGACAAGTAACCTCATGGGAGGTGAAGGATCTCCTCAGCTGGTCAGAGACATGTTCTGGCCATCTCAGCTGTCCACATTACAGGTGTATAAAATGTGCTGGTGGACTTTCTAAGTCGCCCATCCGAGCTCCAGGAAATTGGGTACTCCATCAGGAGGTGTTTTATCTGATAGTTCAACAATCTGGGGGTTCCAGAAATGGACCTCTTGGCAACCAGAGAGAACATCAAGGTTCCAGCGTTCTGCTCTCACACATGTGATCCCCTGGCCATCATGACAGATTCCTTCAGGGAAGGATTGCTGTCATGCCAGATGTCAAGGTTTTCTTGCAGAGGGTGGCTCATGCCTTCCCTTTCTTTCAGTCCTTTGTGGGATCTTAATCTGGTCCTGGGTGTCTTGCAGTGGCCTCCATTTGAGCCTCTCGTTTCCATTTCTTTGTGCCAATTGACACTCAAGATTACTTTCCTCTTGGAATTTGTCTCTATGTGGAGGTTTGCTGAGTTACAAGGTATGTCTTGTAAACCTCCCTTCCTGGTGTTTCACTAGGATAAGGCAGTACTTCATACTTCCCAAGTTGGTCTCTGATTTTCACATCAATAAGGAGATTGTTGTAACTTCTTTTTGTCCTGACCTTGTGTCTGATAAGAAGAGTGATCTCCATGTGTTGGATGTGGTGCACTGTCTTATGTTCTATGTGCATGGTCCTAAGCCTGTTCATAAGACTAACTTTCTGTTTTTCATCAGTGTTGCAATGCATAGGAGTACACACCATGCAGGACCTGAGGCAGAAAATTTCTCAGCATCGAGTTATCTCATAACATCAATCAGCATTTATCATAAAATGCAATGCTTGAGACAAAACAGATACATCAGTCATGTCCACTCTTAGGAGTAACAATTCTCAGACCCAACATGTCTGCTCCCATAACATCTATCACATTTATAAATATCTTTAGATTTATCTACTAACCAAGTGTTTTTTAATGTATTTTGCCTTTTTGTTTGTACAGATGGTGTTACAATTGATCTCAAGTGTCTCTCTTTTAGATATATTATCTATGGTCTTTCATGTAATGTTGGGACAAGAATCTTATCTCCATTGAGAACATTCTAATTTTTAATTATTCATTTTTTTCCTTAATCATTATGTATAGTCTAAAAATATTCCTATATATATTTCTAAATCAAAGTTGTTATCAAAAATGTTGCTTTTATCTTTAGCTTTTAATAATTCTTCCCTATCAATACTAATGATTCTAAACTTTTTGACTGCCAGAGGGGTTGTTGCACACCCCTATAACACGTAAAGGGATAAAAGAGCAGCCTAGAAATGACTTGAAAATTAATGTATCACCAGTAAATCACTCTTGTGATTTCTGTTTTATAAAACTGTGATTTCCTTCTACATTACGAGCTAACATGGCTCTATGTTTTTCTCTTTTCCCCTTGACAGAAACTGTTTTAAACATGAACTTAACTGTATATTTATCTGACTCAGTAAATAGATAAAACTTTCCTAGTTTTAAAGGGGTTCAAACATCCGGTTTACTCAAGTACTACAACTTCTTTGCTTGATGAATAAATATCATTATTTCTATGATTCTTTGAAGATGGAACTGAGTCATGGATTTCATAAAGTTAAGTCCCTAAGTTCCATGTAGCATGCTGTTTACAAGAATGTTAGGTTAAAGGATAATTTAAAAAGGCTCACTTCATAACGCTGCACTGTTGCTAATCACTTACCTTCGATAATCATATTAAACACAATGTATTATTTATATTATAATTAGAGTTTCATCTCAAACTTGATCCTACACTTGGATCTCTTTATTTACCTTTCTGATGTGATACAGAAAAGGTGTACCGTGTTTGGTTCTCCAGACAGGGAGATAATTGATTGCTCAGTTCACTTGCTGAGTTTAGGAGCTTTTGCTATCCCTTTTCCTAATCATTGAACTGGTATGCATACATGTTACACTTGTACCTAATATCTTGGCTTACAGCATCAAGATATCTTTTTGCTATCAGTGCAGCAATTTTGAACCCCATGAAACTTATATGTTTTTAATTGTGTTATCTGTGGTCCACTGAACCTGGATATCGTAAGAATAAATACTCAGCCTGAGGGATTTTAATTAAGCTATAGTAAAGTTTTAACCCATCACTCATCACAAACAGCATGGTTGTGAATAAACGTACAGTAATAGTTATAGCACTGAGCTAATTTCTTGCTGAGCTCAAGACAGCACAATAAATGTACAGCTGTGCTAGAACATCAGCAATTCTCTATTTTTGTGTGTGTATTTATATATATATATATATATATATATATATATATATATATATACTCAAGACTTTAAAAATGAAGCATAAATGTATTGTACTATCAACATTTCAATGTGAATGGACACATTTTCATCAGGGAGTCAGGCTAAAAATGATTCCATTCATATTGAAACCTTGACAGTACATTTATTCTTCATTTGTAAGTCCTGAGAGTGCTTGCCGGACCTTTGTTATTTGCATATGTTGTATGTTATTTTCTCATAGCACTCATCTTAAAACAATATGTAAGTGTGAGTGCTTGTTTTATATATATCTACATACATATGTATATATATCTCAAGATCTCTCAATATATCTCAATATCTCTGCACACACTGTACATAAAAGTTACTTGCCAATCTAAGGTTAAGCGTAAATCCAATAATCCAGTTCCATCTACATTTCAGTCTTACCTTGGATCTTTCTTGATAAGATCTCACTACAATAATGGAAATTTGTGCTCAGGCCTGGGTGCCAGAATATAGATATAAATAGATAAATATTAAATGTGGAAAGGTCATTGCTTTATATGTATTAAATTAAAAAATGTAATTGACATACACTTTTTCTTTGATACATACTGTAACAACTCACAGCAACACCCTGCAAATTGTTAAAATATATATATTATTTTTAATGTTATAATGCTAAGTTATTGTAGCCTGTAGTTCAAATCAATGAATATATGCTACTGAAATTCTAAACATAAAAACAATATTCTTCATTAGAATTACATTATACATTAGCTCAAACTGTTTTCATGGTCCCTCTGTATCAATAAAATTGTTATATTGTGTTTTATATAGCCTGGTGAATTATGGCAACCTCCAGACGATAATTGCACCTTTTATGATTGCGAACCCAACACATTGATGATTATCAAAAGGATCATGTCATGTACTGAGCAACCACCTATGCCCTGCGAAGAGGTAATGTATCAATAGTGTATGCATTTCATATCAAAATGGTTCAGCAATGAAAAATGCATGTTCTTTTAAAACAAAAAGACAGCTTTGTTCTTATAAACACACATACACACACACACACACACACACACACACACATTACACATTATATTTAACTTTAGATATCTTCATTAAAAAAGCAAATGTATCCTTTCATAAAGCCATAAAACCAGGCACATGCACACATAGACACTAAGGGGGGCTAGAGAACCTGCCCTTTTTGTCCAAAGTGCCTTCCTGCCCTTTTAACAAAAAAATATATATATGTATTAATTATGAGAAGTGCCCTTTTTTTCATTTGAGCCCCTGCCCCCCAAAATGGATTTATTTGATCTCTGTTGCTAAGTCTTTCTCTGTACTTCTGTGTTATCTATCCACCTTTCATAACTTTAGTTATCTGAGATTGTTTTCATCCCTCAGGTACTATGGGATGAAAGCAGTCTTAGACAACTACAGCTATGACATTTTCAGATCATATCAAATTCGCAAACCATCGGCCAATCATATTAGATTCACAGACCAACATTGGGTCAGCTGTGTGGTATGGGAATAAATAACTGTGAAGGATTATGGGGTTATTTATTTATCTGACAGATGTTATATTCCTCCAGGGAGTGCTGACTGATGTTGAAAGCGCTGACGGATGTTGTAAGATGCAAATATGCATCGAAATTGGACGTAAGTGGAATAATTATTTCTAAATAATTTTGTACTGAATTTGAGCATGTACTAAATTAGTAAACACAAAAAAAATAAATAACTCAGTGGACAAACTGTCTTAAAGATACTGTAATACTTAAAATAAATATTTTTGTAGAGTTTATCCCCTGAGTAAAAACAAGGGTACTCCTACTGCTGAAAGGTGTTTTATTCAAACGTTATTACAGTTCAGACTTTAATTTTTTTACTTGCAGAATCACAGCGGCCTGAAATCGTACAGTGGTGCTGTTTCTACACCATCCTATGGACATTTATGGTCAACTGATCAGAGCTGGTCACTGAGATATTATACCTAAAAACTCAAGATTAAGTCACAGTAACTTTTGAATAAAACACATCTCAGCAGTGGGCGTATGCTATCCCTTTAGAAGGCAAGAATCCGTAATTTTTATTGCATTTTCACAAACTGGTACTGGGAGTTTGTAAACAAGAGAGCCACTTCTGAGGTATTTTGCGAGGTCAAAAGTCACACTCACAATATACTATAAATTTTTTGCAGTGTAGGATGTGACACAGATTCTGTAAAGAACCCCTTTAAAGAAGCCTTCAGACAAGGTCTTTCAGAGACATAAACAATGAATTAATTTTCTCTCACATTTCTAATACCCTAGAAAAGTTAATTTGTCTTAATACTACCCTTGAAAACCAGATCTCAGAACATTCTCTAGTGAAAATGAAGGATTGTTCCCATACAACACCATCATAATGTTAGCTTGGCTCCAAACTTCAGTCAGAAGTCCTCTCTGTGCAAAGAGCCACTCCAGTGTCCATGGAGATAGAACACCTGAATTGTCTTTCCAAGACTCAAAAGTCAATAAGACACTCCCATGGTCTGTCTATTTTAGGCTGCCCTTGTGGTATTGTTTGTGTTCTTGTCTAAAACAAATCTGGGCTATGTGCACTAACCATAAATTATTCATCACTACTCATACTTCTCCCCTGAATTAGATTACAATTCTAATTTACCTCCCTTATGCCAATAATTGTCAAATCTGTCTCTTTGTGTGCTTCATGCCACAGCCATACCAGTTTCTACCTGGCATTGAACCATGGACCTTCTAGCTGTAAGTTCTGTGTATTCTAGCCTGAGCCATTAGTGGGTTTTTGTTCAATATGATTCTGTGGCATTCTAGTTCCTGCTACAACTGCATACACATGGCATTCTGAAATACCGTCAGACTACATCTTTGTTACTGTCATTGCATGTACCAGACTACTGGCTGTCCCAGAGTACTTCTTTGATACTGCCATTCTGTGTCCTAGACCACTGGATCTGGCACTGTGGGGAAGCCACTCTGTGGCCACATAATCTTTCATCAACTCTGGGGCTGCTGGGATTCCACCAAGAACCAAGTGTGTTCAGTTTTCCATCATTTATTGATTGTCCACCTCTTTGCAAGGGTATTAACTCCCAGAAATCCATTCCCCTTCAGGTGAGGGTGCTACATCAGGAAAGCCTATGTGCTGAGGTCATCTAGTCCTCTTTGGTGACTATCATCTTGGTTCTTCCTTCTTTCAGTAAAGATAACCCTAAAATAGACTACAAGGAAGCCCAAATCACTTAATGGAGTTCCTTTGGCCACCACCATTGCCATTCTTCTTTCAGTACAGTGGTGCTAATCAGTGCATTGGGGATGATATTTGCTCTATGATTCCAAGAACTTATTGGAACTTCCTAGGGCAAAGCAAGTACTTTTCTTCCCTACTCCCCTACGACTGTGAGATCAATCTATTATCTCCTCCCCTAAGGGCTGCACCTTTCAATTCTTTCTTTCTAAGATTCTGGACATGACAGAATATATCCAGGAAAATCTACACTTCCTCATCAGCTGTTGGGGCTGGGTGGTCCTTTGTAGCTAAAAAGGATGGTTCTGTATGTCCCTGTATTGACTACAGGGGGCTAAATAAGGTCACCACAAATATCCAGTAATATTGACAAATTACATTTTCGATGGGGTTACCACCTTTACCAAATTAAACCTAAGAGAAACATTCAATTCAACCTCATATCAAGGAGGTGGAAGAACAGAGAATGGCATTCAACACCTGCTATGACCATTATGACTATCTAGTCATGCTCTTAGGATTATGTTTTTCCTGTTCAGCTGCTGGGGTAGGTTGGTTCTTCATAGCTAAAAAGATGGATCCTTATGGCCCTGTATTGACTATATGGGTTTAAATAAATTGACCACTAAGAACAAATATCCACTGACATTGATTTCTCTCATGTCCAGTATGGGACACAGGTACCATGGGGGCAGGTCTTTGAGGTGGAAACTCACTTCTGCTCCAAAAGCTCAACCATGCCACCTATCAACTACCAGAAGTCATGTGTCCTGCAAGCAAGCAGGAAAGACAAGGCCATCTTCTTAGTTTTCTTATACTTTTTATATACTTTATACTGTATAATCCCCATTAGGAGGGTTACCATCAGTGGAATTCCCTGGAGTTGGATTGCCCAGTTCACAGGTACTCTGTGGACCTATTCTGCCCTCTGGAGGAAATCTTGCTTCCACAGTTTCCCTCATGATAGAGTCTCTTAAGACACTGTCCTCTCCTATGATGGTTACTTGAAGAAAGAAATCTGGTAAGTAACCCTTTGAGTGCGTAACCCTCGACTTTATGTCCCAACATGTTTTGCTTCTCCATACAGGGACTGATGTAAGAGCAGTTATGCTTACGCACTCATTATGGTTATCTTTATTATTCTTGAAGAGTTCTTTGGAGTGAGGATGGTTGCTTTTTTCTAGTTTAAACAGCCCTTTCTCTGCTGTTCAGAGCTATAAGGTGTGTTTGTGTGCTTTTGGGGGGCTTATTTTTGCTCCCCCCACTACTTAGTTCCTTGTTTTTAGACTCCCACTGATGTTCCCTTGGGGTTTGGGGTCTTTTACAAACTTTTATATGGAGACTGAATTTAGTGTGGAGGCCCCTTTAATAATGGGAGCCCACCAGCGGCTATCTTTACTCCATTGACTTCTGTGGGGGAAATTTCTATGGGACAAATCTCTTTAGCCGTTTGGGCTACAACAGTCAGAGATGACTCAATCTTCTTGTCTACTCATACCCTATCATCCATTTTATGAGTGTCCAGGGGTGCCATGGCACCCTTCAAACGGAGTTGTTGGTGTTGATAGGCAACAAGCAACAGAGAAGACTGCAATACCCAGAATGCTCATTTCGAAGGCTTTCTTCCAACTGGCTGACAATTTTCTGGTGGCCATCTTACGTCTCTCTTGCTTATCCTACACAGAGCCTGACTCTCCTTGCTCTCCTTCTCCAGATTCACCCTTCACTTGCCAGATAAGTGTGTTTCTGGGTTTTTAGGGAAAGAGGCTCATCAAGTCAATCCTGGAGACTCACCAGGTCTCTGACACCTCTGATAGGGGAGCTCCCTCTCTGGATATTTTCCAGTGGTTTATATAGTCTTCTCCTATGTTTTCCCTATTTCACATCTGGTGAAGAACACCTCCCTCCCCCTTGCTGACAACATGGGCCTTAAGGAGCTGGTAGATAACAGACTTGATTATCTTCTCAAGGCCTCCTTCTTGACTGTCGGGGCAGCACTGAGGCCTGTTTTTGCCTCTGCCTGGGTTGACAGGGCTGTAGCCATTTGGGGAGAGCAAAAGAGGACTTTTGATGGACAATATCACAGAGGCCAATACCTGTGTCTCTGAGTCGATATTTGACAATGCTAGCTTCCCTGCAAAGGCCTCTGCCTTTTCTATTGCTGCACACTGTAACCTGTGGCTTAATATTTGGTCTGCAGACCAATCTTCTTTGAAGTCACTGGTCTCTTTGCCTTTTTAGGGTAAGTCTGGTTTTGGGCCTGAACTGAAAAAAAACATCAGTGACACTGTAAGTGGCAAGATCACCTTGTTGCCTAAGGATCTTCATCAAGCATTCCTTTCTGGCAAGTATTAAGGGTATTTTTGCCCCCCCCCCATCTCACTACCACCAAATGTGCAGAAGGCACAAAGCTAGGAAAACTCTCAAATGCACCCCAACACAAAACCCAAATGAGCCTGGCATCCCAAGTGATCAGATTTAAATGCTAATTCTGACAAACCCACCTACGCATGACTTGCAGAATACAGGTCTATTGCTGGCTGTAGGGGTCCATCTTCACCTTTTTTAAGATGCCAGGGCATTCTCCGTGATGGACCAATGGGTTTTACAGGTAATATTGGAAGGGTACCATATAGATTGCAAATCCCTCCCTCTGTATTGGTTCTTTTGTCAAAAGTTCCAAGGATCCAAACAAGGCAAGACTTCCAGGAAGCCATGGTGCCAGTCCCAGCCACAAGCTCTCTTCCATTTTTGTTGGTTTTTTAAGCTTTATTAAAGAGAATGTCAATGATACAAAAACAAAAATAAACACAAATACAGTGATCAGAAAGCAGGGGGCAGGCAAGCCATTGAAAGAACGTTTGATTGCATATCATAGTGACAAAAAAAAGTTGTAGGTGTGCTCATGTATAAAACATCCAAAAGGGTGTTTGGAGGAGAGCACCAAGGGCCAAACAATTTGGCCGCAGAAAAACAGAGGGGGAGGCAAAGGCAAAAAGGGGTATGAGAGGGATAAGCTTATGGCTCCCAAGCAGGACAGCAGCTGCCGACCCATTCTGGACCTCAAATGCCTCAACACATGCTTCAAGGTACAATCTTTGCATTCTGTCATTGCAGTGATGTGCCTGGGGGAGTATCTGCGGGACATGTTTTTACACATCCTGAAACACCCTGATAGTCAAAGTTACCTGCATTTTGCTTTCAGTTCCAAAACCTAATGAGCAAGCAGGTTGAAGGAGCGGTTTCAGTACAATAGACCATATCCAGAACCTGAAATGGAAATGGGCAGGCCACATACCAATAAGACCTGAATTTTGGAACGGATACTGTTCGATACTAGATGCATAAGAAGAAGACCAAAGAGAAGATGGATATATGAAATTACCAAATTTGCTGGTACACAGTGACAACAAAAGGTAAAATACCAAAGTTGTTGGAAACTAGCTGAGGAGACCTTCATCCTGCAGTGGATCCATCCTGTTGGTTGATGCTGTCTGAAAACACCTCACCCCTCTGTATCTCATCTCTCATTTCCAAATACACTCCCACTCCCCGTCTTTGTTCTGTACATGACCTTCTTCTTTCCACAGCTCTTATTACATCCTCCCACTCCTGCCTATAGGACTTTTCCCGTGCTGCACCTGAGCGCTGCAATTCCCTCCCACTCCTGCCTATAGGACTTTTCCCGTGCTGCACCTGAGCGCTGCAATTCCCTCCCCTGCCCCATCAGACTCTCCCCTAGCTTTCAGATCTTCAGACACTCCCTGAAAACTCACCTCTTCAGGGAAGCATATCAACTACCTCCATAAACATTATCCCCAAGAACCACCCCTTCCCTGGGCCACTGCATTCAATAGCACTTCTTTCTCCCACCCACTGACCAGCAGTTCATGTGGCAGGAGACACTTACACTCAACAGCACTTACTCCTTCTGTGTACTAATTCCTTCCTTTAGACTATAAGCTCTCACGAGCAGGGCCCTCTGATCCTTCTGTTCTCCACATATGATTTACTATTTAATATCTCTGTACGTCTATTCCCAATTGTACAGCGCTGCAGATTAAGTTGGCGTTATATAAATACAGAATAATAATAAAAAAAAGAAAATTATATTGGTGACTGGTAATGATATTAAAAATAGAAATCATTGGCTAATTGTAATTTGTCTACCCTGTAAGAATGGGGTGGCAGGCTGGACTTTTTTTCTTTTTAAACAGAGTCTGTAGCACTGAAGAAAAGGCCACATTAACCTAGAACATTTTGGCCATTCAGAATTATTTTATTTTCTTTTGTATAATTTTTGTAATAAACTTTTGATATTTTGAGAACTCGATCACTGCTTGAAGGAAACATTGGGAAATTGAACAGGGCAAGTTTATTTATTATGAAATGTATCAGCCAGTGAGTAAATTTTCTACTGGGCAATATTACTAGTTAGTTTATGTGGATGTTGATTCACAGATAGATATGATTGAAATCCCCTTTGCTGTCTGTGTTCAAAGTATGTGTATGGACACAAACAGTTTATCATAGATACAATTCTGTATTTATGTTCCTTCAAAACCTTCCTTCAATACATCGTAATCTAGAAGGGTTATGGGCATAAAGAACATTTTATGCCTGTGCATTTAAGAGAGCATTTAATTGGATTTCACTTCTAAGCCCTTTCTAGGAACCCTAGATGTTGTCCATGAAAAGGGAGGTGAGAAAACGAAGTGTGCTGCACTTACCTGCAGTTTTACCTGTTCCCCTGGGTATACCCTTGTGGCCTATTTGAACTCATTGCAAATCCACCTCAGTGGAATTATAGACTCCTGAGCTTTGTATCCTGTATTCATATATGACTCTTGCTATGATCCACCACAGCTTAAGTTTGCCATTCAGTAATTTCCCATTTTGATTTACAGTGAAGAATTGAAATATGAGATTGCTCTTCCTATCTCTTGATTTTCTACATGCATCTGAATATTTTCCCTATGTCCTCCATGTTTACTGGCTATGGTTGGCTGATTTCATCATCAACTTTGCTTATTAATTACCCCCAGCTGTACTTTGTTAGTAATCACCTGCAGCCAATCTGGGCCAGCCCTGACCTTTATAAACCTGACCTTTTCCACATTTCCTCTCTGGATCATTTGTGGCTTGTCTACAGAGTTTTTGTCATTTCTTGTCTAAATCTCTGATTTCTATCCTGTTTGCTTTTTTTCTAGTTCTATCCAGGCCTGTCCTAGTTTCCTATTCTTTTCTCTCATTCCTGTTCTGTTCTGTCTCCCTATGATGGCCATGTCCTGATTAACACTTATTCTGCCTCTGCTTTGTTTTCCTACTTTCTATTTGTTTGCACTTTTTTCCCTGCTGTTCCTTCTCTCTGTCTGGTTTGACCTCCTTATGTAATTCAATTGCTACTCTTTTATGTATGTATGTATCTTTATTTATATAGCGCCATACATATACACAGTGCTTAAGAGAAGTTGAAATAATACAATACAAAAACGACAAACTGGGTTAAGAGCATTAAGGTTAAGTACAGTCATTACATTATTTGTGAGGCAAAGTGCACCAAGGGAATCATACACTAGGAAAGGGACTCTGCCCCAAGGAGCTTACAATCTAAGCTGAATTCATAATGACAAACAGAGACAGTAGGAGGAGTATTATAAGTGCAGGTACAAGGTGTGGTGAAAGAAGTGCAAAAGGATTCTGATGTGGCTGTCAGTGTGCAGAAGGAGGACATTGCTATTGAGATGCGTCCCTGAGCAGGTGGGTTTTGAGGAGTCGCTTGAAAGTGATGATTGTGGATGATTGGCGAATGGTGATGGGGAGGGTATTCCAGAGTCGAGGAGCAGCCAGTGAGAAAGCTTGTAGTCGAGAGATGGCTCGAGTTGTGTAGGGAGTGGACAGGAAGAACCCTTGAGAAGACCGTAGGGGACGGGAAGGGGTGTAGCGGGAGATAAGGGCAGAAATATAAGGGGGTGCTGAAGAACAGAGTGACTTACAGGAGAGGAGGAGAATCTTGTAAGAAATACGATACTTTATAGGTAGCCAATTGAGGGATTCCAGGAGGAGATGAAATGGAAGGTACCTGGGAGCAAAGGTGGTTATTCTTGCTACTGAAATGATAACATATTGAAGTGGAGAGAGATGAGAAGCAGGAAGGCCAGAGAGTAGAATGTTGCAGTAGTCAAGTCTAGAGAGAACAAGTACCTGAGATAGTGTTTTAGCTGTTGATAAGCAGAGGAACGGACGTATTTTTGCAATATTTTTTAGGAAGAAGTGACAAGTTCTAGTGACAGCCTGGATATGGGGGGAGAAGGTTAATTTAGAATCAACTCTTCTAGTTTGTCCCAGAGCCCTAGCTTCCCGATTCCTATGTTGAAGTATATATAGATTAATTCACACATGCTAGTATTTCTTCTGCTTGCATAGTAGGAAGGATCTGTTCACTTTTTATGAATGATAGTTTACACTTTGAGGGTAGGAGTACACTAAAAAGGGCAATGCCAAATTTTGATATAGACCACTTGTGCAATATATGCATGGATACAACACCATTCAATTTTTAGAACACCAATGAAGAGAAGAAAGCATGGGTTCAGATAATGCCATATCTGTGATAAGAACAAAGAATACAGAGTTAAGCAACTTCTGGACTAGAGAAGCAGATGATGAATACAGAATTAAAGCACATTAAATCTCTATGATATTTATTTGTCTCAAACTTGAAATATTTAACCTGAATCATTTCTTTTTTCATAGCATCCCAAGACCAGTGTGAAGTAAAGAAATCGTTGCAAATTATAGAATATGGTGGTTGTTCAGCCAGCTTGTATCTAGCACATTGTGAGGGTCCGTGTAATTCTCTCACCAGGTGAGCATAGAAATGTTGAGTAATTGTAAAGTAATTGCTGCTGCTATACAGGCTGCACAGGAATTCAGATATTTTGAAGTGGGATCACAATAGTGAGTTGTTCTGGTATCAATCTATAGACAAAAGTGCAATACATTTTTGTTCAAGATGCACTAAAAGCCAGTAAGGTCTCAGGATGGCAATGTTGTGACTGAACTGTGTTGAAAGCACTTCACCAATATACAGTAACATGTCTTCACCATCATATCCTTATCAATCCACAGTAATCACCATGAATCCGTCATGACTTCAACAAATTTTCAATTTTTCACTTAACACATTGAAATTGGCTCATTTCCATATGGAAATGAAGATTAATGAGACATTCTTGTATTCATCTTGGTGTGTTTATAGGTTAATGTGTCTGTTATCCACATGCACTAAGCTCCATTTGCAGCCTTTGCTGTTGGAGTTCACAGTTACATCATCACTATCATCAGGTTGGCAATGGTAAATAACAAAAAAGTAGAGTGATTCTTTTTTAGAATATATATGTGATTTAATACATAAAAGAACAAATACATAAATCAAAAACACTAATATGAAAATAAAATTAAAAATATACTGTAGATTATAATTATATCCAAACGTATAGTCCCAGACCAAATTTAAAAAGCACAGTACACAAGAAGGATCTAAATGCAATGGATAACAATGAAAATGTAAGTGTAGCAAAGGGAAACTAGTAGGATAAGAAACATAAATATCTAAAACTAAATAGAGAGTATATGAGAAAAAAAGCCAGACAGAAAAAAAGCAAACCTGTGCTCTTCCATACAAGTTTTCTAAAATGCACCCTCTATTGAGCTTATATCATATTGCTACATTAGTAAATATGAGGATTTCATTGCATATTTTGGTAAAAGTATGTCTAAGCTTGCTTACCCCATCAAGGTACCCCATATTAAGCGAGTCCCTATCTAAAATTAAATATACACCTGATATTCAGAGTGAACTGGATAACAGAGAGGAAATTTGTATATAGGCAGGTGGATAGAAGAGAGGATGTTACAGAACCATGAATAAATATGTGACCCCAGAGTAGAGTGAACTGGCATCTATGTAGGGACCTAGAAGTCCATTGATACCCAGAATCTGCATGATGAGGGATATAAATGGTGCCAAGTATAACCTCAAAAATACCCTCCTCCCAGTATTGCACTTACAATATCTATTTTTTATTAGACTGCTTGTCAAAATCTATGACCTGTCCCTGGGTTGCGCTTACTGGAATTATTCATGTGTGAACGTCCACCTGGTTTCTTCCTTCTATAATATCCATCTCCAACAGTGTAGTGTGTAAGATGTTAATCCGCACGAGGGATACGGTGTTATAGGGCCAAATTATAACTTATTATAAAATAAAAATACATAAATACATTATATAGTCAAACATGTTTCATAGCACTTAGACTACTTCATCAGGGAACAAATTAATTATTCAAAACTTTATCATTAAATATGGTGCCATCGTAAACCTACCTCCACTAATGTACCCGATTTGCCTCCTACCATTATAAAACTCCATTGTACTGGATCAGTTTTCCATTCATCCACAAACTTTGAAATAATTGGCTCTTACCTTCTGACTGATAAGTAAATGTATTAAATCTCAAGTTAGTGTACTTTCTTGGTACACATCTATGACTTCTTTATCTAGTGAATAAGTATTCCATCACTACACATATCTGCTTGTCAGAGAATCGCTATATGTATCTGTCACAGAATCATTCAGGATGTGACATCACCATGGTTTGTGTTCCATTTGCCAATATCCTGAAAGATATAATATCTAGTGATGGTCTACCTTGCAATAGTTACAGAAAAATAGGAACGCATTTATTACTATGTTCTAAAATAATGGGGGTTATGCGCTAAGGCGTGATAGAGTTAACATGGAGATAACTTCTCCAGTGATGTCGCTTCTCCAGTTATTCTATTGAGCCTAGGCACTAAGACCTCCATGTTATCACCTCTTTATCTTGACTTTGTGCATAATCCCCAATATATTGTTAGATGAATAGTAAAAAGAAAATAGGAATAACTTGTTTTTATGTATAAGAGATATAATAATGAATACTTATCCCTACAAAATATATAAATGTTTTCAAACTAAAAATTATAGCTATTGGGAACAGGGAAAGATATGGTCAAGTGGCAACATGTTACTAATTACAAATTATATGTTCAAGGTATATCTAAACAAAGATGCCTCTTCTAAAAATATAGAGACAGCTATCCAAACTTTATACTAAACACTGTATATCTGTAACAGGGAGCGCCCAATGTAAGTAATATGAAACTGAACTCTGTGGTGGAATAACTCCACAGAAAAATAGCACACTGCAAGTTTTTATAAAAGAATGGCCAGTGCTTTGGTATATCCCAGTGGTCTCTGTGTTTTATATTGGACAAAAGAAAAAAATAAGAGGATTTTTTTTGTACTTACCAATAAATTGTTTTCTCTTAGTCCATGTCGAACACAGGAACCAAGGTGCAAAGTATCCACCAGCCAAAAGAGCAGGACAATTCCCTGTAACATTTATCTGGAGGTAAAGCCTCCCTCCCTGCTCTACTTTACCCCCAACAGACATGCACAGTTTAAATGAATATCAAAAATCAAAAACAGAAGGGATGCAGGAAAAGGGGCCACCTGAACCAGAGAACCCAAAGTTCCACCTAACTGTTTGATTTGTGCTATTGGATTGTTTTACATCTTAACCATGTGGATGTGGTAAAATTCTGTCTGTTGAAGTGTGTTATGGTACTTTTACAATACCATATGATATATCAATAAGTTTTAGTAGTCTAATAAGGATTTTGAGGAATGTGTTGCTAGTCAAAAGAGGCTGTTATTAAAATATCGTTCAAGACTTATGTAAACAGATTAAACGTTTTGTTTTTTATCTGTTGATATTTTATTTTTGTATTATTTCAGATTATTATTTTTGGTTTCTTCTTTTTCATTAATATGTGTGGCCAGAGAATGTATTTTTATATGTCAGAAGTATACTTTTGTATAGAACCATTAAGGAATAGAAAAAATATACAACTAAAAGGCTGTAGTTAAAAGTAGGATTATTCCTATCCAACTTAATATATATTATTTATTTGTTACTGGCCAGATACTCCACTTTTTCAAAAGTGATGGAACATGACTGTTCTTGCTGCCAGGAGACTAGTATCAGCATGAAGAATGTCCAGCTACAGTGCACAAATGGGACTACTGTGGAGTATAAGTACCATGATGTGGAACAATGTGGCTGTCAGACGACTGCTTGTGTCACAGTAGAATGAGCGCACAGCAGGATACCCTAGATGCCTTCACAACATATCTACATTGATATAAGAATCTTTTGGCTTATATTTGATGATTTTATTCTCAGCCTCAATTGCTCTCTACCAATCATTAAACATTTGGAAATGTGGACTAAGTATAAATATAAAGTTTCTGCATCTTAGCATTACAGTATATAATTACATAAAGACAATGTTTTAGTAACCCTGTTCATGTATCATATATTATTGGGAATAAAAAAAATACAAGTTTTAAAATGTATTTAGTTCTTATGTAGTCTAATTAAACTAAACCACTTACATTTTTGATGCAGTTTTGTTTCACAGAGTGACACAGAACACTAAAAGAGGTTTCTGAGTAGATCATTCTCCACTAAGTGTTAATGCTTGGCTTATATTTTAGTTCCATTCAGATAAAGATGAGAGAGTTACCTTTTGCTACTGCTGGATAATATACAAGAATTAGTACATAGTAGTTAAGGTTGAAAAAAGACTTGCCTTCATCAAGTTCATCCCTTTTCCTATTCCTGTTTACCGTTGTTGATCCAAAAGAAGGTAAAAGAAATTAAAAAAACCCTCATTACAGCAATTTCAAATTCTGCTTTGAATGGGGGAAAAAGTCCTTCTTGATTCCAAACTTCAATCAGATTTCTCCTTGGATCAACAAGCATTAAATAAATATTAATCCCAATACTAACATACATAGCCCTCTATGTTCTGCTTTTTAGAAAAGAATCCATGCCCATTTTAAAGGCATGTAATGTATTCAATAGCACCATCTCCTCAGGCAGTGAATTCCATACCTTTACTGTGCTTACCGTAAAGAATCCCTTCTACTGTTGTAGACAAAATCTCCTTTCCTCAAGTCTAAGTGGGTGACCCCTTGTCCTTTTCACAGTTCTCTTAATGAACAGGTCTTTGGAGAGCTCTTTGTATGGGCACTGAAAATATTTTTATTATGTTATCATATCCCCTCTAAGACGTTGTTTCTCTAGTGTGTACAAGTTTAGCTTTTCTAGCCTTTCTTCATAACTAAAACTTTCCATTCCCCTTATTAGTTTTGAAGCCATTCTCTGCAATTTTTCCAGTTTCATAATGTCCTTTTTCAGAAAAGGCACACAGAATTGAACTGCATACTCAAGGTGGAGTCTTACCAGGGACCTGTAAAGAGGCAAATTAATATCTTTCTCCCATGAGTCAATACCCCTATTAATACATGCCAATATCTTATTGGCCTTTGCAGTTGCCACCTGGCACTTCGCACTACTGTTAAGTCTATTGTCTACCATTTCCCCCAAATCCTTTTCATTAGTAGATTTCCCCAAAGAAACACCATTTAAAATATATGTTGCATTTTTATTATTATGCCCAAAATTCATAACTTGTCTATATTGAACTGTAGAGAAAACACAAAAAGAAGGTGCTCCTAGTGTAATATCCTCAGTTCAAATCTTCTCCTTTTCTTAAATCTCAATCAAGTGAAGTGGCCAATGTCACACATATGTGCTCACTGGACGTACAGGCAGGTGGGATTTATTCAACTGTCCCCGCAAAAAGCATTCCAGGATTCTTTATCTTTATTGATGGTATCGGCTGCTCCTTATGATCAACCGGCCAAGGACTCAGAAGCCCATAGAGAAAAAAACAACAACAAAAGGGCGCCCTGATAGTGCCTGTTAACCCCTTAACGACAAATGACTCACTAGGTACGTTCCGCAGAAACTGTCACTTAGTGATAGAGGATGTACCTGGTAAGTCACGGAAGTCCGGGTTTCCGTGCGGCTGCACGCCGCTCGGAGACTCCGGACTCGTTTGAAAAAAAAAATGTACCACGGGCGTTAAGGTAACAGCCACGTACGCATGCGGCTGTCACTAAGGAGTTAAACTTCTAGGCACCAAGTGATATAATAATAAGAATGGTACTCACACTTTGAAGTGGCTGGTTTGTGACTTACATCAAAAGCCAGCTATCTTAGCATACAGGGAAATTGAACCTGTCCCAGCTCAGAATAATAGTATCTCCACCAATGGTTCAAACAGGATACCAAAAAACAAATAGCTGCTCCAAAATTATGTCTTCCAAAAATATTTTATTGTATAAAAATACATATAAAATCAAATTGCATACAGATTAAATAATGTTTCGCAGCTCCTAGGCTTCTTTCTCGCCATCACCAAGAGCTCACTCATCAGATATCTGTCAGCGACATCCTCTATCTCATCGGGGAAAATAGATAAAAGACAGATCTTTGGAGTCACAGGGACAGGTCTCCCCAACACCAGGACAACAATACGCATGACTGTACACCAAAACCTCTCAACTCCAGGACATTCCCAGATCAAATGGAAGTATGTACCCCGCACATCAGTACACCGAAGACAACAATCAGAGCCAGAACTTCCCATTCTATACAGCCTAGCCGGCGTATAATAAATACGATGTAGTATATTCAGCTGTATCATCTGGTGTCTAGTTGATGTTGCCACCAACGCAGGTCCCGCCTTAGCCATATCCCATTCCCAGTCTTCTAATTGACCCAAATCCATTTCCCGTTTGTTTAGAGAAGGGAACTCCCCACTTCCGACACAAGAATCCAGCCAATGATAAATAAAAGAAGGAGGCCGCGAGAGTCCGATCCCCCCATTGAGCACAAAGAGCATGTCTGATACATAGGTATGAGTAAAAGAGAGTATGCGGTACATGGAATTCGTCATATAATTAAAAAGATTTCAACTGATTATCATGGTATAGCTGTCCAAGGCAAGTAATTCCATGCCTAGCCCACAAGGGAACAAAGTCACTGTTAATTAACTGACGTAATCCCGCAGCACCCCACAAGGAGGTATCTGGGTCCATGGAGAGATATCCTAATAACCTCTTCAACTCCTCCCACGCCTCATATAAGGTCATTATTAGCAGAGTTCGAACTATAAAAACTGCGGGGCCTCCATGTAAGAACTGGGACAATGTATAGGCAAGTTGTAGCAGCAAAGCATCTACCTGGGTGGTCTGGTATCGAGGGCGGGAAGAAACAAAATCCAAAGCATATCGACATTGCGCCGCTAAGTAGTATCTATAAAAATTGGGCAATGCAATACCCCCCTCATGTTTGGGTCTCAAGAGTGTAGTCAGCCGGATCCTAGATCTTCCACCCTCCACAGAAAGCGAGTGATAATTCTGTCTATTTGTCGGAAATACTTTTTAGGAATGGGCACTGGCGTGTTTTGAAAAATATACAAACATTTAGGCAAGAAAATAATTTTAATGAGATTCGAAAGGCCGATAACATTCAAGGGTAAGGAGAGCCATGCAGTTGTTTTATCATGAAAGTATTGAATATTGGGTATCAAGTTCATCTCCAAAAAGGAATCCATCACCGCTGCCACCCTAATCCCCAAGTATGTACACTCTTCCACATATTTAAGTGGGACATTGGTCAGATTAGATTCCCTTAACCTACTATCAATCGGGAGTAAAGAGGACTTAGTCCAGTTTATTTGGAATCCAGAGTATGTACCAAAATCATCTACCAAGCTCAATGTGGTTTCCAGAGAGCATCCATCATCTTCCAAAAAAAGCAGGACATCATCAGCATATAACGCAATCTTTTCCTCTCTGCCTTTCAGTTTGAGTCCCTTAATCAATGGATTTGCGCAGATGAGAACAGCCAGAGGTTCCAAGGCCAAGGCGAACAATCCAGGTGAGAGTTGGCAACCCTGCCGGGTACTGCGTTGCAAGGAAAAAGATTGTGAACTCATACCGCCCGTCACCACAGAAGCCCTAGGTCTGTTATATAAAATATGTATCCAGGAGATAAAGGAAGGGCCAAACCCAAAACCCCTGAGCTCATGCCAGAGATAAGGCCACTCGACAGAGTCGAATGCCTTAGAGGCGTCTAGAGACTCTATCACTCGAGATCCAGTGGTGTCATGAGAAAGTTGAAGGTGCATAAATAGTCGTCTGAGATTGTGCGATGTCGATTTTCCCGGTATAAATCCGGTTTGATCTTCATGTATTATAGTTTCCAGTACCGCATTCAATCTAGTAGCTAGAATCTTCGCCACAATTAGTCAATAAGGAGATGGGCCTGTAAGAATCACAGATCTCCGGATCCTTTCCTGATTTGGGCAAGACAGTAATGGAAGCATCATTCATAGACTCTGGAAGGTATCCGTCATCTACAGCAGCATAGAAAGTATTCAGCAAGTGGGGGGCCAAAACATCCACAAATTCTTTATACCATTCTGCAGGAAGACCATCCACACCAGACGCCTTACCCGCCGGCAAGCCATGAATAGCCTCCACCACCTCTCTCAGAAGAATAGGAGCATCAAGCATCTGTCTATGCTCAAAGGAGAGCTGCGGAAGGCCACATTGGTCGACAAAACAGGAGATCTGAGAGTCAGAACAGGTCAGTCGGGACTCGTAAATACGAGAATAAAAGCACAGAAATTGCGAGTTAATCATCTGAGGATCAAGGAGAAGCTCCCCCTCTGAGTCTCGGAGGGGAGAGACCGACTGAGTCCCCGGTTTTTAGAAACAAGGTGAGCCATTAATTTACCTGCCTTATCTCCATTTTCAAATATATTCTGTTTCAGGTAAAAAACGCGGCAGGCACTTAGATCAGACAGTTTTATGTAATATCTTAAGGAGCAGGAAATAAATTTAGTATAAGATATCGAATCCTGCTTTTCTAAAATTGTTTTTTGGCCTCAGCGGCCTCAGACTCCAGATCCTCAACCTCCCTGGACCCCAACCTGTTTTTCATAGATATAAGAGAAATCAGGGAGCTCCTTGCAGTCGCCTTAGCAGCCTCCCAAACAATGCCCTGGGCAGCAGTGTCCACATTATTAACAAAATACTCTTTCAGATCTTCCCTATGTTTGGTCACTACTTGTGAATCATTTAACCAGACAGGGCTAAGCCTCCATACCCCACACCTAGGTCTCTGGACTCGTAGTATTAATGAAAGGGGGGAGTGATCAGAAGCGACTCTGGTCAAAAAACTACACTCCGTGACCAAGTTCAAGACCAGTCTATTAACAAATACATAGTCAATTCTGGATAACGTTTTATAAGTAGCCGAGTGACATGAGAACTCCCTAGTCTGCGGATGGAGGGTCCTCCATACATCTACGAATCCTAGATCACCTATGAGGTTAATGAAAGTGTCTCTATGCACCTTGGAGTCAGCAGCCGCCCCACCCAACCTGTCTAAGTTAGAACTGGTAGCAATATTAAAGTCGCCCATACAGACAATATGGTATTATGGTTTGTCAGAGATATACAAGAGTATGTCCCTAAGGGTGGAAGGGTTGAAAGGTGATGGTATATAAATATTTAGTAAGACAAACAGAGCTTCCTGCAGTTTACACGTCAAAAAGAGGTAATGGCCCTGGAGGTCCGATTTGAGATCTATAAATTCAAATGACACTAGCTTGGTAATAAGAATAGAGACTCCCCTGACATATGTGGAGTATGTGGCATGATAATGATTTTGTACCCATGGCCTCCGAAGAGATAGAACTCTATTTGCGGAAAGATGTCTCTCCTGTAGCATGACCACCCCCGGTGTCTGTTTTCTGATGGAGTTTAGAACTAGGGAACGTTTCACAGCATCATTCAAACCGCGGACAGTCCACGACAAGAACTTACAGTTCAATGCTGACATGACAGAAATTGTTAATTACAGCCTCGTCTGGCCGTCCGAGTGCACTGGGGGCTAAGAGCGCCCAGTCCAGGAGAGAGAGGAACCCAAGAAACCTAGCCCCTAGCCAAACTTCCCACCCTATCTCTATCACCCCCAACCTGACAGAGATTTCATCCCAAAACCAACCCAAACCCGCGTCCTGGCAGCCACAGCACCATCCCCCACCCTCCCTCCCAACCCGCATAAACCAAATAACCAGTGATCAACAAAACATAAACGATCCCATCCACACCACCCACCCCACACAGCAGCAGCATAAAGCAAAAAGTAAGTATACCACCACTTCATATTAGAAGGTCAAGGAAAACATAGTAAGCACACCACCACAGCCTCCCCTAGAACACAGCATCTCCCGTACAATAAGTCATTCCCTCGAGCGTCCCCCAGCCTCATTCCCACCCATCCTCCCCGGCCCAGCACCCCCGGGCAAAGAAAGGCGTCAGCAAACCAGCAGACTCCAACAGCCTCAAGGGCCTACAGTGCCAAAACATGGCAGTATAACAACCAATCCTTGCCCAAAGAATGCAAGGCAAGTCAACTTAACAGTATAAATTGACAATAACAGTGTCAAACTTAGCAGTAGAAGAAATCGCCCCTAGGCTACTAGACCCGTCCCCCACCCATTCTCTCCTCTCCTGCACACCTCGAGCGGGACAGAGGCAACCAAAGACTAGATAAATAGAACTTAACAACACTGGAGGTTACAATTGCCAAATGATGGCCAAAAGGCATCCAGTCTCCACCCAAGGCGTGCAAGAGAATACCAAAAAAGCATTATAACCCGGAGCAAGGTCTGAAAAATTAACAGAACAGAACAGGAGGGGATGGAAGAGGAGAAAAAAAAAAAAAGGGGGAAGAAAACAGCTCCCCCCCCGCATCCACAAATGGACACAAGTACCCATGCACATAACAGGTTTTGAGACAATTAAATAGCAGTATATTAATATAACAAGGCCTGAAGAATTAACAGAACAGGAGGGGGTCGGAAAAGGGAAAAAAAAAAAAACATTTCCCTCTCTCCCTCCCCCTCCGCATTCACAAAGGGAGACAAGTACCTATGCAAATAACAGGCTTTGAGACAGTTAAATAGCAAAATATTGATATAACAAATTGATCCCCCCCCCTCAATCTCTCAGCTCCAGCGAAGGCTTCAGAGCAGTTCATTATGGGACATGAGCTGAGAGTCTCTGTGAAATCAATGTTCTACAACCACCAGAGATTAAGGCCATTGCATCATGTCCCACAAATTCCAACCCCTATCCTGGTGGGTCATCAGGGGAGGGACCAGTCCAAAGGGAGGACGCTTCAACCATGGGCCGCCTCAAGGACCCCATGGAACAGAGGGAACAAAGCAGGGACCCTGTGGAATAAGGACAACGAACTAATGAAAACTCAGGATGTGGAGACTGTAGTATCGGTGTTGTAAAATGATGAAGTGAGGAAGTGAATTCAATGAGCGTCCACCCATTCTCGAGCCTCCGAATCTGAAGTGAAAAAGATGGTATCGTCATGTATAATTTGCAATCTAGCAGGGAACAACATGGAATAGGAGATGTTTTTCTCTCGAAGCTTGCGCTTCACCTCCAGAACCTTGCGCCTTTGGTGTTGGACATCAGCTGAGAAGTCTGGATAAAAGGAGATATGTTGATTTTCAAAGGAAATTTGATCTTTCATCCTGGCCATGCGAAGTATGGCATCTCGATCCCTGTAATTCAGGAGTTTGATAATCAACTGACGTGGAGGAGATCCAGGGGGTCTGGGGCCTGTCGGTATACAATGTGCCCTTCCATCAGTGAAAGATGGTGAAAGACCCTTCGTTCCAACATGTTCCCGTATCCATTTTTCCATGTATTGCTCAGGAGTATGACCCTCGCGGCCCTCCGGCAGCCCAATTATGCGAATGTTACTGCGTCTAGATCTATTTTCAAGATCATCCACTTTGGATTGCAGAGAACGCACTTGGTTCTTCAATTCATCCACTGTGGCAACCACAGGGAAGAGTGCATCCTCCACAGTAGATACACGTTGTCGGACGTCAGTAATACTTTCACGTAGATTTTGTTGGTCTGCACGTAAGAGATTTATCTCCACCTGCACAGTATCAATCTTGTTGGTCAAAAACAAGTAGCAATTGCCGACATTATTTCTGTAAATTGGGATTTCGAATCATCTTCCTCAGAAGCAGAAGATTGGTCCGGCGAAGCAACCGCAGAAGGGACCTCCAACATGGCCGTAACCTCCTCCGCCGCCATAGCTCTCCTAGCAAATCTACTTAACTTCTTCCTGTATTCTGATGACTTTTTAACCATAATGGGATTGAAGAGACAAGTGCAGGTCAGATCAACATACGACAAGGTCAGCGTAGATGGACAGCAGCCGCTGAGGCAGGCAAGTGCAGACAGGATCTCTCAAGCTTCAGATGACATGCATAATTTGTCTTATATCAAAATAACCAGAGGCCAGAATTAGCATAGGGTAGATAATTGCTGCTGAGGCGGGGAAATGCAGGCAGGACCCCCCAAAATTCAAATGAGACTCATAAGTTCAAAAAATACACGGGGCAGGAGGGGAAAACATTTACAGGAGAGGAGACAAACAAGGTAATTAGCAGCTGGACACAGATGAAAGATGATGCAGCAATAGTAGACCTTTCAACTGCTCCTGTATCCAAGGTGTAAAACATCAGAATAATAGGGCAGTGAACCAGAGGACAGGCCTCACACTGGACACAAAGCCTACATCAGAGATGTAAATGTAAGTATCCCCAGGCAGCTCCACACACAGCTTGACTCAGTATCCAGATGGAAGTGTAGTTGCAATCCACTGTACAATATACACGGGGCAGAGGGGGAGAACATATATGGGTAAGAGAACAAACAAGGGGAGCTCGCAAGCCAGAAGGAAACAGTGGCTTACTAAGCAGGAGAGACTGGCACAGAGCAATATGGTAGATAGGGAGACCTATTGGGGAGGGAAGGGGCACTGGGAGAAAAAAAAACAAACAAGATGGCGCACCAAGGTGGGAGAGTGGGAAATAATATATATAAATGGGCCAAAATGTGTAGCAGTAGCAGACACTAAATAGGGCCAAGCCGGGCCAAGTTCCCAAGTAAGGCACTCACTGTACAGCGGTTCTATGCAGCGGGGCACATTGGCGATCTGCCAGAAGCCGTACGGCAGATAGACAGAGCGCCCGATTCACTCCGACGGTAGCAAAGGAGTCTGGTATGTCCTCCACCCGCCGTCACAGCTTCACCGCATCAATTTTACATGGCCATTAGATTGTCTCATTCGATCAGGATTCATCCGGGGAACCACATCACCGCCTCCTTTATCAGTCCGTCCACCCACCAGATCGAGGCAGCACTCCAGGCCACGATCTGAGACCCAGATGTCCGATGGTGCAGAGAGGTATCAGCTAGGCAAACACAGGTATCCCCAGGCAGCCCCGCAGATAGCAGCAAGGGATGTAGAGCGTAAGATACACAAAAATCATCCGATTTCTTGCGGATAGCAGTGGACACTTATATTTAAGAACGGAGCTCCTCCACTATGCTTCTGTTTAGTATGGCTGCCAAGCCACGCCCCCGATTAACTGGTTTATTACTATACAAAAGACAAGCTTTGTCTATATTGAATCTCATCTGCCTTCCCATTTACCCAATTTGTCCAAATCCTCTTGCAATAAAGACACATCCAGTTCAGACTTTATTATCCTACTTAATTTTGTGTCATCAGCAAACACTGATACATGGCTGCCTATGCCCACTGGGAGATCATTAATAAATAAATTAAAAAGAAGAGGTCCCAGGACAGATCCCTGAGGTACTCCACTTATCACATTTGTCCAGTTGGAAAGCTTCCCATTTCCTACCATTCTTTGCATTCTGTCTTTCAGCAAATTTCCAATCCGTGCACAAAGTTTGCCCCTAGGCCTATTTCATTCAATTTGTACAGTAACCTTTTGTGTGGAACCGTATCAAATGCTTTGGCAACGTCTAAATAGATCACATTAACCTCTGCATCCAAATCTATATTTTTACTCAATTTTTCATAAAATGCAATCAAGTTAGTTTGACAAGACCAGTATAGGAACCATTCATTTTGACTTTACATATTCTATAAATGCATAAAATGTACAAATTGCCTATATTTATTTTTAAAGAGGAACTCTCACCTCCCATTAAGTTATCTGTAATCAAATATTCTTCTCCAATAAAGCTCCAGTCTGTTATTTTTTTAAATCTGTATGGTAACAGAGATATTAGAAGTTAAAGATATATCTGATGAAGTCACTGGAGGGATCACCGTTGTCCAGCTCAGTACCAAAAGCCCCATGTTGTGCCACTCACAAATCAAGGTGCTCCAGGTCACATGAAGATTTGTGAGTGTCTGAAGTAGGAGTGAAGGAGGAACAACATAGGAGGAGGAGGGGAAATGATTGGAATACTTTTGGTACTGAGCTGTACTGTGGCAATCCCTCCATTGACATCATCAGGTTTAACTTCTAATACCTCTGTTACCATACAGATTAAATAAAGCAAAACACAGATTGAAGCTTTAGTGGAGAATAATTAGATTACAGATAACTTTTTTGAAGGTGGGAGTTCCACTTTAATCTTCACCTACTCTTTTATGTCCCTGACAATAAGCAAGAGATCATACAGTGAAATCATATTCAATTATTTAGGGATATCTTGTTTAAATTGTATCTTTTTCACAATCTGTCAATAGACCTGCTATTATATTAACCTACAGAAAGGTGTCTGGAAACTGATAAATAGAATTCATTGTCAGGGACATAAAAGTGTAAAAACTTTGGTATCTACAGAATATTTTATACTTGCAGAATAAGCAACGTTAAAATAAAGGGCTGCTATTAATATATAATCTTAATTTGGATGTATGTTTGAAAATATTTTAACTGGTCTAAGGTAATCCACCCAAGAATACCACCTGGAAACCCAATATATAGGGAATCAACTCAGTTTTAATTAAATCACTGAAATTATATTAAAGGCAATGGTATTGATAAGAACACAGGTACCACACTAATCATCAGCATAACCTTATTGTGGCATATTGAAATAACACAGATGTTTAACTGTCCAGAACTGTCCTTGTTTACTGAGTAAACTAGTGAGACCCTTATAAGTAATGGCACTCTTTATGCATTATAATCTAAAAGTATCTAAAGAAGGTGTTCAGTTTGGGTGTACCTGCTAAATACTTTAGCTGGGCCCTTGTGGAACTCGGAAATGTTCTCCCTTTTAGATAATTCAATGATAGCTTTTTCCCCAGTCTCTGAAGATCCCTTTCTTTTTAAAATAACACTAACACCTGTCATGTACTTTTCTGTAAACATCAACACTACTATCATTATGTCCAAAAACAATGTACTAAGGGCAGTGTTATGGGGAAAGGCGTAGGACGAGCCTACCACCATTAGTAATAATAAGCTTTTAACAACACTAAAGACAATGAAGAGTCACATTTTAGGGTTATTGACTTAGAGGAGGAGGATTTGGCAGTGAGACTAACTTCTGTATCAGACAGTGAGAGTAATAACCTGCCTCAAACTTGTAGGGCATATTATAAAATATACAAAATAAACATAAACTTTTTCAGACTTTAAAAATCCTAAAAGAATATGAAAGTAGATGGGAAGAAGTAGGTGCTGCTGTCAATGACTTAATTATATTGATAATAATTTGAGATGGATGAAACATCACATTTTTTGTGGGGGGGTTTCCTGTGCATGGCCGGTATGGGCATTGAATTTCTCATGGGATTGTTGTGGTTTCCTATCTATACTTTCTATGGCAAAGAGCATTATTCTTGCTCCACTACTATAAAAATCTGAAACTTTCCACCTTCGTGAGATGTGTAGTTGAAACAAACAGCTGCAGAAGCAAAGTTATGAAGAAGAAAATATACTTTGAGAAGTGGTTGTGTAGGGAGAGAGAGTTGACAAGAACTTCCAGTACACCTGTTCCCTGATACACTGTGTCTATGTGCAGAAGTGTGTGTGGTAAAATTATTAGGAACTGTTGCAGCAATCATATTGAATCAGGTAGCAACAGCAGTAGTCCTAGTAGTAGTAGCAGTGGTCAGCAGTAGAGCCCCCAAGATAGTGCTGCTACCACCGCCACCACATCCCCTGTGAGTCAGAGTCTCTAGAGCGCACTAGCTGCAGATAGTGCTGCCATCTCCCCACCACATTCCTGCAGAAAAACCAGAGCTTGCCAACAGATACTGCTGTTGCCAGCAGCAACACCACAAACACATGTCCTGTTACTCAGAGCCCACCAGCAGCATTAAATGTTGTTTTACTTACCACCACCCCAGGAGATAGTGATTTCAGCAGGGCCCTGAGTGAACTTCTTAAAGCAAAATATGTATTTTTCTGCAGTTTGCTGTGTGCAGCAGTAACAGTACATAGTTCTTGCATGTCTCTAAGCTTGCTGTTTCTAAGAGCGTGACACCAAGTGTACCACAAACACTTATGTCACACTCATTACCACTACCTGCAAAAAGGAGGAAGAATCTGGCAGAGGTGCTGATGATGATGACGAGATCAGTGATATCAACGAGGACATTATCAGAGATTTCCTGACTGATAGAAGCCAGGATCATGTGAAAGACATAGTATAAGTGGGTCTCACCATGCTCTTCATTGGTAATGATATTGCCAGACCCACCATCATCAAATGTTAGATCAAGACCGGGCCATGCCACTACCAATAACTTGTTTGTGTGGAATGGACAAGGGACACAGTAACTGACACAACCTGATATCTTGGAGGATTGTTTAATATTATCAAAATACTTAATTAGAGAATATGTGCCAGGGTGTGCGATCCCACCCTCTTCACAACCTATTTTCTCTATTATCCAATATGACATACAGGTACCATGGGGAGGAGACATCCTTCTTAGTAGGCTGGAACATTTCAAAGACAAGGTCTTGGAGGTGGAGCCTTCCCTTCTCCTTATCAGGCTACCTTAGCCCTGCCCACCCAGTTTGACATGTTCCAGATCAGAGTGAAGGCTAGGAACTTTTCTGCTTAGTTTTTAAATTACTTTATTATTTTATTCTAAGGTACGGGGTGTCATTATTCACCCATTAGGTGGGTTACCATTCCAGACTTCCCCTGGAGGCTTTTCCAGCATGCAGGAGCTGCTGTGGACCTTTGCAGCCCTATGGAGAGAACCTTGAAGCCCAAGCTTTTCTCTCTCCTGACTGGGTCTCTCCGAGGCTCTGGTTCTTCATGATGGTAATCTGAAGACAGAAAATTAAGATTAGTGAGTAACCCTTTTATTGCTATGTTCCACTTGTCCCATTTACTTCCCTCCATACAGAGGTCATCTTGGATTCCAGAACTCCTGTACTCATGCTGGGTACTTTATTCAGTTTAGTTCCTGGGTTTTTGGAGCTTGGATGGCTGCATTTTGGGTAGTTAACCCCTTCCCTGTTGGTTTAACTGGGTTTAAGGGCTTCTTTCTGGGTTTTCTCCTCAGGGTCATACATTTTTATTACCCCAACATGTCCCCTTGGGAATTTGGGTGTTTTTAGTTTTCTATACTGTTTAGACACTTCTCCTGTTAGGATGTCAGATCCAAAGGGACATGGGGCTAGACCTAAGGGAAAGGACTCATGGGAGTCTCTGACCCCCTTTGCTTAGTGTTCCTCATGCCAAATGGGCTCCATAGAGAATATTCAGGACCTCTTTGCCCCTCATATGCTGTGGCCCCCACTATACCTCTGGGGCCCTCCAGCCTTGAGCAAGAGCCAGTCTGAGTGAAAGACTTTAAGATCTCTATGGCACAATTTCCTCTACCACTCCAAGTGATCCTCTATTCATGGAAGCCCCCTACTACCTTCAAGTTTGTGGCCCCGAAGGCCCCAGGAACACCGGCACTCACTGAAACTTCTGAGGAAGATTCTTTTGATGGTGATATGGAGGTAGCTGACTGTGAAGAAGGGGATTATACCAACACCTTTGGTGATCCCTTTGAGGCTGACCCTACTCCCTCTGCTGAGGGTCTCATTAAGACAGTTTTAATGACCCTTTAGGTCACTGGAACCCCTGATGAGCGTCAATCTTCTTCTGACATCTTTCAAAGACATAAGAAGTCTTCAACAGTATTTCCACCCAATGCACTCTGGACCATGTTATCTTGGATGAGTGTAAGACACCTGATAGGCATCCTTCTCTTTCTAAGAGATTTTCTAAGCTGTACTCCTTCTCTGAGGCAGTTTTGGTACAGTGGGCTTCTCCTCCCTATGGTTGACTCCCAGTGTCCAGGCTCTCTAAGTCTACAGCTATGTCCTTAGCAGATGCTACAGCTCTTAAGAACATGACAGATAGGACGCTAGAGGCTATCATCAGGTCTGACTTTGCTGCCATTAGCGCTGCTTTGCGGCCTATTCTGACCTATGCCTGGATCACTAGAACTATTGCTATCTGAGGTGAACAACTTATTGAGGGTGTCAGAGATGGTGCCTCTAAGGAGGATCTTTTAGCTCTCTTATCTAACATATCTGAGGCACAGACATATGTCACTGACTCATTCAAACTGTCCTCTGCCTTTTCTGTTAAAGCACGATGCACTTTGTGGCTCAAGATTTGATCTGCTAAACTCTCATCTAATAAGTCACTGATTTCTCTCTCTTTCCAGGGCACATATCGTTTTGGACCTGAACTGAAACAGCTCATCAGTTAGGATACTGGGAGCAAGAGCACCCTTTTACCTCAGGTTTCCAAATGCCCTAACATGGTGACAAAACGGCATCTTTTTCATACCCGCCAAACAGAGGCACAAAGGCCGAATCCAAGCATGTCTCAGGCCGGCACCCTGCTCCCCTCCACTAAGCCCAGACAGCAGCGGCATTCAAAACATACCAATGCCAAACCCAAGTCTGGCAAGTCTGCCTCCACGTGACTCACAGAATCTTCGTCCACAGTTGCCTGTGGATGGGCATCTGCTCCATTTTGCAAATGCTTGGGCAGAGTTATTTGCAGACAGTTGGTTTTGCAGGTGGTTTTGGAAGGGTACAAGATTGCATTTAAGATCCTTCCTCCCTACAGATTCTTCCAGTCCACGTCTCCTATAAGCCAGGAAAAGTTGTGAATTTTCAACGAGGCAGTTCAAACTCTCTTAGACAAGGGAGTTCTTGTTCCAGTTCCTCCCAAAGATAGAGGTTCAGGTTTTTATTCAAACCTGTTTTTGGTGGCCAAGAGAGATGGTGGCAGCCATCCTATCTTGCACCTCAAGGACTTCAATTCTTTTGTGGTGACTGCTCGCTTCAAGATGGAATCCATACGCTCTGTCATTACAGATACGTGCCTGTGAGAGTTCCTCGCTAGTGTTGAGCGAGCATGCTCGGCCGATGCTCGGATCGGCTCGAGCATCGCTCTGCTCGGCACATGGCGGTACTCGTACGAGTACCGCATGTGCTCGCCCGCCATGTTCGGGTCTCCTCCCCGCACGTTTTGCGGCTGCTGCGCAGCCAATAAACGTGCAGGGAGGCTCTGACATCGGTGTAATGCCAGCAGCCATATTGGCTGCTGGCATTACACTGATTGGCTGGCCAGAACCCGTGGTCGGGTGCTGTATAGCACCTGACCATCGAGTTCGGCTCAGTCTGAGCCAGGGAGAGCTGAGGATAGGAAGGGAAAGGCAGTGTAGGGAGGAAAAAAAAAAAATTGTGAAAAAAAAGAACCAAAAGTCCTTTTTAGGACTACTGTGTGTGGGGGCAGCAGGTTATTTTGTGTGGGGGGAAAAAACAAAAAAAAAAAAAAAAAAATATTCTGTTTAGTGTGAAAAGTTGCAGATTAGAGCACATTCTGTTTAGTGTGCACAGTTGCAGATTAGAGCACATTCTGTTTAGTGTGCAAAGTTGCAGATTAGAGCACATTCTGTTTAGTGTGCAAAGTTGCAGATTAGAGCACATTCTGTTAAGTCTTCAAACTAAAATATCAAAGTCACATATTCCATTCAGTGTGCGTCGCCGCAGTTTAGCAGCACATTCTGTGTACTGTGCAGAGTTGCAGAATAGGAAGAAATACTGTTAAGTTTTCAAACTCAAATATTAAAGTCACATATTCTGTGTAAGATGAAGAAGGAGGGTAAAAAGGGACGGGGAAGTGGACGTGATCCTGAAAGTTCAGGGCGCGGGTCAGGACGCGGAGAAACTGTGCCTGGTGCCAGAGCACAAGAAAGAAAGACATCCACCATACCTAGCTTCATGTGTAATTTTACAGGGCGTCGCAGGACATCACTCTCGAGGTCCGACCACTGCGAACAGGTGGTCGGTTGGATGACAGCTGATACTGCTTCCAGTCGGTTAAGCACCACCCTGTCTTCCACCAAGTCCACTCTCAGTAGCCAAGAGTCTGGTCAACATAATCCTCACTCTGATCATCCTTCCTCCCACCATACACGGTCTGGTCAAAGAAGTGATCCCACACTGGGATATAGTGAGGAGCTCGTCTCATCACCAATCCTTCATTTGACCCTCTCTCCAAGCACGCTTGCAGAGGAACATGACATCTTGTGCCCTGATTCACAACCTCTAGAGGGTACCCAATCACAAGAAGATGACAGATGTGAACGGCATTTAAGGTCAAAGGAAGTAGTGGATGATGATGATGATGATGAGACACAGTTGCCATTAAATCAACCACTATTTCCGTCTCAAGACCTTGTTGAGGAGAATGTTATACAGTTGTCAATGACTGAGTATGTGGTGGGATCAAGACTTGAGGAGGATGATCAGAGTGAGGAAGTGGAGGAGGACTTGGTGGACGATGAGGTGACTGACCCCACCTGGGAAGGTGTAGAGCCGAGCGATGACAGCAGTCCTGAGGGTGAGCCATCTGCAGCACCGCAACAGGCTGGAAGAGGCAGTGGTGTGGCTACAGAAAGAAGGCGGACCGCACCAAACCGGCCCGCAAATGTTCCACGGAGCACCCCCTTGTGTAAATCTACCTTGCCAAAGGGTAGGTGTTCCGCGGTATGGCGTTTTTTTAAGGAAAGTGCGGACGACAAAAGAATTGTAGTTTGCAACCTGTGCCACACCAGAATGAGCCGAGGCATGAACACTAGAAACCTCACCACCACCAGCATGATCCGACACATGGCATCCAAGCACCGTAGTAAGTGGGAGGAACGCCTGGATCGCCCATCTGTGTCTGCAGGCCACACCACTGCCTCCTCTTCCCCTGTTTTCAGTGCCGGCCAATCGCCTGTCGAAGGCGCAGGCCCGCATACCTCCCGCCCTGCACCTGTACCATCTGAAGCACCATCAGCGACCACATCCACTTCCCTGTCCCAGCACAGCGTCCAAATGTCGTTACCCCAGGCATTTGAGCGCAAGAGAAAGTACCCAGCCACCCACCCACAGGCCATAGCACTAACCTCACACCTTTCCAAATTACTGGCCATCGAAATGCTGCCATTTAGGCTTGTGGACACTGAGTCCTTCCGCAGCCTGATGGCAGCAGCTGTCCCTCGGTACGCGGTCCCCAGCCGCCACTACTTTTCCCGGTGTGCCATCCCCGCATTACACCACCATGTGTCCCGTAACATCACCCGTGCCCTGACCAACGCAGTTACTGGGAAGGTCCACTTAACGACTGACACATGGACAAGTGCTTGTGGCCAGGGACGCTACATTTCCCTGACGGCACACTGGGTGAATGTCGTGGAGGCTGGGAGCGACTCGGACCCTGGGATGGCACGGGTGCTACCCACGCCGAGGATTGCGGGCCCTACCTCCATCAGGGTTTCCGCCAGCACCTACGTTATTGGCTCCTCCTCCTCCGTTTCCACCTCCGAATTCTCTAAACGCAGCGCCACTCCCCCATCAGCCAGTAGCTGGAAGCAGTGTAGCACTGCAGTGGGGAAGCGTCAACAGGCCGTGCTGAAGCTGATCTGCCTTGGGGACAAACAGCACACGGCCTCAGAGCTGTTGCAGGGGATTAGTCACCAGACCGAGCAGTGGCTCTCGCCACTCAACCTGCAACCAGGCATGGTTGTGTGTGATAATGGGCGTAACTTGGTGGCGGCTTTGGAGCTCGGCAAGCTCACACACGTACCATGCCTAGCGCATGTATTTAATTTAGTGGTTCAGCGATTTCTAAAAACCTACCCCAATGTGCATGATCTCTTGACCAAGGTGCGCCGCGTGTGTGCACATTTCCGTAAGTCATCTACAGCTTCGGCCGGCCTGTTGAAGCTGCAGCAGCGCTTACAATTGCCAGCTCACCGGCTGCTGTGTGACGTGAGCACGCGCTGGAACTCCACCTTCCACATGTTGGCCCGGCTTTGTGAGCAGCAGAGGGCAGTAGTGGAGTACCAGCTGTTACACGGTCGTCGCCTCTCCGTTCAACTTCCTGTAATCAGAAGTGAGGAGTGGGAATGGATGTCAGACCTCTGCGAGGTTTTACGCAATTTTGAGGAATCGACACAGATGGTGAGCGGCGATAACGCTATTATCAGTGTAACCATCCCACTTCTGTGTCTACTGAAACGCTCGCTGCTCACAATTAAAACCGACGCTTTGCATGTGGAAGAGGTGGAAATGGGGGAGGAAGAGCTTACACAAGGTGATAGCCAGAGCACCCTCGCTTCGTCTTCTCAGCGACAATTGGAGGAGGCGGAGGAGGAGGAGGAGGAGGAGGAGGAGGAAGACACGGTTGCCTCCGCTACAGAGGGTAGCCATGGAACTTTAGTTCCATCTCTTCAGCGTGGGTGGGCAGAAGAGGAGGAAGAGGATGAGGATATTGAGAGTCATCCTCCTGGTGAGGACAGCGAAATCTTGACTGTTGGTACTCTGGCACACATGGCTGACTTTATGTTAGGCTGCCTTTCCCGTGACCCACGCGTTATACGCATTTTAAACAACACGGATTACTGGGTGTTCACCCTTCTGGACCCCCGCTACAAAGAGAATTTCTCATCTCTCATTCCTCCGGTGGAGAGGACAAGCAAAATGGTGCAATACCAGAAGGTTCTTGTTGAAAAATTGCTCCAAAATTTTCCATCTGACAACGCTGGCGACAGAGTACGTGCTACCTTGGCCAACAGAGAAGGGGAGAAAAGGGGAGCACACAGCAGTTCCGAGAAAGGCAGGGCAACACTCTCCAAGGCGTGGGACACCTTCATGACACCCCGCCAGCACCCTCACCCTGATGCGCAGCCTAGTGTCACAAGGAGGGAAAAGTTTTGGAAGATGGTGAAGGAGTACGTAGCAGACCGTGTCAGCGTCCTCAATGATCCCTCTGTGCCTTACAACTACTGGGTGTCCAAGCTGGACACGTGGTATGAACTGGCACTCTACGCCTTGGAGGTGCTGGCCTGCCCTGCCGCCAGCGTTCTGTCTGAGCGGGTATTTAGTGCTGCTGGTGGCATCATAACAGATAAGCGTATCCGCCTTTCCACCGACAATGCTGATAGGTTGACACTTATAAAAATGAACAAGGCCTGGATTTCCCCTGACTTCTCCACTCCACTGGAGGAAAGCCCCGGGGGAACATAAACTCACTTTATATATGTTATTTACAATGATGGGAATACTCTGTATTCCCATTCACCCCTTCCACCCAAAAAACGGGTATATGGTTGACTCTTAATCTTCTCATCCTCCTCCTCCTCTTCCATATGCCCTGTGCTATAATTTTTATATAGGGCCAGCTCACCAGCGGGCCCTGTGATATAATTTTTATATAGGGCCAGCTCACCAGCGGGCCCTGTTTGACAATTTTTATATAGGTCAGCTCACCAGCGGGCCTTCTCATATAATGTTTTATTGGGTCAGCTCTCTAGCGGGCCCTCTCATATAATGTTTTATAGCGTCAGCTCACTAGCGGGCCTTCGCATATAATGTTTAGGATGGTCAGCTCTGCAGCAGACCCTCACCCATAATGTTTTAGATGGTCAGCTCAGCGCACGTTTCCCTCTTAATCATGGCCTCAGTTCTGAAAATCAAGGAAATTTTTGGGAGAATTTGCCTCTGCGCACGTTTCCCTCTTAATCATGGCCTCAGTTCTGAAAATCAAGGAAATTTTTGGGAGAATTTGCCTCTGCGCACGTTTCCCTCTTAATCATGGCCTCAGTTCTGAAAATCAAGGAAATTATTGGGAGAATTTGCCTCTGCGCACGTTTCCCTCTTAATCATGGCCTCAGTTCTGAAAATCAAGGAAATTTTTGGGAGAATTTGCCTCTGCGCACGTTTCCCTCTTAATCATGGCCTCAGTTCTGAAAATCAAGGAATTTTTTGGTAGAATTTGCCTCTGCGCACGTTTCCCTCTTAATCATGGCCTCAGTTCTGAAAATCAAGGAAATTTTTGGGATAATTTGCAGATGATATACAAGTAAATATACAGCAAATATTGTTTGGTAACAATTTTTCGCCTAAAGTCGTTTTTATTTTCCTTTTTGTGTGTTTTATGGTCAGTCTGTAAAAATGGCGTACTACGGGCGAAAGATCGTTCCCAGCAGCGATGTTGGAGTCCAAGATGCATCCAGACATCCTCCCTATGCTGTCCCTGAACCATTTCTGTAGTGTTTCCATCTTTTTCTGCCCTTTTCCTATGGACCAGGCACCCTCCCCTCATCAGAGCAGGGGGTGCCTGGTGTAATGCTCGAGTCCTCCCATTGACTTCAATGGGGCTCGGGTGCTCGGCCGAGCACTCGAGCCTCAGGGGGTGCTCGGTCAGAGCACCCGAACACCCGAGCATTGGGGTGCTCGCTCATCACTATTCCTCGCATCTCTGGATCTGCAGGATGACTACTTACATGTCCCAATTTATCCAAACAGTCAGAAGTACCTCCTCTTCATTTGAAAATTTGGGCACTTCCAGTTCACCTCTCTGCCCTATGGGCTTACCTCTGCTCCTCTGGTGATTTCTAGAGTTCTGGGGGCCCTGATTGCCTTGATTCACACCTGTTACATGGCGTCCACCATGGAGGCAATTCCATACTCTATGGTCCATACCAGGGAGCTTGTCACGGTTTTTGATGAACACTCAGACCCGACTAGTAAGATTAAAATTACTTTATTGAAATAAAGTACATACAGAGGTAAAGCCCACACAGGCACAATAACAGAACAATACAGTACTAACAAGCCAGTCCCTGGAGGGATAAGGACAGCTGGAGGCAACAGCTGGCTGGAGAGAGATCTGATCTAGAACCCCAAATGACTGGAGGCTTCATGAGACTATAGGCAACCCACCCCTAGAAGACTAGGGGCTTACTGAGGCTACGCAGCCCAAGTACTGGTGGAAGGACCCTAGATCACTAGGAGTCCACAGGATGGTAACTGGCACAAGTCCCAGATGCCTGGGAGACACTGAACCCAGCAGCAATAAGGCAACACTGACCCAAGGGACTAGGGTCACAGTAAGACCAAGGCAACCGCTTCTGGTAAAAAAAACCCTAGGGGCGGATCGAGACAGCACAACACGAAGGAAACTAATGTCCCAGCACATGAGCAGGGTGTAAATCATGCTACAGCTGGCTCTTGAGCCTAGAGGGTACTGCACGTAGGAATAGAGCACTGACCCTGCCTAGAGGATCTAGGCACTGAAAGGGTCCTGAGGTAACGCCCAAAGTGTAGTCTGCAACTCCCACAGGGAGTGAGCCCAGCTGGGAAGCAGAGGAGGACACATATGGATCACAGAGTAACACAGTCAGAGATACAAAGCACTGAACCGGTACTTCACCTCTGCACACCGCCCGAGGCGGTTAACCAGATAAGCGGCTATAGCACGAATGCTCAGCCTTCAGTCGGCAGGATAACAGAAGCGCCACGCAGCGCTACTACAGACAAGCACAACAGGTCAGGCAGCAGAGTGGAACGCTATATTGATAGAGGCAACCAAGCGGGTTCTTAGCCAGGCAAGTAGCAACGGAGAGGATTCCTAGCCAGATACTAGACAGTAGCATTGTGGGTTCTCAGCCAGATCAGTGAGCAACAGAGCAGGCTCTCAGCCAGATCAGTCAGCAACGGAGCAGGTTCTCAGCCAGATCAGTTAGCAATGGAGTGGTTTCTCAGCCAGATCAGTCAGCAACGGAGTGAGTTCTCAGCCAGATCAGTCAGCAATGGAGCGGGTTCTCAGCCAGATCAGTCAGCAACGGAATCAGCAACACAGGATACAGGAACGTTATCAGGCAGGCCAGGTCATACACAATCAGAGCAAAACAGGAACTAACGTCAGGGACGGGAACACCATGAATGGCTGTTGTGTGAGCCTGACAGCCTTTTATGTGGCTGTAGAAAACTTTTGTGTGATGTAGAAATATTTTTCTTCCCATTGATTTCAATGGGCTGAAAAGGCGGAAAAAGCGGAAAAATGGCACTTTTCACAGGAAATTTTTCGCCAAGTACAAAGAGACATTATTCGCTGATTTCAGTTTGCGAAAATTTTCACCCATCCCTAGTCTTATTGCTCACAGGAGCTTACCATTTTCTTCTCTCACTGTCCTATTTAGTAAGATTGTGTCATGTCAAACTGGATGGGTGGGGCTAGGGTACCTGATAAGGGGTAGGGAAGGCTCCACCTCCAAGTCCTTGTCTTTGAAATATTCCAGCCAACTAGGAAGGATGTCTCCTCTCCATGGTACCTGTATGTCATATGGATTAAGAGAAAAAGATTCAACAGGTAAGACTAAAATCCTCTTTTCACAATGTGAACATTGTTCTTATTGATAATAAAGCCACAGATCCTCACTGCACTGAAGTAGAGGCAGTGGTACCACAAGTCACTTCAGATAAATGTGGGGAGAAGATGTTCAGTCAAAAAGATCCTTCACTACATCCAGTATTTAAATCATGGGACTAGAATGTTGATGGTGTCACCTGGCTCATTGTCAACTAATCCTAGCAACCAAGCTACTAGCATTAATATATTAATATCCCAGCGTCCCCATCCCTTGCACTGTCAAGGACCTCCTCAGCCATGGAGACAATTACCACCAGAATCACCAGCAGACAATGAATGTGCAGATGTCCAAGTCTGGCAATATGTGTGGTACAATGGTCACATATGGTAATATGGCCAAGGACAATAGAATGCAGTGAATAAGGAAGCATCTGCAGACTGACAACCCTGTAGAACATGCCAAGCTCCTGTCAGGCAGGTTCAGTTATTTTTAACTGAGTGGTAATGAGTGACCTATTAGAACTGTCAGTCACTGACTGCCCTGCCACTACCAGTAGCTTGTTTGTATGGAATGGACAAAGGACACAGTGACTGACACCACCGGATTTCTTGAAGGATTGTTTAATATTATCAACATACTTAATTAGAGCTTATGTACCAGGGTGTGTGATCCCAGTCCTTCACCCTCTTCACAACCTGTTTTTATACTGTGTACATTCTAAATGCACAGGTCCTTGCTGCACTGAAGGAAAATAATCTAGATACTCATGATGGAAAAAGATTATTGTGACTGGACAACTTTTTCTCTCCAGACGCATTAGAAGTGGTGAAGGCCTGTTGTGCCACCTCTGTTGCATTAGAAGCAGTTCTAACAGGATGAAACCACAACCACTTTTTCCATGCAACAACCGGTGCTGTGTCCATCACCACTGTGGATGGAGATGATGCTCCCACCACCACTACTGCTCCCACAGGCACTGTGGGTAATACATCAGCTTGATCCTGTGAAGCAACACTTTGTGCTCAGTTCAGCAACAGTAACTAGATTAGCAAACACCATAGTGTCACTAGGGGTGGCATATATTGTTCCTGGTGGTGGATTATCTGGTTGAAGACTTGAAAGCAATATTTTTAAAACTTGCATTGCTGCAAGCCTATAAAATGTTTTATCAAGGCTTGCCTTGATGTATTCCTTCTAACAATATATTTCAGGTATTTGCCTTGCTGTGCACCTGTTAACATTATTTTTCAAGGCTTACCTTTATTTGGATGTGCTGCCAATATCTCTAAAGGCTTTTCCCTTATTTAAAATGAGTACAGTGAGGGAAAAAATTATTTGATCCCCCTGCTGATTTTGTACATTTTCCCACTGACAAAGAAATGATCAGTCTATAATTTTAATGGTAGGTTTATTTGGACAGTGAGAGACAGAATAACAACAAAAAAATCCAGAAAAACGCATTTCAAAACAGTTATAAATTGCATTTTGCATTTGCATTTTAATGAGTGAAATAAGTATTTAACCCCTTTGCAAAACATGACTTAGTACTTGGTGGCAAAACCCTTGCTGGCAATCACAGAGGTCAGACTTCTCTTATAGTTGGCCACCAGGTTTGCACACATCTCAGGAGGGATTTTGTCCCACTCCTCATTGCAGATCCTCTCCAATCATTAAAGTTTCGAGGCTGATGTTTGGCAACTCGAACCTTCAGCCCCCTTCACAGATTTTCTATGGGATTAAGGTCTGGAGACTGGCTAGGCCACTCCAGGACCTTAATGTGCTTCTTCTTGAGCCACTCCTTTGTTGCCTTGGCCGTGTGTTTTGGGTCATTGTCGTGCTGGAATACCCATCCACAACCCATTTTCAATGCCCTGGCTTAGAGAAGGAGGTTCTCATCCAAGATTTGATGGTACATGGCCCCGTCCATTGTCCCTTTGACGTGGTGTCCTTTCCCCTCAACAGAAAAACACCCCCAAAGTATAATGTTTCCACCTCCATGTTTGACAGTGGGGATGGTGTTCTTGGGGTCATAGGCAGCATTCTTCCTTCTCCAAACACGGCGAGTTGAGTTGATGCCAAAGAACTTGATTTTGGTCTCATCTGACCACAAGACTTTCACTCAGTTCTCCTCTGAATCATTCAGATGTTCACTGGCAAACTTCAGACGGGCCTGTACATGTGCTTTCTTGAGCAGGGGTACCTTGCGGGCGCTGCAGGATTTCAGTCCTTCACGGCGTAGTGTGTTACCAATTGTTTTCCTGGTGACTGTGGTCCCAGCTGTCATGAGATCATTGATAAGATCCTCCTGTGTAGTTCAGGGCTGATTCCTCACCGTTCTCATGATCATTGAAACTTCACAAGGTGAGATCTTGCATGGAGCCCCAGACCGAGGGAGATTGACAGTTATTTTGTGTTTCTTCCATTTGCGAATAATCGCACCAACTGTTGTCACCTTCTCACCAAGCTGCTTGGCGACGGTCTTGTAGCCCATTCCAGCCTTCTGTAGGTCTACAATCTTGTCCCTGACATTCTTGGACAGCTCTTTGGTCTTGGCCATGGTGGAGCGTTTGGAATCTGATTGACTGCTTCTGTGTACAGATGTCTTTTATTGTCAATTGAAGTTTATTGAAACATAAAAACATAGAATTTGACGGCAGATAAGAACCATTCGGCCCATCTAGTCTGCCCAATTTCCTACTGTAAAAAAAAAAAAACACACAACCTCAAACCTTTTTTGGTCCTTGGTCTTTTCTTATGTTAAGGACCGCCTTATGCCTATCCCATGCATGCTTAAATTCTGTCACTGTATTGACATCTACCACTTCTGCTGGTAGGCTATTCCACTTGTCTACTACCCACTCAGTGAAGTAAAACTTTCTTACATTACATCTAAACCTGTGTCCCTCTAGTTTTAGACTATGGCCGCTTGTCCTAACGTTTTTACTCTTTTGATAGGAAGAGTTTTTACTCTTTTGATAGAAAGAGTTTGTTTTAAAGAAAAGCCGTACAGAAGGAAACATGAAAAAACATAAAATACAAATTAGAGTATAAATCTAACGAAAAATAAAGCAGAAAAGGAAAAAATAGAAAATAGAGAAAAGAAAGAAAGAAAAAGAGAGGGACGGGGGTGGGGGGAGGGGGGGAGGGACACACTAGACAAGCGGCAGAAAATATACTAACAACCAAACCAAGAAGTTGTAATCCACTCAGGTAAAAAGCCGTGTGTGCAAAACATTTCCGTCAGAACCCCTCCACCAAAAAGTGGCAGAGAGGTACGAGGGATAGTGTCAAGGTAGCATAATGAACCAGGAGAACCTCATGGCACCAATAGAGGAAAATCAGGGCTCTCCAGAAACAACATCCATCTCACCCATACCCCATTATACCTATCAACCTCAGTCGGGGAGGAAGATGCCAATTCCGCCATCACTCTAAGTTCCTCCACCCTCGCCACCCAGTGAGTGAGATTTAGAGGACAACGTCTCCTCCAATGCAGCGAGATCAGGCTGTTGGCTGCTACCAGCAGGTGCGGAGTCAAAGTTTTCTTATATTTAGAAAGAGGCAGAGAGGTGTGATGCAGTAGGAAATGCTCTGGTATGAAAGCAGGAGGGCACTCAACAAGAAGCTGAATTATCCCATGAATCAACGTCCAATAAGGTATAATCATAGAACAACTCCACCAAAGATGAAGGAGATCACCACGCTCCCCCCCACATCTCCAACAATGGTCATCTCGGGCAGGATCAATAGTATGCATGAGTACCGGAGTCATGTACCATCTAGTCAATAATTTATAAGCTGACTCCTGATACTTTGTGGAGACCGAGACCTGATGAGCAGCGCACATAATCTGCTCCCACTGACATGGAGTAAAAGCAACTCCCAGGTCGGACAGGTGTCTTTTATACAGGTAACAAGCTGAGATTAGAAGAACTCCCTTTAAGAAAGTGCTCCTAATCTCAGCTTGTTACCTGTATAAAAGACACATGGGAGCCAGAAATCTTGCTGATTGATAGGGGGTCAAATACTTATTTCACTCAGTAAAATGCAAATCGATTTATAACTTTTTTAAAATGTGTTTTTCAGGATTTGTTTGTTGTTATCCTGTCTCTCACTGTTCAAATAAACCTACCATTAAAATGATGGACTGATCATTTCTTTGTCAATGGGCAAACATAAAAAATCAGAAAAGGATCAAATATTTTTTTCCCCTCACTGTAGGTCACTCTTATAATTTTTTGAATGGTTTACATATCCTATAAACAAACTGTAAATAAAAACATTCATAGAAACATAGTATTTGACAGCAGATAAGAACCATTTCGGCCCATCTAGTCTGCCCATTTTCCTACAGTAAAAACCTCAAACCTTTTTTGGTCCTTAAGGACAACCTTATGCCTATCCCATGCATGCTTAAATTCTGTCACTGTATTAACTTCTACCACTTCTGCTGGTAAGCTATTCCACTTATCTACTACCCTCTCAGTGAAGTAAAACTTTCTTACATTACATGTCCCTCTATTTTTAGACTATGGCCTCTTGTCCTAACATTTTTACTCCTTTGAAATATACTTCCATCCTGCACTTTGTTGAATCCCTTCATGTATTTGAATATTTCAATTATATTCCCTCTCTCTCTTCTCTGCTCCAAGCTATACATGTTCAGATCATTTAGTCTATCCTGATATTTCTTTTCCTGTAAACCAGTCACCATTTTAGTAGCCCTTCTTTGAATTTTCTCTAGAGTATCTCTATATCCTCCTGGAGACGGGATCTCCAGTACTGTACACAATACTCTAGGTGAGGTCTAACTAGAGATCTGTAGAGTGGCATGACCACTTCCCTTTTTCTGCTACTAATGCCCCTAGCTATACAACCCAGTACCCTGCTTACATTCCCCACCTCTTTATTACATTGCCTGCCTACCTTTAAGTCATTAGAGAAAATTGCTCCCAAATCCCTTTCCTCTGTTGTCTCTGACAGTACAGTACCCTTAATAGTATATTTTTCCTTTGGATTTTTACATCCCAAGTGCATTATTTTACATTTATCAACGTTAAACTGCATCTGCCACACTCTTGACCATTCTTCTAATTTACCTAAATCATTTGTCATTTGGCTTATTCCCCCTGGAATGTCTACCCTATTGCAGATCTTGGTATCATCTGCAAAAAGTCATACCATACCTTGAAGACCTTTTGCAATATCTATATATATATAAAAGAATAAGCCTCATTGCATAATTTATGGTACCTCACACACAGAACATAGTTTATGTCTACTCAGAAAACAAACACACATTGAACTGAATGCCTCATTATATAATTTATGTCTCATTAGGAGACACAACTCCCACAACACAACTCTGTTTCATTACGAGGGTGTAATGTTTCCATAAAATACAAACTCAGGGATAAACTTAATAGCAACTCTTTTGTTTAACCCTTTCAGTGCCAGAGGGGTATGCAACACATTACTTTGCAATGTGTTGCATACCCCTCTGGCACTCAAAGGGTTAACTCTTTTCATCTCTTCAGTTACCTCACTGTCTGTTTTCAACTGTCACTCCTCCACGTCCTGGTTCCCGTCCTTTCTCCTTAAAGGGAGAGAGATGCTTTGCTGTATGTTACAGAGGGCAAGCCTCAAACACCACTTTCTATTTGATCCCTCAGCATATTGCTACGTTGCCTCAACTGAAGAGCCACTGTGTGTTATATTGCTATGTTACCTCAGCTTAAGTAAGGAGTTACTGTTCCCATTGGGTGATTCAATGGAGGAGTGATTTAAATCATTCAGGGAGTTGGCCTGCCCCCACTATCCAGCCCACCCACCACTATCCAAGTGACTGAAAAAACAAAATGGCTGCCACTTGCTCCTACACCACAGACTCACACACAAAAGCCACACACACACACACACACACACACACACACACACACACACACACACAAAAGCCACACACACACACACAGTGTCCCCAGGGGTCCATCCACCAACCTGAGGCACACAATGAGATGATCCAACAAAGAGAGGGCGGGATCGGCTCCAGTGTACTTTCATTTCTGGTAGCCACAAGCACAACGTGCTTCTGCTGCAGGAAGCCCAGCTGCTTCATGTAGCTCGGAGGCAGGCAGGCCCAGTAACAAATCCTTCATGTTCCCCCTTCATGAAGCACAACACTCCACCCCGCAACAGCCCGGTCATGCGGCCCTTCAAGGAGCTCTCTACAAGCAGCGGCTGGATGTGGCTATTACCCGTGGCTGATGGGATGGAGACAGACCATGCTGGGGCCACTCTGTAGCACACACTCTTACACACAAGCTTCTTCACCGCTGCTCTCTGCCCGCTGTCACACACCTGCATTGTGTAAGTAGCCTGACACAAAAAATATACATGCCGCACTATAGCTGCTCCAACAACACACACCATCCCTGCTCCAACCACACACACCATCCCTCCTCAGTTCCTGCTCTCGGTGCCCGGGCTGCATTCCTAGTAATTCTCTTGGCTGAGGCCTGGGGCAGGAGGTGCCTTCCTGGCCAGGGAGCCGGGCCGGCGGTTGTCTGGCAGCCTCTGAGTGTGCATGTACAGAGTCCAGTTCAGGGACTGTGGACTCCATGACTCTCGCTACATACTGAGACAGCTGGTTAACCCTTTCAGTGCCAGAGGATTAAGCAACACAATGAGGAATGCCTTGCCTATCCCTCTGGCACTTACAGGACCGTAATAATATCTGTATGTGTATGTGTGTGTGTGTACGCATGTATGTACGTGTGTATGTATGATCAATGTCTGTAAATGTCACTGTATCTGTGTGTGTCTATGTATGTGTGAAATATGATTCTTTCTGCTTCACACAGTGCACAAAAAAACATCAGTCAATACAGCTAAATGAAATGTACAATACAAACAAACACAAAAAAATCTTACAAAATATCTTCAACATGCCACCTACAACATTTCAAACAAAAAATTCTACATAACACATACCTTACTACAATGACGGGCAACATATTGCTAGTCACTAATAAAAATATTAAAAAGAATGGGTCCCAGTACAAATCCCTCAGGTACTCCACTTTTTTAACACTCCTTTCCTCCGAATATTCTCCATTGACTGTCTCCTGTCACTCAGTCATTGCCTTATCCATTTAACTATTTTTGCATCCAGACCCAAACACTGCAGTTTATTTATGAGTCTTCTGCGAGGGAAAGTGTCAAATGATTTACTGAAATCTAGATACATTATATCTACTGCTCCTCCTTGGTCTATTATTTTAGTTACTCAGTCAAAAAAATCTATGAGGTTAATTTGACAAGATCTCCCTGCTGTAAACCCATGCTGTTTGGTATCTTGCAAGCCATTTAAATTCAGATATTCAACAATTATTTCCTTTAACATAGTCTCCATTAATTTTCCCACTACTGATGTAATGTCACGATCTCCTGCTTACCTTCACCGTGAGGATCCAGAGACGCAGGATCTGAGCGGCACGGCAGGGATGGAGCGATGAGTAATGAGTCCTCCCAAAAACTGAAGACTGGCGTTCAGCAAGGAAAACAACGGTGGTTCGGAAATCCTCAGCGAACTGAAGATCTGATGAAATATTTGCTTGGCAACAACTTCTCAGTGAGCTGAAGATCAGATGAGTTATACTTGTCAGGTAACCAATTCTCAGTGAGCTGAAGATCAGATGAATTATACTTGTCAGGTAACCAATTCTCAGTGAGCTGAAGATCAGATGAATTATACTTGTCAGGTAACCAATTCTCAGTGAGCTGAAGATCAGATGAATTATACTTGTCAGGTAACCAATTCTCAGTGCTGAAGATCAGATGAATTATACTTGTCAGGTAACCAATTCTCAGTGAGCTGAAGATCAGATGAATTATCTTTGCTTGGCAACAATCTCTCCTTCCACGAATCAGCCTTGCTACTGAGTATCTGGTACCCAGGCAGAGAACAGTATCACATTCGGCCAGCAGGGGGAGCAGAAGCTGAACGCTGACAGCCCGGAACGGTACTAGCCGCCTGCCTCGGCGATCTCGAGGATGCCACGAGAGAACGCCGGAGTCCCGGAGCAGGCGTCTAGGAAGCACAGAAGGAAGCTGGAGAATGTCAAAAATTTCTCTCCACAAGACCCGGGAGATCTCGGAGAGTATCCGAACAAGTACCACCAGCTTGAGAAGGGCAGCCACGGGAGACACAGGCAGACCGGGAAGAACAGCCAGATGGTAGCAAGGGGAGAGGAAGGTGCCAGTCAAGATCCGAGGGAAGCTAAGACGGGCCAAATCGGGCCAGAAGATGAAATGCAGGAAATGGAAGCGGAGCCACCAAGAGAGTAATCCAGCGAAGTCAGGACTGGAACCGGACGAGCAGAAACACCAGGTACAGAGAAGGATGCACCAGTACAGGCTCAATAATCAAGCCACGAATACCCGTGGCTTCAGGGCTATAAAGGGCAGGGGCCAAGTCAAAGGTCATGACCTCCAGGGTCGGAAAAATAATAAATAAAGAAAAAATAATAAAAATAAAAAAAAGGTGATCTGTAGGAGAATGGTCATGACAGTACCCCCCCCTAAACGGGAGCCCTCCGGGGTCCTGGTTTTCCTGGAAATTGTCTATGAAAAGCTCGGACCAGGGTAGGAGCATGGACTCGAGTAGCAGGTGTCCAAGATCTCTCCTCCGGCCCATAGCCCTTCCAATCAATAAGGTACTGTAACGAGCGTCTGACCCATCGTGAATCCAGAATCTTTCGGACCTCGAATTCTTGGTGACCATCTCGAAGGATAGGAGGAGGTCTGGTAAATTTTACAAATGGACTATTAGCAATTGCCGGTTTTAATAATGAGATATGGAATGAGTTCGAAATTTTCCATGTATGTGGTAATTGTAATGCAACCGTCACAGGATTGATATGATGAAGGATCTGGAAAGGGCCGGCAAAACGTGGTCCTAATTTACAGGACGGTTGGGAGATATTAAGATGTTTCGTTGATAGCCAAACCATATCTCCAGGTTGGTATTGTGGACCCTGACGACGGTGTCTATCCGCTTGTCTTTTATGTCGAGAAGAAGCCTTTGACAATTGACGTTGAATTTGATGCCAGAGTTGTAGTCGTTGATTGACAAGGTCATCAGCTGCTAGGTTGCCTGAAGATGTCTCCATAGGGATGGTTCGAGGATGAAATCCATAATTCGCCAAAAATGGAGAACATTGAGAAGATTCATGATAATTATTATTGTAGGCAAATTCTGCAAATGGTAGTAATTCCACCCAGTTATCGTGTTTGTCAGAAATAAAATGTCGCAAAAAAGATTCAAGAGTTTGATTGGTTCTCTCTGTTTGTCCGTTGGATTGTGGATGATAAGCTGATGAGAAACTAAGAGTAATCCCCAATCTGGTACAAAAGGCTCTCCAAAATTTTGAAACAAACTGAGATCCTCTGTCTGACACAATGTTAAGCGGGCAGCCATGAAGACGAAAAATTTCTTGAATAAAAATTGACGAGAGTTCTGTGGCAGGGGGTAGTTTCTTAAGCGGAATAAAGTGTGCTTGCTTGGAAAACCTATCCACAACAACAAATATCACGGTACATGATCGGGACAGAGGAAGTTCAACAATAAAATCCATAGTTATATGAGTTCAGGGAACAGAAGGGACAGGTAAGGGAAGAAGAAGCCCCGCAGGGGGTTGATGGCTAGACTTGGTTCTAGCACAGGAGGGGCAGGCAGTAACGAATTCACGTATCTCCTGGTGCATAGATGGCCACCAAAATTGTCGTAATATTAGCTCCGTAGTCTTTTTGACACCAGGATGTCCAGCCGTGCGGGATACATGAAAGAAAGTTAGAATCTCCATTCTGTATTGTCTAGGTACAAATAATGTACCCGGTGGTTGGTTTGGAGCAAGAGTAGTCTGAGCCAATTGAATCTTCTTCAAAGTCTCTGTGGATAAGGAGGCCAAAAACAGGTTGGAAGGGATAATAGGTTCGGGATCCCTAGTAGGTGATGGTTCAAATTGTCGAGAAAGGGCATCAGCTTTACCATTTTTAGAACCTGGGCGGTACGAGATGACAAAATTAAATCTGGTAAAGAATAATGCCCAACGGGCTTGTCTGGGGTTAAGTCTTTTGGCCGATTCCAGAAACTGTAAATTTTTGTGATCAGTAAGTATAAATGTTGTCGTGCTTGCTCCTTCAAGTAAGTGTCGCCACTCCTCCAATGCCATCTTAATGGCCAGTAGTTCTCTGTTTCCGACATCATAATTAGATTCCGCAGAAGAAAAACGTTTAGAAAAGAAGGAACAAGGGTGTATTTTCTTTGTGTCTGGATTCCTTTGGGAGAGAATAGCCCCTGCCCCTACTTCAGAAGCATCCACCTCTATAATGAAGGGCAGAGAAGGGTCTGGAAAACGTAAAATAGGAGCAGTAGTGAAGGATTTCTTTAATTTCTTGAATGCTTGAATGGCTTCATCTGGCCACAGCTTAGGGTTGACCCCAGTCCTAGTCAAGGAAGTAATTGGCGCAATGGTTTTCGAGAAGTTACGGATAAATCTCCGATAGTAGTTTGCGAATCCGATAAATCTTTGGATGGATTTAGTATCAGAGGGTAATGGCCACTGTGTAACAGCTTTCACCTTCTCAGGATCCATCTCCAGTCCTGTACTAGAAATAATGTATCCCAGAAAAGACAGTCTATCCTTCTCAAATTCACATTTTTCTGGTTTAAGAAAAAGATTATGATCTCGTAGTCGCTGTAATACAGTCCGAACATGAATACGATGTGATGCAAGATCAACGGAATAAACTAGAATATCATCCAAGTAAATAATTAGGAAGGATGAGAGGAGATCCCTGAAGATGTCATTCATGAGACCTTGGAAGACGGCCGGGGCATTACACAGCCCAAATGGCATTACTAGATATTCGTAGTGTCCGTCACGGGTGTTGAAGGCCGTCTTCCATTCCTCTCCCTCCTTGATTCGAACTAGATTATATGCTCCTCTTAAATCCAATTTGGAAAATATAGTGGCGCCACGAAGAAGTTCAAATAATTCAGTTATTAATGGAATTGGATAGTGATTTTTGACTGTTATTTTGTTTAGCCCACGGTAATCAATGCAGGGGCGAAGAGACCCGTCCTTTTTTCTGACGAAAAAGAATCCAGCTCCCGCTGGAGAAGAAGATGGTCTTATGAATCCTTTAACCAGATTTTCCTTAATGTAAGAAGACATGGCCAGAGTCTCGGCTGGGGATAGCAAGTATGATTTCGAACGAGGAGGCATAGTACCCGGGAGTATTTCAATGGTGCAATCCCAAGGACGATGAGGAGGAAGTACGTCTGCCTTAGCCTCAGAGAAAACATCCATGAATTCTGAGTACTGAAGAGGAATCTTGAAAGTAGTTAAGTCAGGAGCGTTAGCAAGTGCTGATCCCCCTAATACCTGCTTGATGGGTTTTGTAATACAGGTTAGGAGGCAGTCCTTATTCCAAGACATTATCAGTCCCGAACTCCAGTCAATAACTGGATTATGAAGTCTTAGCCAGGGCAAACCAAGAATGACTGGGTTCATAGGAGATTGGATGATATCAAAGGAAATGGTCTCCCTGTGCAAGGCTCCAACAGTCATTAGGAGAGGCTGGGTCTCAAAGCAAACAACACCCTTTCCTAGAGGAGATCCATCAATGGATGAGACGAGGAGAGGAGCCATCTTGGGTTGAAGAAATATGCCCTGACTTTTAGCCCATTCCTCATCCATAAAAATCCCTGCTGCTCCTGAATCTAAGAAGGCCGAAATCTTAGAGAATCTTTTAGTCCATTCCAAAAAGATGGGAATCAAAATCCGAGATGGGGTGGGTGGGGAGGGAAAAACAACAGCTGGCTTAATAGGTTCCTCCCTTCCAACCCTTAAGCCTTGGAGTTTCCCGGTTTAACCGGGCATTGTCGGACCAGATGCCCCTTCATGCCACAGTAGAGACATAGTCCCAAAGAACGTCTTCGATTCCTCTCCTCCTCTGAGAGTTTTGTTCTATTCACTGATCCGATCTCCATGGGTTCAGCTGTGTTTTCAGTAGTCGGGCGTGGTTGGCTCGTCCAGACCTGGGTTCTGAAGTGTCTATTCTTCTCTCTTTCTACCTGTCTCTCTTGGATCCTTTGGTCCAAATCAAAGCATAAAGAAATCAGTCCTTCTAAGTCATCAGGAATTGGTCTACAAGTTAGGGCATCTTTTAGGCGTTCATTAAGCCCTTTTCTAAATGCTGCCTTCAGGGCCCCAGAATTCCAGTCGGTTTCGTATGCTAAAGTCCTAAATTCGATGGCATACTGGGACAAGGATCTGGCCCCCTGGCGGAGTTCCAATAAAGTTGCTTCCGCTGCTGACCTTCTGCCAGGAGCGTCAAAGATGGCTCTAAAGGTTTTAATAAAGTTACCCGCATCTTGTAATATGGGTGAATCTTGCTCCACCAACGGATATGCCCAAGCCAAGGCCTCGTCCTTTAGCAGAGAAATAATAAACGTGACCCTGGCTGAATCCAGGATAAAGGTTTGAGGGAAAGTCTTAAAATGCAAGGTACACTGATTTAAAAAACCTCTACATTCCAAAGGGTTGCCAGAATACTTATCCGGTAAAGGAATTTTAGGGGGTCTTTGAGGAGCTCCAGCTTCTAGTGGAGTCTGAGTGACTGGAATTGGTGATGATGGAACTGCTGCTTCAGTGGATCGTGGTGGAACAGCTGACTGTTCTCTAATAATCTCTAAAATAGCATCCAGTTTTCTTTCGAGACTCTGGAGATGTGCCTCATGAGAGGCCAATACCTGTTCCTGCTGGTCCAGACGAACCTGGATTCTAGCGAACTCCGCTGGGTCCATGATGTGGCTTGATTATTCTGTCACGATCTCCTGCTTACCTTCACCGTGAGGATCCAGAGACGCAGGATCTGAGCGGCACGGCAGGGATGGAGCGATGAGTAATGAGTCCTCCCAAAAACTGAAGACTGGCGTTCAGCAAGGAAAACAACGGTGGTTCGGAAATCCTCAGCGAACTGAAGATCTGATTAAATATTTGCTTGGCAACAACTTCTCAGTGAGCTGAAGATCAGATGAGTTATACTTGTCAGGTAACCAATTCTCAGTGAGCTGAAGATCAGATGAATTATACTTGTCAGGTAACCAATTCTCAGTGAGCTGAAGATCAGATGAATTATACTTGTCAGGTAACCAATTCTCAGTGAGCTGAAGATCAGATGAATTATACTTGTCAGGTAACCAATTCTCAGTGCTGAAGATCAGATGAATTATACTTGTCAGGTAACCAATTCTCAGTGAGCTGAAGATCAGATGAATTATCTTTGCTTGGCAACAATCTCTCCTTCCACGAATCAGCCTTGCTACTGAGTATCTGGTACCCAGGCAGAGAACAGTATCACATTCGGCCAGCAGGGGGAGCAGAAGCTGAACGCTGACAGCCCGGAACGGTACTAGCCGCCTGCCTCGGCGATCTCGAGGATGCCACGAGAGAACGCCGGAGTCCCGGAGCAGGCGTCTAGGAAGCACAGAAGGAAGCTGGAGAATGTCAAAAATTTCTCTCCACAAGACCCGGGAGATCTCGGAGAGTATCCGAACAAGTACCACCAGCTTGAGAAGGGCAGCCACGGGAGACACAGGCAGACCGGGAAGAACAGCCAGATGGTAGCAAGGGGAGAGGAAGGTGCCAGTCAAGATCCGAGGGAAGCTAAGACGGGCCAAATCGGGCCAGAAGATGAAATGCAGGAAATGGAAGCGGAGCCACCAAGAGAGTAATCCAGCGAAGTCAGGACTGGAACCGGACGAGCAGAAACACCAGGTACAGAGAAGGATGCACCAGTACAGGCTCAATAATCAAGCCACGAATACCCGTGGCTTCAGGGCTATAAAGGGCAGGGGCCAAGTCAAAGGTCATGACCTCCAGGGTCGGAAAAATAATAAATAAAGAAAAAATAATAAAAATAAAAAAAAGGTGATCTGTAGGAGAATGGTCATGACATGTAAGACTTACTGGTCTGTATTTACCAGACTCTTCCCTGCTATCTTTTTTGTGAAGAGATACTACATTTGCTAACTTCCAATCTTCTGGAACTATTCCTGTCATTAGTGACTGATTTATTCTGTTAAAGGTTTTGCCAGAACACACTTAAGTTCTTTTAATAACTTTGGGTGTATCCCATCTGGTCCCATTGATTTATCTGTTTTTAACCTTAGAAAGTTAAAGTAGAACTTCTTCCTCCGCATGCATGTTTCCCATGTCTTGCCATTTTGTTTTTCTAACAGAGGTCCCTTCCCTTCATCTTCCTCTGTAGAAACTGAACAGAAATATTAACTGAGACAGTCAGCTAGCCCTTTATTCTCATTTACATAGCTTCCATTTTTTGTTTTCAGTCTAACTATTCCTTGTTTCATGTTCCTCCTTTCACTTATATATCTAAAAATGTTTTATTCCCCTTTTTTATTGACTGAGCAATTTTTTCCTATGTCTGTGCTTTGGCACATCTAACAATGCATTTGGCCTCCTTCAGCCTAATCTTGTACCGATACCTATCTTCTTCCTTCTGCGTCTGCTTATATTTCTTAAATGCTTCTTTTTTCTCTTTTACTATATTTGCCACTTCTGCTGAGTACCACAGTGGTTTTCTTTTTCTTTTACCCTTGCTGATATGTTGTCACAGTTTGTTATGACTCTCAGACACAGAGTTAAGATAAAAGCACAACTTTATTGAAAAGTTTAAAGGAGAACCCTCGCGGGTTAGCATACACATGTAACATATATATTCAATACATAGTCATAGAGAGTAGTGGTATACAGAATGTAAGACAGGCTCAAACGGCCCTGCCAATACCGGGTAAGGCAACCTTAGACTGGCACTAGATGGAATAGGTTCTACCGGCCTTACCAATGTACCGGGCAAGGCAGCCTTGAGACTGGCACAACGAGGAATGAGGCTCTACCAGCCTTGCCAATATACCGAGCAAGGCAGCCTTGAGACTGGCACAACGGGGAATGAGGCTCTACCGGCCTTGCCAATATACTGGGCAAGGCAGCCGTGAGAATGGTACAATGAGGGATGAGGCTCTACCGGCCTTGCCAATACCGGGTAAGGCAACCTTAGACTGGCACAAGATGGAATAGGTTTTACCGGCCTTACCAATATATTGGGCAAGGCAGCCTGGGGGCTGCAAGTACTGGAACACAGACAGGGATGGCCTCAGCGACTAGCATAAAGGTGTAACTAGCCAGTCGCCTATGATGGACAGACAGAGGCCAGTTGGGTTGTCAAGATGTAGAGAACACCCAACGGAATAATGGAGCGAACCAGTACACGCGTACTGGAGTTACACAATCTCTACCGGTGCTGTAAGGAACACAGCAAGCAGCCGGTTAACATGGAGTGAACCAGTACCGGCATACTGGAGTTACACAATCTCTACCGGTGCTGTAAGGAATGCAGCAAGCAGCCGGTTAACATGGAGTGAACCAGTACCCGCGTACTGGAGTAACACAATATCTACCGGTGCTGTAAGGAACACAGCAAGCAGCCGGTTAACATGGAGTGAACCAGTACCGGCATACTGGAGTTACACAATCTCTACCGGTGCTGTAAGGAATGCAGCAAGCAGCCGGTTAACATGGAGTGAACCAGTACCCGTGTACTAGAGTAACACAATCTCTACTGGTGCTGTAAGGAACGCAGTAAGCAGCCGGTTACCATGGAGCGAACCAGTACCCGGGTACTGGAGTTACACAAACAAAGTGAATGAAAATGTCGCCAAAGGCGACTGGAGGAAGTAGACACTCTGCAGGCACCCAGGAGCAGGAACACAGCCGGTACTGAACAGGAAGCTGGACCATGAATGGCAGACAACCGGAGCAAGAACGGTAGCAGGAACAGCAACCCCAACCGAATCAGGAACGGAAGCTGGAACCGAGGAACCTGTCAGACAGGAACTCAGGTGATCACTGGAGAGCATAGATAGTAGACGGCCCAGGAAGCTCAGGAACACAGTGCAGGTGCAGGCGACATAAAGACACCACGAAAGGGCAACCAAAGGGTGCCCAAGCCCAGTCTAAATAGGCAATACTGGGCGGGTTGAAAGCAGACAGCCAATGGAGAGCCATTCAGGTAACTGACAGGAAAGGCAGCAAATCACGGGCACCGTGATAGTACCCCCCTCTCAAAGACCCCTCTCCTAGAAGAGGGCCCTGGTTTCTGAGGGTACCTAGAATGGAAAATTGGCAGTAGTTTGGGAGCATGAAAGTCCTTACTGTCAACCCAGGATCGTTCTTCAGGACCATAACCCTTCCAATGTACCAAATACTGTACTTTTCCTCTAAGTCTGCGAGAATCAATGATACTCTGAACTTCATACTCCTTCTGACCTTCAACCTCTATAGGCCCTGGCACCACAGGGTTGGTACTATAACGGTTGCATACAAGACGTTTGAGGAGAGACACATGGAACACATTATGAATATGCATGGAAGCAGGAATGTCCAAAGCATATGAGACAGGGTTAATTTTGCGTATCACCCTATAAGGACCAATAAATCGAGGAGTCAATTTATTAGACAGGACTTGTAGTTTGAGGTTTCTGGAGGAAAGCCACACTCTGTCCCCAACCTGGAAGGAAACTGCTGGTAGCCGTCTACGATTAGCATGGCGCTGGTGGCGCTGGTGGTGCTGGAAGGATTGACAGAGTGCCCTCTGAACCTGTGCCCATGTAGAGCGGAGCTGCTCGATATGCTCATCCAGAGCTGGAATCTGCTGTGACTGAAAGGAATCCGGGAGCAAACAAGACTGGAATCCATAATTGATCAGAAACGGGGAGCTCCCGGATGAAGAGTTAACTGCACAGTTCCTGGCGAACTCTGCCCAGAACAGGTCGGCCCAATTATCATGATGGTCAGTAATGAAACAGCGCAAGAACTGCTCCAATCCTTGATTGGCACATTCAGCAGCCCCATTGGTCTGGAGGTGGTAAGCAGAGGAAAAGGACAATTGGATGCCCATCTGTTCACAAAATGCCCTCCAAAATCTGGATACAAACTGTCTCCCCCTGTCGGACATCAGCACTCTGGGTACTCAATGCAACCAAAATACTTCTTTCGTGAAAACCACCGCTAATTCTTTAGCAGAGGGAAGGCCATGGAGGGGCACGAAATGAGCCATTTTAGAAAACCTGTCCACCACCATAAGTATAAAGGAATACCCTCTAGACACTGGCAATTCTCCCATGAACTCAATGGAAACATGGGACCAGGGACCGGCTGGAGTAGGTCCACCAGGAGGTGTCTAGGGGATCTTGTCACGGGCACAGGTGGCAATCAGGCATTAGTAAACTCAGCACAATCTGCCCTCAGGGAGGGCCACCAAAAGACTTGTGAGAGAGACTAGATTAATTGATCTCTACCAATATGTCCTGCAGCTTTAGAGGAATGATAAGTCTCAAGCAATCAGGTGTGAAATGGCTCAACAACAAAACACTTGCCCACTGGGGTTTCTGGGGGAGCAGTAGCCTGGGAGGCCAATATCTCTTCCCCGAGTGGTGAAGTGATACTTGTACGTAGAGTAACCAATAAACAATCAGGCTATATAATAGGTGCTGGAACCTCATCTCTGTCAGTTTCAGGCTCAAACTGTCTCGACAGGGCATCCACCCTAACATTCTTGGACCCCAGCAGATAAGATACAATAAAATTGAATTGAGAAAGGAACAGTGCCCACCTGGCCTGGCGTGAGGACAGTCTTTTAGCCTCAGAGAGATAGGTCAAGTTTTTGTGGTCAGTCAGAATTAATACTGTGTTTTTTTGTGCCCTCTAGTAGGTGGCGCCATTCCTTCAGGGCAAGAATAATGGCTAGTAATTCTCTGTCACCTATCTCATAGTGACTTTGAGCCACGGACAACTTTTTGGAGAAAAACCCACAAGGTCTGAGAATTCCTCCTTTAACAGGTCATTGAGAAAGTACTGCCCCAACCTCAATCTCTGAGGCATCAACCTCCAATGTGAACGGGAGAGATGGGTTGGGGTGGGATAACACAGGAGCGTTAACAAAAGCAGATATCAATTTCTCAAAGGCATCCTCCGCTGCCACCGAACATTGGGATGGGTTAGCACCCTTGTGCGTAAGGTCAGACAATGGATTAACAATTATAGAAAAGTTCTTAATAAACGTCTTATAATAATTAGCGAAACCCAGAAATCGCTGAATGGCTTTTAGGCCCTTAGGCCGTGGACATTGTAAAACTGCCGCCAGTTTCTCCTTATCCATGGCAATGCCTTCTTTGCCAATCACAAACCCCAAGAATGGCACACTGGTTTTGTGAAACTCGCATTTTTCCAATTTGCAAAACAACTTGTTTTTATGTAGGCGGAGCAACACCTCTGACACGTCTTTAATGTGTTGTGACATATTTTCAGAATCCAAGTAGACAACCACACAGAACTGCAACATATCCCTGAGGATGTCATTGATTAATTCTTGAAATACTGCGGGTGCGTTACAGAGACCAAACGGCATAACTAGATATTCATAGTGCCCAGATCTAGTGTTAAAGGCAGTTTTCCACTCATCACCAGCTCTGATCCGAATCAGGTTATAAGCAGCTCGTAAATCCAGTTTAGTAAAGACTGAGGAACCTTTTAACCTGTCAAATAACTCGGTGATGAGTGGTATCGGATAAGCATTTTTAGACATTAACTTGTTTAGGCCACGGTAATCAATGCATGGTCTCAGTTCGCCATTTTTCTTTTTTACAAAAAAGAATCCAGCCCCGGCTGGAGAGGTGGATTTCCTTATGATCCCTCTCTTAAGGGCATCAGAAATGTATTCCTCCATAGCTTGGTTCTCATCACACAACAATGGATATGTGAGTCCCCTAGGGGGCACCACCCCTGGAGGCAAATCAATAGCGCAGTCATAAGATCTGTGCTGGGGTAAGCTGCTAGCCTCTCCCTTACTGAATACATCACTGAACTGTTGATACTCGTCTGGGAGTGAAGGGGAGGTACACAGGATCTTAACCGGGTGGGACACACAATGCTCTATACAATACTGAGACCAAGCAGAGATTTCACACTTTTGCCAATCAAACTGTGAATTATGAAGTTGTAACCAAGGAAATCCCAGAATGACTGCGTAGTGTGGAGAACTGATAAGCTGGAACTGCTGTTCCTCTTTGTGAAGCGCCCCAATGGTCATAGATAATGGCATTGTTTCAAAGGTAACCAGTGCAGGTTCTAGGGGTCTGCCGTCAATAGCTTCAATAGCGAGAGGGGATTCTCTCTCAATCCACGGATTCCCATGTAATTCAGCAAATGTATTATCCATGAAATATCCAGCTGCGCCGGAATCAACCAGAGCCAGAACCTCCACTGAGCCTTCTGCCCATGAAAGTACCACCTGTATGGTGGGTTTCAGTTTGACCAAACCTGGGGACAGTTGAACACCACCTAGAGCCTGTCCCCCAAGGTACCCTAGCTGTGTTCGTTTCCCGGACGTACGGGACAAGATCTTTGCAGGTGCCCATTTTTGCCACACTATAAGCACAACCACTGCCTTCGGCGATAAGTTTTCTCCTCCTTAGTCTGGTGAAGCCCAATTGCATAGGTTCACCTGATTCCCGTAACTGTTCCTTAGGCTTAGATGCCAAGGGAGGGATGGGTGGGCAAAATGTACTGCTAGAGCCGTTATTTTTTTACCTTAGCCTTCGGTCTCTAGCCATCAATCTTTCACGGATCCGAGTGTCAATTAGGATAACATACTCAATATATTCATCTAGATCAGTAGGCAGTTCTTTAACTGCAATTTCATCCTTTATCTGGTCACTCAAACCTTGAGCAAAAGCTGCCAGCAACGCCTCACTGTTCCAACCTACCTCTGCTGCCAAGGAGCAGAGTTCAATGGCATAATCTCCTACAGTACGCCTGCCCTGCTGTATCTCCATAAAGCATTTAGCAGCAGAAGCAGTTCTACCAGGGAGCTCAAACACTCTTTGAAATGACTACACAAATTCCCTGAAATTCTTTGTGCAAGGTCTCGCATAAGGGATTGGCCCATGCCAGGGCTCTGCCAGTCAGCAGGAATATCATAAACCCAACTTTACTGTGGTCATTGGGAAAGGCATGCAAAGTCAATTCCAAAAATATTTCAAGTTGGTTGATAAACCCTCTGCACAGGCTAGGATCACCATCCTATCTGAGTGGCAAAGGGGCGGAAGCAGTTAACCCCTTAACTGCAGCCCCTGAGGGCATGGTATCATTCTCCAGTGTTGAACCTGGGGAGACCACCAGGCTCGGGACGGACTTGTCCGTGAGTACTGTACGTTCAAGAATGGTTTGGATCGCCACCGCTAGCTGATCCAGGCGTTGCTCATGTACATCCATCCTCCAATGGATGTTCTGTGTATTACCATCACTCTTATTATCTGAGGTCATGGCCCTTTCGTACTGTCACGGTTTGTTATGACTCTCAGACACAGAGTTAAGATAAAAACACAACTTTATTGAAAAGTTTAATGGGAACCCTTTTCGGTAGCACACACATAGAACATTTAGCGACAATACATAGTAGCATGAGTAGTGGTATACAAAATGAAAGGCTCTACCGGCCTTGTCAATACCGGGTAAGGCAACCTTAGGTGGCACAAGATGGAAAAGGTTCTACTGGCCTTACCAGTATACCAGGCAAGGCAGCCTGGAGACTGGTACAAGGAATAGTAAAGGCTCTACCGGCCCTGCCAATATACCGGGCAAGGCAGCCTTGAGACTGGTATATGAGTAGATAAGGCTCTACCAGCCTTGCCAATATACCGGGCAAGGCAGCCTGGAGACTGGTACAACGAATAGTAAAGGCTCTACCGACCTTGCCAATACCGGGTAAGGCAACCTTAAGTTGGTACAATGTAAGATAGGTTCTACTGGTCTTACCAATATACCGGGCAAGGCAGCCTTGGCTGCAAGTACCGGATAGTAGCAATGGTGGCCTCAGTGACTGGCTAAAGGTGTAATAGACCAGTCACATAAGATGGACAGACTCAGGCCCTTTGAATAGACAGGATGATATAGGCCCCCTATAACACAGGAGCAAACCAGTACCCACGTACAGGAGTACACAATCTCTACCGGTGCTGAGAGAAACGCAGAAAGCATCCGGTTAATACGTGGAGCGAACCAGTACCCGCGTACTGGAGTAACAACAACTCTACCGGTGCAGCGGGCAGCCAGTTGAACTAGGAGCCAACCTGTACTTGTGTACTGGAGTGACGGAAACTCTGCCGGGCTGTCTAGGACTGAACAGCAGCCGGTTATGTATGGAGCGAACCAGTACCCGCGTACTGGAGTGACCAAATCTCTACCAGTGCTGTCTAGGACTGAACAGCAACCGGTAATGCATGGAGCGAACCAGTACCCGCGTACTGGAGTGACAGAATCACAACCTGTGCAATGAGCAGCAGGTTATACATGGAGCGAACCAGTACCCGCGTACTGGAGTGACAGAACCTCTACTGGTGCAATGAGCAGCCGGTTATACATGGAGCGAACCAGTACCCGCGTACTGGAGTGACAGAATCTTTACCGGTGCTGTCTAGGACTGAACAGCAACCTGTCATGCGTGGAGCGAACCAGTACCCGCGTACTGGAGTGACAGAACCCCTACCGGTGCAACAAGCAACCGGTTGTATATGGAGCGAACCAGTGCCCGAGCACTGGAGAGTAAAACACAAGTGAATGAAAATGTCGCCAGGGCGACTGGAGGAGAGAGACACACTGCAGGCGATCCAGGAGCAGGAACACAACCGGTGATGGACAGGAAACAGATCTTCAGGCAGTCAACCGGATCAGGAACGGCAGCAGGAAACAGCAGAAGGGACAGCAACCCAAACCGGATCAGGGACGAGGAACAGAGCAGGAACAGAGTAACAGCCCAGGAAGCTCAGGAACCCAATGCAGGTGCAGGCAGCATGGAGACAACATGAAAGGGCAACCAAAGGGTGCCCAAGCTCAATCTAAATAGGCAATACAGGGCAGGCTGAAGGCAGGCAGCCAAAGGAGAGCCCCCTACTGGTAATTGACAAAGAAAGGCAGCAATCACGGGCACTGTGATAAACACACAATGTCAGACCTACCTATCCAGATGGCACGAACCTCTGGCCCTGGCACAGAATGTGATTTGTGTCCTGGGACTTCTATCTGGCATACCTATTTTCCTCCTTCCTATACTTGTGGAGGTAATAAAATAAGGTGAGACAGGTCAAATGTCATCCTTATAACCCCGGATGGGTCCAGGAAACCCTTGTATGCTGATCTCCTTTAATTGTCAGTCATGCCCCCATACCTCTGCCAAACATCCCAGACCTGTTATGACCAGGTCCTCTTCTTCCCGGATCCAGCTTTCTTCCAGCTCAAGGCCTGGAGGCTGGGCAGGAATCTTTAAGACTACAGGGTGTATCTGAGCCTGTTTCACCAACCCAGACAACGGTTCTGCTTCCTGCTGTCGCCGAGGCGACATTCTGACAATCTCCAGTGAACTGTACTCCTGCTATTACAGCTGTTAACCCGTGCAGAGCTGAACTCCTGCTAACCGAGCCGTTACTGTGCAGAGCTTTACTCCTCCTACTGAGCCGTTAACCCATGCAGAGCTGTACTCCTCCTACTGAGCCGTTCACCAGTGCAGAGCTGTGCCTCCGATTCTGAGCCTCCAGTCTGGTACAGAGTGTTGCTACTCTTGCTGAGCCGTTACATTCCAGCCACTATTACTGCTGAGCCGGTTCATTGTAGCCTTGTGAGGCGATGGTTCATTCCACTCCTTGCAGTATAGTTGGTTTACGTTACCGCGCCCGGAGTAGGCACTAGGGCTTTAGCTGTTACTGTACTAGCCTCTGTTATTACCCCCGTGGGGGCTATTGGCTCAAGCTCTTGCCATCCGGTTGCTTCCGTTATCATGCCCGTGGGGGCTATTGGCTCAAGCTCTTGCAATCCGGTTGCTTCCGGTTTCATGACCGTGGGGGCTATTGGCTCAAGCTCTAGCCCGTGGGGGCTTCAGCAGGCTCTGGGTCGCAGGTCCTTTTTGCTGAACAGTTATCTCCGTTTTATGAACTTTAGATGTTGAGTTTTCTCCAACATTCACTGCCTATTACCACCTTGGGCATGCCAAACACCACAACTGAGATGGACTGATTACTCTGATAACCCTTGTATCTCTGTTCTCAGTATCTGTTATGTGCCTGAACTGTTAAGTTATTATCTGTATATTGGTCCTATTTTTGCCTCCTTGTTATTACTCAGTGCTGCCTACAGAGGGCGATCCTTCCTTTTATTTTTTTTGTTTAATAAAACTGTGTTTTATTTCACCAACTGGTCTGAGTGTCTTGAAAACCGTGACATCTTTACTTTCATCAAACAGTATAGACTGGACCTTCAACCATCACCGGACAAGTTCGGAAAGAAGGTGCTTGAAACCGCCATTCCTATCTGAACTTACTGTCTCAGCCCTCCCGAACTTCTTCCACAGTATGCCGTGGATTGGACACAGAGGAAAAGGTGAAATTTACTCACTAATGTTTGTTTTTCCTCTGTGTCCTTCCATGGCAACCCTCCCTGAAGGTTATTCTTGGGTATTTGTATCGATTGGGATTTGAGGAAGTTGCAGTGCAGGGGCACACAAGAGTTCTAGACATTTTTTTATGTTTTTAAATTTGTCTCCCAAATGATAAGGTAGAGGAAGGTACAATGTTGTGGACAAGTTACTGATCAATATTGGGTCTCCAGTCTCCATACTGATGTTTTTAACTATTCCTCTCCCTAATGGGATGGGCCCCTTCCTTGGGCAATATATTGTGAGAGAGATGAGAGATAATAATGTATTGTGGAGAGAGAGAGATAACAATGTTTTTATGTTAATTAACCTCGGTGTTAATTAACCTCGGTGTTAATTAACCTCGGCAAATGAATGCCATTCTGGCAATGAGGGAAAGTGTTTCTGGGTGGATGATGTTTATGGGCACTATGGGGTCACTGTAGTGTCTCACGGGACCATGCAGACTATTGCCTTCCACTTAGCCCCACCTGCTGCAGTGCAGAGGAACAAGCAGTTGATGGGAATAGCATCCTTGGTTCCTAAGGAAGTAGGGGTTTTTAAATCAGGAAAAAAAAAATCCAGATCTGAGCAATGATGTACTCATTAGGGCAGGCAAAATAATTTTCTGAATAGGCAAACAGCCCATAGGTAAAAAAAAAAATATGTGTTATAACTTGTATATTTACAAATGTTCCTATAGTTTTTTCTTCTTTGGAAGTATTTATTGGTCATTGAAAGTAAGATCACAAACAATATAGTACTTTTTATTTTTAATGATACATGATTAATAAACCATTATATGCACATCAAGCCAATCTATTGTTTTACAGGTCCTGTAACTGTTGTTCCAAAACAGTTAATTAACACTCCATCATACAGCTCTCATGTTCAAAAGGCAGCATGTGTATTAAATCACTCATTAAACAGCTATTGTTCTATATAAATCCTCTAATTTGTGTTGTATTTGTCCTTTTACATGCAGGGTCAATGTGCCGGTTTTATATTATATTAGTGTATAAGCCCGTGTACATGGGCCAAGGTCTGGGAGATGTTAACCCTTTGAGTGCTGGAGGGGTGCGCAAAGCATTGCTTTGCAATGCATTGTGTACCCCTCCGGCACTCAAAGGGTTAAAAAGTCAGTCCTGCTCTGTCTGCCGTCACTCACGAGATGCGTTGTAGAGACTGCCCGAATTCACAGAATGCTCCCAGCACAGAACTCCCAGCATTCTCTCGAGCAGTCTCTACTGAGCATGATGGCTTCTGACAAACATCCTAGTGAATTATCATATAGGTTGGCTGGAGTTTAACAGTAAAATTAAACTTGTTTACACATATGATATTCCAGCTCCAGAGAATTTCTAAAAATAATGTATGCTCAATTAAATCTTCCACAAAGAAAATATCTAATGGAAAAAATAAAACATTATTGATTTTCTGTGCCATATTAAACCTGCCATACTATGAAAAATAGAGTATTTCAGGGTGCAAACCAATGGCCTTATATGGGAGAAATAAACATTGCCATTGTTTTTAATGAGTTTTTAAACCATTTAATGCTTGCAAGGCTTACAGTTTATTCAAGGGGTTAAAATTCCCATTTAAAGGGATAGTAATACTTCGTTTGTAGGCATTAAAAAATATGAAGAACGATATAAGTCTTATTTCTCAAACCTTTATGGTTTAAGAGATATTTACAAGCAAAGTATCCCGCCCTGTTCAGTCACATCAGAAGGGAGGTGCCCAGGTAGACTGCAGAGAGGGACAATCTTCAATTAAGATAAGGGAAAAAGCTGAAAAACTTGTCAAGGGGGCAGGGCTTTCATTGTTTTCATACAAAGAAGATTGTCCCCTTCTGTTATTTGTCTGGTCTTACATCCAGATTCACACCTGAGAAGAGATGGTTTACACTAGGAAAAAGCAGCGGGAGGGGGAAACTTTGCTTGTGAATATCTTTTAAACCATAAAGGTTTGAGAGATAAGACTTATATCGTTCTTCATGTTTTTTTCATGCCTACAAAATAAAATAAAGATAAAACAAAGTATTACTATCCCTTTAAATCAATGACATCCTGAGGGGAGGCAGCAAATTACCCTCCACATGAATTTATATCCACAATATTGTGAGTAGTCTCTTAGCTTATTTGTCCTTATATGCCAGTTCCTACACTTTTCTTATGTGTGCCACCATGGTCTTCTTTTTCATTTAAATTAATGTGCCTTTGGGCTGAACCAGAATTACAGCAGGTCTACACAGTATATCAGTTTCATTGTTTGGCATTAATTAAAACTCAATTCCAACCCAATGGTCGATTTCACAGCAGTCATCTTCAAAATTGAAAGCACAATATTTTCTTAAAAAACATTGCTAGTATAATTTTGCCAACCAGTACATATTTTCTATCCCTTCTTCATTTCATTAGGTTTAAGGTTACTGCAACCATCTTGCACCAAAATACTGATGAATTCAAACTCTTTTTAAATATGAGATATCATGGATGTGAGGTAAACACTGTACTCATAGTATGTGCAGACTACATAACCCAATAAATTTGCACATCAAGTTTCCTGAATTTCTCCAAAAAGTGTGGGGCTCTTTTACATTTAGATGCACCCCAACTGTATGCATAGAGGGAAGTGGAACATCAGTCTCTTGGGTACTTGAGTGGTGGACAATACAATGCACTACAGAGCACTCCAGTGGTATAAATAAAAACATGTTTTGGGGTCTTGCGTACCATTGCATATGTTAACTCAAACAAATATAACATGCTGTGGGATCTGGGAAGGGTACATGCTACCCTGGAAGGGTTTCCTAACCCTCCCCCTTCTCTTCATCAACTGACTTGTTCGGAAAGTAAAGATTAAAAAAAAAATCTGATTCATAGACTCTACTAGTCTCCACCACTGTTCAATATGGTGTAGGTTATGTTCATCATAAAGGTAGGTCTTCTAAGCCACTCTCTCTCTCACACTCTCTCTCATGCTCTTCCTCTCTCTGTCACCCTCTGGGCTATCATATTACAAAGAATAATAAATGTAATGGTTGCATAGGACCCATCTAGAACAGGTAGAGTGGATGAGCATACAAATTTAATATAGTATCGATAGACTCCACATTACTATTTTGTGCATTTATTTTTTATTAATAAGTATTTACTAATGATGAGCGAGCACCCCGATGCTCGGGTGCTCGGGTGCTCTGACCGAGCACCCCCTGAGGCTCGAGTGCTCGGCCGAGCACCCGAGCCCCATTGAAAAGCATGGGAGCACTCGAGCATTAAACCAGGCACCCCCTGCTCTGATGAGCGGAGGGTGCCTGGTCAATGTCCCCCTTCATCTCCGCTATGCCCCTCTTCCACAATGTCCCCCTTCATCTCCTATGCCATAGAGGAGATGAAGGGGGACATTGTGGAAGAGGGGCATAGCGGAGATGAAGGGGGACATTGTGGAAGAGGGGCATAGACTCTATGCCCCTCTTCCACAATGTCCCCCTTCATCTCCGCTATGCCCCTCTTCCACAATGTCCCCCTTCATCTCCTCTATGGCATAGGAGATGAAGGGGGACATTGTGGAAGAGGGGCATAGCGGAGATGAAGGGGGACATTGTGGAAGAGGGGCATAGCGGAGATGAAGGGGGACATTGTGGAAGAGGGGCATAGAGTCTATGCCCCTCTTCCACAATGTCCCCCTTCATCTCCGCAATGCCCCCTTCATCTCCGCAATGCCCCCGTACCTCCAGTCCCTGGTGGTCCAGCGGAGTCTTCGGATCTGTGCCTCTTCCGGCACAGATCCCCTTCACCCGAACATGTCGGGCGAGCACATGGCGGTACTCGTACGAGTACCGCCATGTGCCGAGCAGAGCGATGCTCGAGCCGATCCGAGCATCGGCCGAGCACGCTCGCTCAACACTAGTATTTACCAGAAAAATACATTGAGATTTCTCTTAATCTGAAGTACTGATCCTTACTTGGATGGCTGATGATTCACCCACTCATCAAATATAATGAATATGCAATGTAGACCTCAATGTATTTATATTCCGCCTCACCTAATACTGTGTAAAACAGAGGTTGATTTTTAGATCCCTCTTACCTTCTGCAATGAAACCCCTAAGGGGGAATGGTGTGCATTTCAATGTAACCTTGACAATCCCATAATATTTGAGGTGAACGGATGGGGATCCTTAGATCCCTACAGCGGTTATCTTTAGGTCATATTAGAGTTATTTATCTTATAACTGTTGCAATGTATTGTTTTCCATTCTTGTAATGCAGTAGTTAATCAAATTAGTGTAGGGCAATGGAGCATAGGGGTTTTGCTGATGAGCTTACAATGTATTGTAAATAGACATCACACACAGTCAGTTCTGTTGTGTACTTTACTGTTAAATAGTGTTACAGTTGGCAAGCAGAACCAAGCGACAGACGGTATAGTTAATATAACCTTTATTATGAGAATAATACAGTAATGCAATATAATATATACACACAGTGGGTGATCGAAAAGGCGAGTACTGTATCAGGAATAGCAGTCTCCCAATATCACCCCCACACTGTCCGAGACTAGGCCTCAGCCTGCTGGAGTCTCGAGGTACGGTAACGCCCAAGAGTGATACTGACTCATCCTGCAGTCAGTAGCTGGGAGTCTGATAGCCCCAGGTCAATACTAGGAAGGATGTCTGAAAAACGGAACCAACCCTAGGAGGGAACAGACAGGGACTTCTAGTAAGCACCAGATAGGATAGTCAGATGAGCCAAAGTCATACACGGAGCGGTTAGTCATCCAGAGCCACAGGTTTGCACCAGATAGGATATCCACTGAATCAATGGAATGCTGGATGCGCAGTGGACAGAGCCCCAGGTCAACACCAGAGTGGGTAGTCAGACAAGCCTAGGTCATACACAGAGCGGGTAGTCAGCCAGAGCCACGGGTTTGCACCAGATAGGATATCCACTGAAGCGATGGAATGCTGGATGCATAGTGGACAGAGCCCCAGGTCAACACCAGAGTGGGTAGTCAGACAAGCCTAGGTCATACACAGAGCGGGTAGTCAGCCAGAACCACTGGTTTGCACCAGAAAGGATATCTGAGCCAAATTGGAACGCACAAGGAGAATAGTCAGATAGAGCCACGGGTCAACACCAGAATGGATGGACAGACAAGCCGGATCATACACAGGAATCAGGAATACTAGATAATGAACTGCTCATAGCACCATCATAAGGGTAACTGAGTCAGGACTCACTCTGCCCTTTAAACTCCTCCACAGGAAGTAGGAGGAGCAGCTAGAGGGAGGAAGCAGGTAGGAGGAGACTACAGGAAACAAACACATATAAAACAGAGGCCTGCAGCATGCTTGAAGCCTCTTGCCTGCAGATGACGCGTGGAAAGACGCTGAGCGTCGCTGAAGCGGTGGAGCTGTAAACAATGTACTGTGACAAATAGACATCACACACAGTCAGTTCTGTTGTGTACTTTACTGTTAAAATCCACACTACTTTTATAATGCCCTGCAAACATACTAGGAGTATTGATGGGGGAAAATAAGCAGGAGTATTGCATGAAGTAGAACATGATTGTAAAGTGGTAGTCCAAAACTGACTGCAGCGATGGTTGTTGCATATGCACAATAAATGATGATGATCCTTCTCCTCATAAGGCAGCTGTAACATTTAAGACAACGAACCACGTTGTAGTGTTGTTAGCATAGAGGAGGAAGTATTGCAGGTCGACCAGCTCTGTGTTTCACTGTGAGAGTAACAAGAAAAATGACTGTCCTGAAAGTAGCAGCGAACGTTAAGGTTAAAAGAAATTGTATATGAAAGTAGTTGGGAAAGAACAATGGGTGATGCAGACAATGGCCTAATTGTTTATGATGATGTTGACCTACAATATATCTGTCCAGCATCCTCCTCTTCTTCTGATTCAGATGAAGTTGAGAGTGAGAGAGCTGATAACATGGCCAGAAAATTAGCAAAAGGAAATGGCTCAGTCTTTTACCACTGAAAATGAGCACTATGCCTGTTCATAAATTGTTTGCAAGATCAACTAGAAAGTCTGACTCAGAACAAGTAAAGATGGCTATAATACACAATCATTCTGTCAGTCATCATCAGCATTCTCACCACTTCTAAGTCCAACCCCTATCCAGCCACACACAGTACGTTGAATAATCAGCAACATGGGTCATTAACATTCACAGTCACAATTCTAGCTATGATGAGTATTTCTACTGCACCTGCTAATAGTTCAATTGCAACATCTATGCCCTGTTCTAGTAGTAGCCCCTCAGGAACATCTCAGACTATGAAGTCTACTGTACAGTAGGAGTGGGAGAAAGGTCCCATTATGTTCCCATAAAAAAATCAGTGAAAACCATATTGTTGTCAGCTTTATCATGGGAAAATCCGCTTTAAAACCAGCAATAAAAATCTTCACATTTTTTACGCTTCGGCAAAAATTCTTCTCCAGTTTTTCAATGGCTAGAAAGTTCCTGCCCATTGATTTACGTATTTTTTGCCTTTTTGTTATAAAAACGTGATGTATTCCAGAAAGTTAAACACAATAGAAGCAGCTACAGTGAGAGGTAGATGAACTGTTCTGCTTCCTCCAGTGCTGTGTCTGCTATCAGACGTGCTGCCTCTGCTGACACCAGTATGGAGCCTGCTGTCAGATGTGCTGTCCCTGCTGCCACCAATGCTGTGTCTGCTGCCAGTGGGTCTTGTAATACTAAGGAGGGGGAAAGGAGAAGATGATGCCAAGTGTGACAGCAGGGAACCCTAAGTCACACTTGCCATCCCCAAGCATTCCTGCCAGTGCTAGTACTACTAGTAAGAAGGTCCAGAAGCTTGTTATCATCATATTACTAATAACTGTGAGGAGGAAGACTCAGGGACTGAAACTGATGTTGTTGGTGTTAGTGATAGTACTAGTAACAGTTATGGTGTTAAGGGGGTGGTAGGGGAAGCAATTGAGAGTGTCCAGACTAGCGGTCAAGGGAACAAATTCCATTCCCCAGACCCTAGGAGTCCCATCCCCCCCACGGCATTGTCCAGGTGGAACATGATTCTGAAGAAGACAGAACTGGATGCTAGCAGCAACAATATCACCACCAGGAGCACAGATCAGCTACCTGTACCTGTTGCTAGTGCTGCCAATCTGCCTTCTTCAGGTCACAATAAATGGCAAGTGTGACATTAGGGGACCATCTATCAAATTTCTAGTCACCTCCCCCAACCAGCAGTGAGATGTCTGTAATAGAGCAGCAACAGCAGCATGGAGGGATAAGTGGTGGTGATGATGATAGTGGAGAAGCTGAGGTGGAAGAAACATAGATGGCATTTTTAGCCCAGACTGAGAAGGAATGGGAGACAGGGATGGGGATGGGCATCAACACTAGCAGTGGGCTTTTGGAATTTGCAACTGCTCTAATTCCTGCTGATGATGATTTGCAAGGCCAGCAGAATGATGAGAGGCAGGCTAGTGTGCCACAGACCAGCATGGACACAGTGGGAATGGGGTCAACAAGTAATGAAGGACTAGGACAGGTTCCACTTGCCAGCAGCAGCAATACTCCTGGTCCTAGTTGCAGTGCTTGTTCTGAGGCATTAGCAGCAAGAGCAGCAACATCATCCTCTGCCCCAGACAGTGAAGGCAAATGTGGAGGAGAAGAAGAAAGAGGCCATACTTCTTCACCTATCCCTCCCCCTGAAGTCATGGCTGTGGAACTATTTTTCTCTTTGTGCAGGCACAGTGCAGTCATCACCAACGGCACTGTACACAATTTGTGACAAGTCAGTGAGAAGGGGAAAGGAGAGAACACACCTTGGCACATCTGCCCTGATAACACACATGAAACACAGACACCATGTAATTTATGTCAAACATGTTAAAGCCAAACACCCACCATGGAAATTGAGCACTGCTGTTGCTGTACCCCCTGACTCTCCAGAAAGACAACAAGAGGTGAGATCAAAGAGGAGGACAAACAGAGAAACCCAGGCAGAGGCTCTAAGTTCGATGATGAGCAAAACAACTAGCTCGCCATCACCTTCTTGTTCTAGGGTAACTACATCTTCTGCCAATACACCTCATTCATTGTTACCACCCCATCCATATGATAACCACTCTGTAGATGTTAGGATGTGACAGTTCGTGTCCACCCATTGCACACTGTGTGGTGCACTGACCACACATGGCAGTGGGGTGGAGGAGAATCGCAAGCAGGGCATCCAGTGACATCTGAGGATATTCTATTCCGTAGAATATGCTAAGCTGGTGGCAGAGAGGGTTCACAATTACTACTAAACTGTCAGCAAGTTGTCATGTGGGGTGTGGACAAGGAGCATAGTGACAGCAGCAGTACTTGGTTTCTGATGTCATGGTGTTTGGATAGAGTTGTGCCAGGTGTTATTTACCACACACAGTGTGCACATTGCACTTGCTGATGAGAGGCACAGTTCCTGCTCTCAAGGGAAAAATTTATATTCTAGTAAAAACACACCCATGATTTTGGAGGAGGGGCAAGTGGAGAAGAATTGCTGGCCAACTTCTTCTTTTCTCCACATATACCTAAAGTGGTGGGGGCTAGTTATGGTGCTGCTACTGCCTCAGGTGTATCACTGGAGCAAGTAATGACAAGTTGAATCTTCATCATCCATCACCCATGTTACTGTTGTTGTTGATCCCATTCCCTTTGAGGTGCATAATCATCCTTCTGCTTAAACAACTCAGCAGCAGCAGCAAAACAGTAGTCTCAAATTCCACAACTACATCAGGGCATTTGACAGTCGCCACTGGCCAACATGACATGCTGGCACTAGGACAGTAGGGCATGTTTTTGTTTTCTCAGGGCTTGTGTTTTAAAAAAAAAAAAAAATTACAAAAAAATAAACAATTTTGAGGGGCTTGTTTCTAACAAGCATGTCTTTCAAATCAATGTTTCTTTAGGACTTGGGTCAAACAAGCCTAACTCCTACAAATCAATGTTTCCTTAGGGCTTGGGCCTCTAACAAACCTTGCAAATCATCCTCTACAAAATACTCTGTCACGTCAAGTATCAGTCTACCCCAACACCAACACAGGCACCCTCCAAAGAAGCCTTTTATACCATGTCTTATGTGATATTTTTGATTGTATTTAGCATTTATTTTTTATTAACTGCCCCCCCAATCCCAGTAATCAACCCCCCCCAAAAAACATTCCCTGTTTAACTGATTCTGTCCCCACACTCCACCAACACAGGCACCCGCATGCCCCTTTTATACTATGCGTTTCGGAAATAAAATAGTATTCGCTATGTGTTGTGTGTAAGTTCAATGTTCCCATTGATTTCGATGTAATGAGCTTAGCGAAAAAAGTGGAAAAATGACACTATTCGCCGATTTTGGTTTGAGGCAAAATTTTTCACCCATCCCTACTCTAACTCATGATCTAAAAGTTAAAGGGATAGTAATACTTAAAATGTAAAAAAAAATATGTTGTAGGGTTTATCCCCCTGAGTAAAACAGTGGTACTCCCACTGCTGAAAGGTGTTTTATTCAAAGTTATTAAAGCTCAAAGTTGATTTTTTTAGGTGCAATATCACAGTTGCCTGAAATTGTACAGTGGTGCTGTTGCTACACCATCCTATGGAGATTTATAGTCCCAGGACCAGAGCTGTCCATAGCATGGTGTAGCAACAGTGCCACTGTACAATTTCAGGCCACTGTGACATTGCAACTAAAAAAAATTTAACTTTGAGCTGTAATAACTTTTGAATAAAACACCTTTCAGCAGTACCATTGTTTTACTCAGTGTTATCTGTAGTCTGTAATAAGCATGTGAGCAGTAGGAACAAGGATCACACCTAGGCTCATCGTAATTGAGATGCCACCTGAAGCACAACCACTAGTGTGATTGGAAGACATACAATCAACATTTCAGAGGTGACATAGCCAGTAGCAGAAGAAGCATTGCTAAAATTTCACAGAGCTCTGGGGCACAAAATATAGTGCTGTCAGAGAGTGTGCCAATATTTCTTTCATTTAAAATAACACACATGGCTTCTATGGCTGTCCTTCAAATGCAAAACACAAAGGAGCATGATTCTGAGTTTGTTATGGGAGTTCATAATAGTCATAGAATGCAAAACATGCTGCCACCACCCTTACCATCTCCAATAGTCGGACACCCCGCAACTTAGAGATAACTAGACACTAGCTAGGTCTTTGGTCTGACAAATACCAGGGTGACCTAATATGGGAACATTGTGGAGGAGATTCAGAAGCTCTACCCTTAGAGCAGCAGGAACAAAAACACAATCTCAGTAGAACAAACGACTACTTTGCAGTGCAGAGGTTACTTAGGCAATTCTTTTTGACTTAACCATAGGGCACGATTTGATCCAGGTATTTATATTGGTGCACATGAGAAGAAAATGGCCATGATCCACCCTTTCACCCAGCTGGTAGATGTATTATCTCTTCCTGTGAACAGACCCTGGCATTACTACCAGATATGTAATTTCCTTTCCTTGATATCTACTGGCTCCTTCACTCCTTGCAATACCTCATCCTTTGAGGCGCTCTTATCTAGCCCTAAGATCTTTGATCACACCTTGACTAAATGGTACAAATTGTCTCTCTCATGTACCCCATCATTCATGACTAGGAGGCAGAATTTGGGTTCTTCCTTCCACATTCACGTCTTTTTCTTTTTGTTTTAGTGTATACTAGCAGTTTGGGACGGCGTTGCCCGTCATGTTATGCAGGAAATGTTTCTTTTTTTTTAAATAAATGTTATGATAGTGAATTATAGCGTAGGGTGTACGTGTCAGAAAGGTACACACAGTGATAGACAGAGACACATGCAACACACACATATACACACACATGCACTGACAACACAAACAGTGACACACAGCTGCAAATCAGAACATAAATACATACAGTGTGAGCAGTGTAAGTAACATACCTCCCAACATTTCATATGGCCAAAGAGGGACACTTGTGTTTTCGGTGGTGTTACTGGGGGCGTGGCTGGTGGTGTATTTTAGAGAATTTTTAACCCTTTGAGTGCCAGGGGGTAAGCAATGCATTGCATCCCCTCTGGCATTGAAATGGTTAAGTTACTCTTTCTGTAAGTGAATGATTTAGAAGAAGATGAAAGTATTTTTTTTACACAGACTAATTTAACAGATATATACAGAAGTTTATTCCCACATTACTGTGGGTTTTATTGATGTGGAGCAATCTGATACACTGGTATATACACCACACAATGTGATCTCCTAAATAGAGGAGCAGAGGGATTTGGGTGTCAAACAGGGACTGTCCCTCCTATACTGTATAGTGCCAGTCCTTATACACAGACACATGCAGACTGTATACTATACAGCAGAGGTTCTCAGCCCATGCCCTCAGTGGCCACTAACAGGCCAGGACTTAGGAATTTCACTGCTAGAACACAAGTGTGTTGATCAGAGGCTCAGTCATATTGATTAACTCACCTGTGCTCTTAAAAGGAAATTCTAAAATCCTGGCCTGTTAATAGCCACTGAGGGCACAGATTGAGAACCACTGCTATACAGTGCCAGACCATTGTAGAGAATTTTTAACCCTTTGAGTGCCAGGGGGTAAGCAATGCATTGCATCTCCTCTGGCACTGAAATGGTTAAGTTACTCTTTCTGTAAGTGAATGATTTAGAAGAAGATGAAAGTATTTTTTTACACAGACTAATTTAACAGATATATACAGAAGTTTATACCCACATTACCGTGGGTTTTACTGATGTGGAGCAATCTGATACACTTGTACATTAGGCTGACCAGACCTCACCTTTAACCAGTGACACATATGAAAAATGCATACTGCAGGGCTGCTTTGATTTTGGTGCACTCCTGAAATATGCTTATTTCCTATGTGTCCCCGGTTAAAGGTGAGGTCTGGTCAGCCTACTGTATATACACCACACCGTGTGATCTCCTAAATAGAGGAGCAGAGGGATTTGGGTGTCAAACAGGGACTGTCCCTCCTATACTGTATAGTGCCAGTCCTTATACACAGACTGCATACTATACAATGCCAGACCATATATAAATAGTTTGTCATACATGCTATACAGTGAGCTATGTACAGCATGGAGATGATTGCAGGAACTGGCACCTCTACTTACAGACAGACTGACAAACAACCTGCTCTCTTTCTCTCTCTTTGTGCAATATATAAATACAGTCACATCCATGTCTCTGCCATTTACCAGCTCAGCTGAAGCCTTGCTCTGCACTGCCTGATCACCTCTCTGCCGTTGTTTCCACTTTCTCAGCAAGCCAGTATCCTCCTGCTGATTGTTTAGAAATCAGCTCACTTGTAGTAATTAGCAGAGCTGTGTAGGCTCAAAGACAGGGAATGAAGAAGCTGCATAATACAGATTGGACCATGGCCTTCCAGCTGTAGCTTGAACATTGTTCCCATCATCCTCAGCGTGCGTGTGTGTATATGTGTGTATGTGTCTGCTAGTGTGTGTGTGGGAGGGCATGTGCATGTGTCTGTGGTGTAGGAGTGTGTGGCAGCCATTTTTTTTTTCAGCCTTAGATAGTGGTGGGCGGGCTGGATAGTGGGGGCAGGCCAAAAATCACACTCCCACAGAATCACCCAATGGCAGCAGTAATCCTTTTTACTGCTGCCCCTGGGTGTGTTTTGCCAGGCACAAAGTCTTCTTTTATATATATAGACTATACATGATAAGGTGTTACCCAGTGCACTACGATTTGAGCAGCCGCTAAGAAGGTCCATATGATATTTATTTGCATTTCTTTTCTTTTTTTATTGAAAATTTATATTTACAGGTTATTTTATTTCACACAGAGATTATCTATTAGAGCGCTATATGTGTGTTTTTTGTTTGCTGTTATTTGTAGACATGATGGTCTTCTGATGTTATTCATTGTTATTGTCTTTTGCACCGCAGTTGTTTATTACTTGTAACCTGTTTCCAGTATTTGAACCTTTGTCTGAAATTTCTCAATAAAGTTATTTTGTAAGAAAGAAAGAAAGAAAGAAAAAGAAAAAGAAAGTAAGTAAGAGAGAATGTCCAGGAGCCAAAATAGTGCCTTCAGAGGTTGGGTGATCCACAGGGAAATGATGGGAGAGTGCATCAGCCATTCCGATTTGAAAAACCAATGATTGGTAATATGAAATTGCAGACTGAAAAAGAATATAGCCAATCTTCCCTGACATGGGCATAACCTCTTAGTTGCTCTGAGGTATTCCAAGCTCCGCTAGTCAATGAAGATCGTAAAGGGGTATTTCGAACCTTCTAATAAATGGTGCCATTCTTCAAGAGCATATTTGATAAACAGAAGTAATCTGTCACTGACATTGTAATTGCTCTTTGAAGGGGTCAGTTTATGAGAAAAGAAAGCCACTGTGTGCAGTAAATCTTTAGGACCACTCCAATGAGACAAAACAGCTCCAATAGCGGTTTCAGAGGCATCTACTTCAAGAAGATAAGGTACATCCGTGTCAGAATCCTTGAGCACAGGAGCTGGGAGAAGAAATTCTTGAGGAGCTCAAATGTTGCCTTGGCAGTATCGTATGAAGGAAATGGAACAAATACGTTCAAGCAGTTTGGGATAAACCTCCAGTAAAAGTTAGCAAATCCCAGGAACAGTTGCAAAGCCATATAATATTTGGGAATTGTGAAATAAAGGATGGCAGACACTTTCAGGGAATCCACTTTAATTCCAGAAGGGGAAAACAGGATGCCAAGAAATTATTTTGTTGTAGCTTCAAAGGTGCATTTCTCCAATTCAGCAAACAAACAATTCAGATGAAGTTGGAATAGGAATTTCCTAACCTTAGAATGGGGTTCCTCTAGGCATGAGAAGAAATTGATGATGACATCTAAATAAATCGCTATAAACTAGTACAATAGATCACAAAAGATGTTGTTGACAAAGTGTTGGAAAGTCCTTGGAGCTCTGCACAGACCAAAAGGCATCACCATATATTCTAAATACCCATAGCGAGTTCAGAATGCTGTCTTCCACTCTTCTCCTTCCTGGATTTGTACTATACTATAAGTATCAGTGTATATTCAGTTTAGGGAAAATAGCAGGGAATCTTAGGTGATCAGATCATTCCAGAATTAAAAGAGGATAATACCGGTTCTTTATGGTGATATAGTTGACTTCCCTGTAGACAATACAGGTTCTGAGTGAGCCATCTTTTGTTCCATAACAAAAGCTGGAGAAGTGGATGACCCAATGAACTCTTTAACCATATTTTCTTGTAAGTAGTCTTTAAGATACCTCAACTCAGGTTCAGACAAAGGGATCTTTACATCTGGAAGTAACTCAATTGAGCAATCATAAATATGATGTGGTGGAAGTTTGACTACTTCCTTTTTCCTGAAGACATCAGCAAAGTCCTTGTAAGCCTGGGGTATGGAGGCAGATTCCACAAATAAAGATATGACAAAGAGTTCATATCTGAAAGTTGGGGCACTAGGACTGCCATTAGAATGAGCAATGGGACGCCCCCCCCCACTCATGCAAGAAAAACGGACTGTTTTGCCAAAAACAGAACCCTCAATTAGTTGAATTCAGACCTATTTTGCTGCTCAGATTGGACTTTAAAATCTTATTGGAGATTATGGCAAACAGACTGAAATGGATCTTGCCACATATTACTTGTTCCAAGCAAAACTGTTCAAAGCAGGTATTCGACCCAAGCAATTTGGAGTCCGTTGGCTACCCTCTCTCTCCTCTTTTGTTCAACATAGCTCTTGAACCCTTGTTGATCCTCAACGCTTTACCTTTTTGTCAAATACTTAAAATGGGGGATAGGAGACTCCGTATTGTGGCTTTTGGGAATAATCTGATCCTCTTTATTAACAACCCTAAGTGTGCACTGCCTCATATTATTACATTTTGGATGACTTTTGGAGAATCTCAGGTTTTAACATTAATTACAGTAAATCATATGTGTTAAACCTAGCAAATACAATGGACAAGAGCCTGCACTGCCTCTTTCCCTTTCAATGGGCGGAGGCACGTAGCACTTTTTTTGTATTTTCTTGCCCTAAAACAACACAGATGTATACAAACTGAACTACACCCATATTATATATAAATGCTCCCACACTTGCTTAAGAAGGTGGATATCACCAGCCTGAAACACTCCTTCCAATGGTTCATTTGGCACTGAAAGAAGTCTAGGTTCAGTCTGCAGATATTATATCAACTACTATACAAGGCATGCATACATTTCCCCAATGTTAAATTATACAATATGGCCAGTCTGCTCAGGATCACCATTGAATGTATTCAAGATATGAGCATTTACACTTCTACAGGGAGTGATCAGAACATGGCCCTTCCTTTTAATCTGCTCTATATCCTTCACGGCATGGCTATTCTGCTTCCCCCATCTGTTCTTCCCAACCTCCTCTTGGATGGTATGCATAGGGCCCTGCAGTCCTTTAATTATCTCCTATATGGCACATGACATTACTCTCTCTATCTCCCCTCCTGGGCAATCCTGATTTCCAAGATGGAGAGGCACATCCAACCTTCATCTTATGGGGGCATAAGAGAATAGAACTAGTAGGAGATATGATAGACCTGAAGTCCCATAGAGTGAGAGACTTCCGGGCCCTGGGAGATACATGCACACTATCCTGTGGAGGCTCCCGCCTGGTGTGATGGTCTCCACCCTAGTGCACTACATAAACTCAGCCACCAAAATGAGATGTTCGACATCAAAAATTTACCAGTTAGGCATGGAAGAACTATTGCACAGTATCACGGTGCCCGTGATTCGTGCTGTTCTGTGTCTGTCACTTGCTGAGTATTCCTGATTGGCTGTCTGCTATTAGCCCTCCTCACACAGCCTTTTTAAACCCAGGTTGAGCACTTCCAGGTTGCCCTTTCGTGGTGTTTCTGACTTCACTTGGCCTGACCTGCTGTCAGGCTTCTGGGCCTGCTGTTCCTGCTGTTCTGGCTGATTCTGCTGATCCTGCGTTCCGGTGTTCCAGTGTTCTAGTGTTCCTGTATGCTAGTGTTCCGGTGTTCCAGTGTTCCAGTGTTCCTGTATGCTAGTGTTCCGGTGTTCCTGTGTTCCAGCACCTAGCGGGTTAATCTTACTGAGTTCCTGAGTCTCCTGCCTGCCGTTTCTCCAGCCGGTTTGCTCTCCACCGGTGGTTGCTTATACACTGTTGGTTCCAGCGTGCGGACGCTGGTTTACTCCATTAAACCTGGTTGCGATAAACACTGTTGGTTCCAGCGTGAGGACACTGGTTTACTCCATTAAACCTGGTTGCGATATACACTGTTGGTTCCAGCGTGCGGATGCTGGTTCACTCCATTAAACCTGGCTGCGAGATACACTGTTGGTTCCAGCGGGTGGACGCTGGTTTACTCCATTAAACCTGGTGGCAACATTTACTGTTGGTCCCAGCGTGAGGACACTGGTTTACTGCATTAAACCTGGTTGCGATATACATTGTTGGTTCCAGCGTGCGGACGCTGGTTTACTCCATTAAACCTGGTTGCGATACTGTGTTGGTCCCAGCGTGCGGACGCTGGTTTACTCCATTAACCTGGTAGCAATATTTATTGTTGGTCCCAACGTGCGGACGTTGGTTTGCTCCTGATCTATCCAGTACTGAGGCCAGGGTGCTGTCCACTCCTATGCAGTCGTCCGAGGTTCCCTGGCCATAGACTTCTGCTGAGTAAGACCTTTGTTCCTATTCCTCTCTGCTGTCATAGGCATCTGACAGCTGGTCTACTCGCTCAGGCTGCCCTGCCCGGTATTGGTAAGGCCGATAGAACCTTTGTATGTTATCATCCTTAAGGTTGCCTTACCCAGTATTGGCACGGTCGGTAGAGCCTACTACAGTGTTCCTCAGGCTGCCCTGCCCGGTATTGGTAAGGCCGGTAGAACCTTGTACATTACCATCTTTAAGGTTGCCTTACCCGGTATTGGCAGGGCCGGTAGAGCCTACGCTCAGTACTCCTTTGGGCTTCCTTGCCCGGTATTGGTAAGGCCGGTAGAACCGGTATACATCATCTCACGGTTGCCTTTCCTGGTATAGGCAAGGCCGGTAGAGCCTGTTATTGCTACTGTCACTTGGGTTGCCTTGCCCGGTATTTTAGGCAAGGTCGGTAGAACCTATTGTATGGACTACTTTTGTTGTATTGTTATTTATGTTTACCCTATGGGGATTGCCTTAACTTTTCAATAAAGTTACGTTTTTACCAAACCTTAAGTCTGAGAGTCTTCAAAAACCGTGACACACAGCTTCCATAGATGACTTAGAGTTATCCATTCCACAACTTGCACGTTTCTCTCTGTTTGCTTCATCTCTGTGCATACATTGACCCTAGTCAAGTATTTCACATGAAGATCAAGCAAACATCTGCCTGCCCTAAATGCTCAGCAGTGGATGTGGATCTCTTGCACTGTTTTAGGTCTTGCCCTGCTCTTCATTCTTTCTGGTCTCAGGTATAAGCTTATTAGTGTTGAGCGAGCACCCCGATGCTCGGGTGCTCGGGTGCTCTGACCGAGCACCGCCGGAGGCTCGAGTGCTCGGCCGAGCCCCATTGAATCCAATGGGGCGACACGAGCATTACACCAGGCACCCCCTGCTCTGATGAGGGGAGGGTGCCTGGTCAATGCCCCCCTTCATCTCCACAATGCCCCTCTTCCACAATGTCCCCCTTCCACAATGTCCCCCTTCCACAAAGTGCCCCTTCATCTCCGCAATGCCCCCTTCATCTCCGCAATGCCCCCTTCATCTCCGCAATGTCCCCCTTCCACAATGTCCCCCTTCCACAAAGTGCCCCTTCATCTCCGCAATGCCCCCTTCATCTCCGCAATGCCCCCTTCATCTCCGCAATGTCCCACTTCATCTCCGCAATGCCCCCTTCATCTCCGCAATGCCCCCTTCATCTCCGCAATGTCCCCCTTCCACAAAGTGCCCCTTCATCTCCGCAATGCCCCCTTCATCTCCGCAATGCCCCCTTCATCTCCGCAATGTCCCACTTCATCTCCACAATGCCCCCTACCTCCAGTCCCTGGTGGTCCAGCGGAGCGTCTGCAAGATCTGTGCCTCCTCCGGCACAGATCCCTTCCACCCAAACATGGCGGGCGAGCACATGGCGGTACTCGTACGAGTACCGCCATGTGCCGAGCAGAGCGATGCTCGAGCCGATCCGAGCATCGGCCGAGCATGCTCGCTCAACACTAACGCTTATCTCTCCAAATTTTCATTGGGACTTTTACAGAATTACCACAGGAGGCTATTTTAGGTATCCCGGGTCAGATACTTCCTCCGTCACGCTATGATATTTTGCTCATTCAGCAGTGGCTGAACTTGCTCTCCTCTATACTTTGAGCAGAGTGGGTTTTCTCACTACGAGATCCGGAGGTACGAGGAATTACCTTCTAGGGGGATTTGGGGGTCCATTGTAGAGGTGCTACCTCCCTTGCAGACCACCACATACATCCAAGCTTTCCAAGCTACCTAATGGGCCTTGACTAATGCACTAGGGGAAGAGTCTCTTGAATGATTTCATGGTGCATTCCATTCCTGGTACAGATCTCTGACTGGTGCTGGGACTTTTTCTCCCCTATATCCTTGAACATACTGATAGACTTGGGATGGGCTTGGCAACGGGCCGCACAAGCAGATTCTCTTTTCTCACCGTCATGTTTCTTTCTCTCTTCCTTCCCTCTCTTTCCTTCCCATTATCTCATTTTTACCCCTTTTGTCTCCCCCTTATTTCTCTCTCTCTTTTCTATGTTCTTTGTCTCTGCTTCTGTTGGACAGGGTGTCTGTTCTGTTAATACACATGGAGACTCATCCACAGACTCCATGATGTTTCATTGTTACAGAGCTTAACTGCGCTAGTGGTCTTACCTTTCCATGCTTACAGCTACATACTGTATCTGACACCATTGGGATGTTCATTGCAGTTGTACTTCTTACCACTGATGATGTATATTGCCTACTTACCCACCCTGTCCTACTCTGTACCCTGAAAATGTAATAAAGATACTTTGGAAAAAAAAAGAGGAATGATTTCCTGAGAAACCACATGTATACCTTTCTGAGGATGAACAGGACAGGAATGGAGAATATGGTTAACTTTGCCACAATATAAGCAGCGATTGAAATTGTACCTCTGGGATCTATGCAGTTAGGGTAGCATGAGCCATTCCGATTTGCCTCAGTTCACTGGATGCTTGTGGTGAAGAATTCACCTGACAGAGTCTGCCATACTGGAGCCATACTGGAGCCAGGGAACAAGTCCTCTTTTGTAATCATTCTCAGAGTTGTCCATTAATCTGAATGGATAGGGTGATCAAATCCTCTAGATATTCAGGTACCCTTACACAGGTCAGCTCATCCTTCAAGAAACTGGATAACCCTAATCAGACCTGACCCTTCAGAGCAGGTTGATTTCACTGAGTGTCAGCAGCCCAGTGATGGAATTTGCCAACAACATATTCCTCTACTGATATCCTGCCCTACTTAAGGGAACAAATGGATACTTCTGCCATTGATATTCTATGGGGCTCATCATAAATAGCAGCCATAAACTTGATAAAAGACTCACAAAACTGAGTTCTGTCCCCCTGACCAGAAGGGTATGGTCCAGAAAAATATGCTGATGAGATTGGAAGAGGGAAGCAGAGCTCATCAGAGCTGGAGCAGAGGGACCAGGGGAATTCAGATGATGGATCTGAGCATACAATCGGGCCATGTCAATCTGCAGGTCAACCACAGCCAGGTATACGGATTCCAGCTTTTGGATCAAGCAACCTAGGACCTCAACTAGTCCTGCAGGATCCATACTGTCTTAGGGATACAGAAAGAGCTTAAGGCTCTTGGTCTCTGCAGAGTAAGGTAGGGAGTGAAGCCTGAAAGAACGGCAGGGGAGCATTGCCAAAAACCAGTGTACCCTTGCTGTGACCGAAACCATATTAAAAGTGCTGTCTATGAAACCTTTTTAGAACCAAGTGATGGACCAGGATAGGTACACTGGTAGTCTGAGGAAAGCAAAGATACTGGAGGAGGAGGCTGACGAGTAGTTGAGGTAAGCCAGGAATTCGAGGTGTGCTGAGCTTGAGCAAAGTCAAGGAACAAGCTGAGGTTGAGGCATGTGGAGTTCCAACAAAGTCAAGCTACAAGATCAACTGGAGAATGAAACAAACAGAAAGAAGGAAACTGATTCTTCCCCAACAGGGATAGCATCTGAGCACTGGGAGCACAGGCAGGCTGGTTTAAATAGTCTCTTAACAAGGTACAGGTACAGCTGGAAGCCATTAACCAAGAGGAACCAGGAAAGCCAGGAAGAGAAAAAAACAATTATGTTTTAGAACAATTTGGAGTTGAAAGGTCCTCTGTTAGCATCTATTTAGGTTATAGGATCCAAAACCTGAACATTGATGGTTCAAGATCAAAGAGAGGCAAGACTAGAGGACTGACTCTGACAATACCATGATCATCATCAGTAACAAAAACATCTTAAATGTTTTCTGAACACATCATCATCACAGAAAGCATTTCATGTGACTCAGCAGCAACAAACTAATGTTTGTGGTGATGGCTGCACATATCTATGAGACTTGTTCACTGATACACCCAAACACCCGACAGCTCGTGGGAGTGGTCCATTACTTGTGAAATGGGTGTAGCATACTTGCAGTCCGAGCAGGTTTCCAGTGTAGCTGGTTATATTGCTAGTAACCCTCCCAAAACTCACTCACCATCTTCACTCTGCACATGACCTTCTCCTCCCTACAGGTCTTATTATGTCCTCCCAGTCCCACCTACAGGACTTCTCCTGTGCTGCACCTGAGCTCTGGAATTCCCTCACCCATCCCATCAGACTCTCCCCCAGCCTTCAGACACCTATCAACTACCTCCATAACCATTATCATGAAGAACCACCCCTTCCCTGGACCACTGTGCTTAATATCATCTCTCTCTCCCACCCAGTGACCAGCAGTTCATGTGGCAGGAAGCACTTACACTCAGTAGCACTTACTCCTTCTGTGTCCAAACTACCTTCCTCTAGACTGTAAGCTCTCAAGAGCAGGGCCCTCTGATCCTTTTGTTCTCCATATTTGATTTGTACTATTTAATATCTCTGTTTGTCTAATCCCTATTGTACAGTGCTACGGAATAAGTTGGTACTATATAAATAAAGAATAATAATAACCGCAGGACACGGCTATCAGTCAGCAGTGTTGGTAAAATTATATTTCTAAAAATGAAGCTGCATCTAAAACTATTTGAAGTGGACAGAAGTGATTGAGGGGGGACATGCCTCCTTCATTTTCACCAATTATTATTTACTTGTATACGTTTAAATGCACTGCCTTTACAACAGCTCTCTTTGAAAGGCCAACTGTCTTAATAAAGCAGAGGTATTGCATAAGCATGGAAGACTTTGGTGTTTTAATACATTATATATGTTTTATACTTCAACATATTGTGGAGAGCTTGTTTTGCCTGGAGCCATGCAGTCTTCCTGAACGGAGACAGGAATTTCTCCACACACCTTTCTCAAAGTATTTCCATAATGACCACCCTTGCATGTGGGTGTATGTATTTATTTCTAACTGTGATCATTGAAATGTGTAACATATAGCACCATTGGGTGCCTTCTGTTTTTAGTTGTTTATACTGTCTTGATAGATCGTGCCTTTAGAACTTTCACAACCCAGAACTCCTTCTCCTGAGAATAGCCTATATGTGATTTCCTAGCCTATATATTTGTGAGTACCCAGCTTCCATGTGTGTTTGGTGGTCTTATTTAGTTTATTGATTGTTTTTTTCATGACATCTCTTATTTTTCTTATTTATTCAAAAAGAAAAGGCTGAAAGGTATTTTTGCAGGCTTACTGAAAGTGAAACCTTCAAAATATTACAGCAAGACTAGCCTTGAAGAATATTGGTGGTGGGCTTCCAATACGACAAGCCCTGACATTTTTCACAGGCTTTAGGATTGTCAAAAACATTGCCTTAAAGAAAATTTTATGCAGGCTGCAGGCTTGCAAAAAACAAGCCCTGAATAAAGCTGCATGTTCTACTGGCCCAGTGCCAGCAGTGTAAGATGGTGTCTGCAAACCACCACCAGAAGCATTAGTGCCATTGCAGCATTAGCTAATGAGATAAGCCTTCTGCTGGATGTCATAGCATCAGGATTAGGCTGCTTCATAGGACTGTGATCATCGGCAATTACATAAGACAGGTGGTAGATGGTGTTATTATGGTTCCACTTCCTACTAGCTCTAATGCTGCTGAGGAAGAAACAGCAGCACAACAAGCCTCCATCACTTCAGATCCATCTATTGGACAATTATGCTTCTGATTCTGTACCTCCTCTAAAATCATGGGTGTGTTGGAATATTATTAGTTCTCTTGAGAGAAGGAAGAAACTGCAGTTATCGTATGCAACTGCAATGTGCACAGTGTGTGGAATTTTTGTGAAAGACTGGGAGAATCAGACTTGGCACATCTACACTCATGTTAAAGAGGACCTGTCTCTTTGATTTAGGTTTGCCTAGTTAAAAATTTCATTAAAAATTGACTATGTGTCATGTTAGCCAAAAGATCAGCAAATGCACAGTTAAGCAAATATTCAGACTTTGCACAGTATGCTAATGTATGGTAATTGTGGGTCACTTGTGGTATAAGTGAAGTTGCATATGCTAATTAAGCTTTTAAGTGGTTTTACATATACCAATTAATCCTTTTAAGTAATTTGTCATATGCTAATATAGGTTTCCAGGGACATTTCATATGCTAGTTATGCTAATATAGGTTTCCAGGGACATTTCATATGCTAGTAGTCAAGCACTGTGCTGCCACAGGATACTTTAAATTTTCCAAGAACTAAAAGTATGCATATTTCTTAGACTATACATCTGCTGGACTTTTGGTTAACATGATCTGTTAATATGTAAAAAGGTGAAAGATCCATTTTAAGCAATAAGCACAAATATAACATCATCTTGAAGTTTATATCGGTAATGTTAAACCATCCTCCAAGAAAACTGGTGCTGCCGTCAAATAAACACTGGGTGATAGGTGACAAGAATAAAAATAACAAATTTTTCATGCCACCAGTTTGGCATATTCAGAAAGATGGAATGTTTGCAGTTGCTTTCTGATTCCCTGCATTCAATTGGTCTCCATCACATTATCATGCATGGTCAGTACACGACTCAAGGTACAACTGGTAGAGATGAACGTCCAGATTGCCATATCTACAGACACTGTGAGCTGGTGGTGGAGGTAACGGCGGCAATAGTGAGGAGGAAGAGGATCCTGTGGGTGTCGGGGGGAGGACAATGGGGATATTTTTCTACTCCCAGACCCTGGCACAAGAAGGCAAAAGTTACACTGGTGCTACCATCATCATTGAACTTACAGGTTGGTAAGGGTTTATCTTGTCCTTCTGTGTGATTTTCCCCCCTTTCTTTGTGTCCCTGGATAAGGACATAGGGAACAGTGACAGCATCAGTCAATTTTCATTTTTGGGTTGAGGTTTTCACATGTGTAACATGTGAACACAAGGGTGTTTATGTTGAATGTGCTTAATGAGGGAAGATGTGCTAAGGTGAGTCCCCTCCTTTCCCCTTTTCACTACCTTATCGCACATAGGCCTCAATTCAGTTTTGTGTGGTAAAACAGCTGGGACTGGATTCTATTATAGGTGCTAATTTTATCACTGCTTTTACCTCCGGTTTTCCCCATAGACTTCAATAGAAACATGTTTGATAAAATGGGTGTTAACATTTAGCACCTGCAATAGAATCTTGCCCCGGTAGGGCTAAATTTTGTACCGACCAACATAAAAAATGTCTAAGTCGGTATTCAATTGTCCTACCAGCTGAAAGCACAAAGAATGTTAGACCACAGAAAAGGACTCTTGATCAAATGTCTGTTTTGTGTGATAAGTTCCCAAAACTCATGCTAAATAGCGTGAATAATAGGAACATCAAAGTAAAAAACCTAATGATCGGTGCCTTAAACAATGCACAGATGACAGGGTTAGGTAGAAAGAGAATGCCAAGAGAATACATGACTAGCCCCATAAAACTGTTGATAAAAAAAGGTTAATTTAAGTGCCCCAAAAAATATTGAGATTAATATGGCCCCATTGTCTTCTCCGCTGCTGTTGGCAGTGGTGGCAACAAAAGAGTAAATGAGCAGACCCCCTCCTAGTAACTGACGGGCCCATGCCCTTTCCATTGTGAGGGAATTTTGAACAGAGACTGCCTTTATATATGGTCAGTCTCTGTTCAAAATGCCTCACAGCTATTTTCAATAATTTGCATATTTGAAGAATGCCAGAAAATCTAGGCACCTGTGAGCAAGGGGTCCACGTTTGGATTCCCCCATCACTTTTAGGGTGACCAACCTTAAGAGTTATTTGCATATTGAGAAGAAGAAATGAGATATGCTCAAAAAGGCTCACTAGGACATTCTGAAGTATATTATGTTGGTTCTGCCAAAATGACAGTCCAGCTACAAAATGCCAGACAATTATCCTCTGAATAAGGGAAACAGCTACCCCAAACATACCCTTTGACCTCTTTGGGCCTCATAGGTAAGGTGCAGCTGATCCCTCTAAGCACTTGTGAATAAGTGGTCCATGTCAGGATTCCTCCCTCATTCTTAGGAGGACCAACTCTAAGAGTGATTTGCATATTTGGAAAAATGCCAGGCATTTCTTTTCTGAACAAGCAGCTAACAACAAACATATATTTCGTCATTGTTGGGCTTTGTCAGTGATATGCTGCTGATCCCGCTAGATACATGCCTGGGTCGCCCTCATCACTCTTAGGGTGACCAACCCTAAGAGTAATTTGCATATTTCATGGAAGAAGTCAGAAGATGCTCACTAAGTCTCATGAGCTTGCAAGGTAAGCAGATCATTAGGACTGTGTCCTGCACCTAGAGTCCATTCTCTTTTAATTCACAAATGCTGTATACAGAGAAGAAATATTTTTAAGTATTCTCATATTGGTCCTGCCAAAATGACAGTCCAGTCCATGACGCACCAGACAATTCTCTTTTGAAGAAAAGTGAAACTGCTAGCCCCAGAAGCATGTTTTGGTCTCAATATGCCTTGACAGTGAAGTGCAGCAAGATGTTCACATCTGGATTCCCCCATCACTCTTAGAGTGACCAGCCTTTAAAGTGATATGCATATTTGGAAGAATGCCAGACAGTTCTCCTCTGAACAAGGGAAACAGCTAACATAAGGTTCATGAGCTTGCAAGGTATGTAAAATCTCACTAGAACTCCTGCACCCAGGGTACAATCTTTTTTAGTTCAGAAGTACTATACTCAGAGAAGAAATATTCTTAAGAATATCATATTGGTTCTGCCAAAATGACAGCACAGTCACAAAACTCCAGACAATTCAGCTCTGAACCAGTAAACCAGTAAACCAGTAAGCCAGTAAGCCAGTAAACCAGTAAACCAGTAAACCAGTAAACCAGTAAACCTACATTTTGTCCTTGTTGAGCCTTGACTGTGATGTCAAGTTAATCCCTCTAGGTACTTGGGATACTCCCATTACTCTTAGGGTAACCAACCCTAAGAGCAATTTGCATATTTAGACTAAGAAGTAGGGATGGGCGAAAATTTCCACCTCAAACTGAAATCGGTGAAAAATGGCACTTTCCGCTTGGTGAAAAATTTCCTGTGAAAAGTGCAGATTTTCCACTTTTTTTCCACTTTTTTCGCTTAGCTCATTCCATTTAAATCAATGGGAACATAGAAGTTACACACAGCACATGGCAAATATTTTATTTCCCAAAGGCATAGTATAAAAGGGGCATGAGGGTGCCTGTGTTGGTGGGGTGTGGGGGAAAGAATCAGTTGAATAGGGGAATGATACATTTTTTATTTGGGATTGTTTACTGGGAATGGGGGGCAGTTAATAAAAAATAAATCCTAAATAAAATAAAATAAAATAGAAACCATAAGACATGGTATAAAGGGTCTGAGGAGAGTGCCTGTGTTGGTGAATGAATGAATCATTTGAACAGGGAATTTGTTTTGGGGGTTTCTGAGCCTGCTCTGCCCCCAATACTAGTTCTGTCCTCTTAAGGATCATGTTCAACTTGGACACTGTAGTGAAGGGAAGAGGACTCTCAGAGCCAGAGGAATGGTGTAGGCTCCCTTGACCGTTAGTCTTGACACTCTCAAATGTTTCCCCTACCACTCTGGCTGCTGCACCACTACTGCTACTACTGCTAACACGAACCACATCAAGTTCAGCTGCAGAGTCTTCCTCCTCAGTCTCACAGTCACTAGTAATATGAGGATATTGTTGATTACCCCATCCTTCACTCCTAATGCTAACAAGCTGCTGGACCTTAGAAGCAGTAGTACTAGCACTGGCAGGACTGCTTGGGAATAGCAAGTGTGATTTAGGGTCCCTTGCTGTCACACTTGGCATCATTTTCTCCTCCCCCTCTGAGTACTACAAGAAACACTAGCAGCAGGCAAAGTATTGGTGGAAGCAGGTTCAGCACTGGCAGCAGGTTCAGCACTGGCAGCAGGTTCAGCACTGGCAGCAGGAACAACACTAGTTGCTGCAGGTACAGCAATGGTGGCACTGGCAGCAGGGGCAGCACGTAAGGCAGCAGATACAACATTAGTGGCTGCAGGTACAGCAATGATGCACTGGCAGCAGGGACAGCATGTCTGGCAGCAGGTACAGCACTAGTGGCTGCAGGTTCAGCAGTGGTGACACTGGCAGCAGGGGTAGCACATCTGGCAGCAGGTACAACACTAGTGGCCACAGGAGGAACAGCAATGGTGGCACTGGCAGCAGGGGGCAGCACGTCTTGCAGCAGGCACAGGCAACTGACCTATCCTGCTCTCACTAGTACTACCTTTTTCTCCCTCCCTTCCCATTCCCTTTTCTCCCTTGCTTCCCATTCCCTTTTCTGCCTCCCTTCTCATTAATTTTCTCAAGATCCCTTGGGGTGATTTAGGTAGACTGAACAGCATTGGTTCAGTACTGCTAGTCACTTCCTACCCAGACTCAGTGGACACATGATAAGGGTCCTTCCAGTTCCTCGTTTTGCTGCTCATAGTGATAGGAGTCACTGTGAGCCTCTCCTGCCTCAATTTTTGCAAAATATCAAAACAGAACAGCACATCTATCTCGCTCTGTAGCTGCTTCTATTGTGTCTGCCTTCAGAGAAAACATCACGTTTTTATAGTGGAAGTGTGAAAACAATGTAAATCAATGGGCGAAAACGTTATAGCCATTGAAAAAAATGGCAAAAGATTTTAGCCAAGGGGCGAAAGATGCAAAATTTTATCTGTTAGTTTTAAAGTGGATTTTCCCATGAAAATGCAGATAACAACGTGGGTTTTTGCGAAATTACTCACAGGAACATGGCGACAACTTTTGCCCATCCCTACTAAGAAGTCAGAGATGCTCAGCTAGGCTCATGAGCTTGCATGGTATACAAAAGCTCATTAGAACTGTGTCCTGCAGCCAGGGTATAATCTCTTTTACCTCACAAGTGCTGTACACAGGGAAGAAATATTTTGAAACATATCATTTTTGTCCTGCCCAAAAAGACAGTTCTCCTCTGAAGAATGGGGGGGGGGAGCTAATCTCTGCCGGATGTTTTGGCCTTGCTAGATCTTGCAGTGTGGTGCATCTGATCCCTATAGGCACTTGTGAGCAAGGGGTCCACATCTGGATTCCCCCATCACCCTCAGGGTGACCAACATGTTTAGTAGAAGAAGTCAGATACGCTCAACTAGGCTCATGAGTTTGGAAGGTATGCAAAAGATCACTATGACTGTGCCCCAGGTGCAATCTCTTTTAGCTCACTTTACACAGAGAAGAAATATTCTGAAGCATATCATAACAGTCCTGGCACATGACAGTCCAGCCACAAAATGTTGAATGAGTCTCCTCTGAATAAGGAGAACAGGTAGCGCCAGACATAAGTTTTGGCCTTGTTGGGCCTCATCTGTGAGGTGCAGCTAGTCCCTCTAGACACTTGTGAGGAAGAGGTCCATATCTGGATTCACCTAATACCCTTAGGGTGACCAACCCTAAGAGTGCTTTGCATATTTAGAATAAGAAGTCAGAGATGCTTAGCTACACTCATGAGCTTGCAGGGTATGCAAAATCTCACTAGGACTGTGTCCTGCAGACAGGATGCAATTTCTTTTAGTTCACAAGTGCTGTACACAGAGAAGAAATATTTTGAAGTATATCATATTTGTCTCTAACCAGGGCAAAAAAAAAAAAAAAAAAAAAAAAAAAGCTACCCCTGCCACATGTTTTTGCCTTACTAGGTATTGCTAAGTGGTGCATCTGACCTCTATAGGCACTTGTGGGCAAGGGGTCCAAATTTGGTTTCCCCCATCACCCTTAGAGTGACCAACATACTTAGCAGAAGAAGCTAAATATGCACAACTAGGATCATGAGCTTGGAAGGTATGCAAAAGATGGCTATGACTGTGCCCCTGGAGCAATCTCTTTTAGCTTACTGTACACAGAGAAGAAATATTCTGAAGCATATCATAACAGTCCAGCCACAAAATGTTAGATGATTCTCCACTGAATAAGGAAACCAGCTAGCCCAAACATAAGTTTTGGCCTTGTTGGACCTTACTTGTGAGGTGCAGCTTGTTCCTCTAGACACTTGTGAGGAAGGGGTCCATGTCTGGATTCACCCATCACTCTTAAGGTGACCAACCTTTAAAGTGATTTGCATATTTAGAAGAAGCAGTCTGAGATGCTCAACTAGGCTAACAGCCTTACAAGGTATATAAAAGCTGACTAGAGGTTTGTCCTGCATCCTGGATGTAATCTGTTTTAATTCACAAGTGCTATACACAGAGAAGAAATGTTCCGAAGAATATCATGATAGTCCTGCCAAAATGACAGCCCAGCCATGAAATGCCAGACATTTCTCCTCTAAACAAGGGAAACTGATAAACCCAGACGTACGGTTCATTCTTGTTGGGACTTGTCGTTGAAATGCAGCTGTTCCTACTAGGCATGACCAAGACCACGTCTGGATTCCACCCCCAACTTGTTGGGCCTCAGCTGTGACATGCAGCTGATCCCTCTAGGCACTAGTGAGCAATCTCTTTTAGTTCACATGTACCATACACAGAGAAGGATATTATATTAGTCCTGCTAAAATGACAGTCCAGTCATGAAATGCCAAACAACTCTCCTCTGAACAAGGGAAACAGCTAATCCCAAGCATATGTTTCAGCCTTGTTGGGCCTCACCTATGACATGTAGCTGATACCTCTAGGCACTTGTCAGCAAGGGGTCCATGTCTGGATTCCCCCATCACTCTTAGGGTGACAAACCCTAAGAGCAATTTGCATATTTAGAATAAGAAGTCAGAGATACTCAACTAGGCTCATGTTACAGCAAAGTATGCAAAAGCTCACTATGACTGTGTCCTGCACCCAGGGTGCAATCTCTTTTAGCTCATAAGTGCCAAACAAAGAGAATAAATATTCTGAAGAATATCATATGGGTCCTGTCAAAAGGAAAGATCAGTCACAAAATGCTACACAGTTCTGCTCTGAACAAGGAAAATAGTAAATCACAAAGATACATTTTGTCTAAGGTGAGCATTATCTGTGACATGCAGCTGATTCTTCTAAGCCCTTGTGAACATGGGGATCACTTCTGGATTCCCCATCACCCTTAGGGTGACCAATACTAGGAGGTATTTGCATATGTAGAAGAAGAAGTCAGAAATGCTCAACTAGGCTCATGAGCTTGCAAGATAAGCAAAATCTCATGAGGACTGTGTCCTGCGCTCTTTTTGCTCACATGTGCCATATACAGAGAAGAAATATTCTGGAGAATAGTATACTGGTCCTGCCAAAATGACAGTCCAGCCATGACAGAGAATTCTTCTCTGAACAGGGGAAACTGTTTACCCCAGATGTATGTTTCTGCTTTGTTGGGCTTCATCAATAAGGTGCAGCTCACCCCTTTAGGTACTTGTTAATAAGTGGTCTATGTCTGGATTCCCACATCATTCATAGGGTTACCAGCCCTAAGAGTGATTTGCATATTTAGAAGAAACAAATTGCTTTATATATTTCAGGTGCTCAAAAACACAAAGGTATTGTGAATTACACCGTAAGCAGATTATGTGGTTTTTGTAATCTCTTTTTTCCTGAATAAACACCCAACTTCCTACTATATGTCTATATGGCTCAAAAACTTCACTCCTGAGAACTTATGGACTGTCTATCTGTGGAATCCAACCGGGTTCTATTTGGTACCCTTGAGTGGTATTGTGTGTTATGAATTCTTCTGTCTCTGGCGGATATTTTTCTGCATTTAGGAGCATGTCTAGGCCCCTTCCTCAGGGTAAATGAAAAGACAGTCTTTTCATTGACCTTGAGGAAGGGGACTAGATGTGACCCAAAACACACTGGAGTACCACAAGGAAAAAAACACCAGAGATATCCAAGGGGACCGGAGTAGGCCTTAACAGATCCAGTGACTTCCAGACCATAGAACACTCTGCACGGAACCTAAAAAAAAGACTGATGAGCAAATTTTAAAGGAATTGGACAGTAAGCAGACTACAAAAGGGGAAAACGTCATGGGGGATTTCTACCAGAGGCAGTGTGTTATCTATTATGTTCACTAATATTGATGATACATTCAATAATTAGATACATTATGATATCGATTTACATTTTCACATCTCCAACACCAGCCTGTGTATACTATCCAGTTTACTTAAATTTTGAAAATGACCTAGAACCTTTTTTTTATATATTTTTTAAATTCTTTTCATTAGAACATCAAGTGGTCAACTAAACAGCTAGATTTATCTGAAGATTATTTCTTATTTTTTGGCTTATTTTACTTTACTGTTTCATGGTAGCTACATAATATTTATGATTTTATTTTCTATTTGTATTATATCTTCATACCAAATAGTAATTGCTTTTACATATATACTACACTTAAATATCTTTTATTTGTCTTTCACTTCTATATCCCTGTCTGGAGCGCTTGAGTATACTCTGCAGCAGGTATGCAAAAGCTCATGAGGACTGTGTCCTGCATCCAGGGTGTAATCTTTTCTAGCTCACAGGTGCCGTATACTGAGAAGAAATATTCTGAAGCATCTCCTGCCAAAAATAATAGTCCAGCCATGAAATGCCAGACAAGTTTCCTCTGAACAAAGCAAACCGCTAACACCTACCGTATGTGTCAGCCTTGTCTGTAACATGACACCAACCCCCCTAGCCACTTGTGAGCAAGGAGTCTGCTTCTGGATTCCCCCATCAGTCTTAGGATGACCAACCCTACAAGTGATTTGCATATTTAGAATATGAAGTCAAAGATGCTCAACTGGGCTCATGAGCTTGCAAGGTATGCAAAAACTCCAGAGGACTGTGTTGAACCCAGGGTGCAATCTCTTTTAGATCACAAGTGCTGTATGCACAGAAGAAATATTCTGAAGCCATATCATATTTGTCCTGTCAAAATGACAGTGAAGCCATGAAATGCCTGGCAATTCTCCTCTGAAAAAGTGAAACAGATATCCTGAGACTAACGTTTCAGACTTGTTGGGCCTCTTCTGGAGGTGTACTTGATCCCTCTAGGCACTTGTGAGCTATTGCTGCTGTGACATGTGATCATCATCAGTGGTGGTGGTGGACAGAAGTGATACCCACTCTCTCCAGGTCTTTCCTTCAAATCTTAATTTGTCATCTTCAACAATTTCATTCTTGTCCCAATGTCAGTAACACCATGTGGCATATCATAAGCAGCCACCACACTTGATAGCATGTCCTGGGCAGGCTGCATGTAGCTGTCAGAACATGAGCACTCACTGATGCTGCTTGTTGTGGAAAATTCTTCCTTCACAAAAGCAAGAGCACCCCTTCAACTTCTCCTACTGACCATGGTGCCTCACACTTTATTTTTCTGTCTGCCTTTCTCTCTCTTTAACTTTGCCTTTATGGCTCTATAGAGCTCTGAACACTGTACTTCTGGCAGGCCACATTATCCTATATAATAATTCGCCAAGTTGTGTGTAACGCCCGACATGCGCAGTAGACACTGCTGCGCGCGTGGCAGTCATGAGCAGTAGAGACTGCCCGTGCCGCGGCTGTATCAGCCGAGGCGCTGGCAGTCTCCACCGCGTGTGACTGCACCGCGACCGGCGGCTGCCAGAGCCTCTGTATCAGCCGAGGCGCGGGCAGTCTCCACTGAGTGTGACTGCCCCGCGACCGGCTGCCAGAGGCACTGTGGCCCTTGTAACGGGCTGTTCAACTAGTATTTCATAAACAACTCCATACTTTTACCACACCTTTATTCTTGGAGTCTATGTCTTTATTGCACAGACCACAAAACTCTTGGTTCAATTATTAGACATAGCCCTCATGATAACCCTCAAAATTATTTTCTCCTTATGGACCAGTTCCTCATTGGGGTCTATTACTGTCTTGCTTTGCAAAACAAAGAACTAGATGGAAGAAGTTCTTCTCCTTGTGGGAGCCATTCATTCTCATGTTACCTATACCAAGACAGAAAGCCCTCATTCATGCCTCTTGATACACTAACTGGATGGCAACACAAGAACTCACATCTACTATTAACATGAATGATTCTTCCCAGTCAGTGGCCGCTACTACTGACTGTAGCACACCAAGTTGGGGGCTGGAGGGTGCTGGAGACAGAGGGAACCGATCTGTTTTTCTGTCTGTCTTCCCTGACTTTCTAGTCATTCCAGCTGTGTCCGTTCTTCTCACCACCTGAAGTGATTCCTGTCAGTGATCCCACTACCTCTTGGGGCCATGGGCACTAGTGCTTACTATCAGCTACATTGTACTTCATGACAGCTTACCTTCTGACAAATGTCTAGGTTGTAAACTGTATTTTATTTCTAAAAACCAACTCTGTCAAATGGCAAAAGAAAAGAAAAATTCTCAAGAAAAAGTTATTGAAAAAAAAGTTATTATGGATTGCTGTATTATAAGCCTGAAAACAATTTTTGACATAAAATAATATGAAAATAGAAATGTGGATTTATACATGGCTGATGTGGATGGTGGTGTTTTGCCACTGGAAGCAGACTATAAATATGATTATAGCACTCGTCCCTCCTGGTGGTCTGACAACTATGCAAATCCTTCTTCATCACCACCAGTGCTGCTGTTAGTTGTACATGATCCATATAGCTTTCTGGCTTACATATTTCTCTCCACTTCTGCTTCAGGATGATGGAATGCTTTTAGATGATGTTTCACTGGATAGCAGTGTCCTAAGCTAAATAACAATATAACCAACAGAAAACGATCTCTGGCTGTATGCTCGTTGATGGAAAACTGAATGTTTCCTCTGCAAGCCGCACCAGTGCTGGCCACACCAATTGTTTTGGTAAATAAAGTGGAGTTGAAGCTTAGTTTAAGGAGTCTTTTAGGTAGTACATTTGTTCTCTGTATTAGGGGAGTCTAGGGGCCAGGGGTGGACTGACCATTCGGGCATTCGGTCACGGACTTAGGGCCCGCCGCTGCTGCACCCGGCAATGTTATAAACTGCTATCTGTCCACTTGCCTGCACTGCCTGCTGTTTATGGGCCAGCCCGTGCCTAATTAAATCAGCCGCTACACTGTACTCAGTGAGGCACTGAGATCTCACATTGTATACTGCCTATGAACCCGGTGAGGTTGGGGGGTCCGGCCACGGTGGAAAAGGGGGATAAATTAGGCGCAAACTCAATATGCACTTAGCAAATTTGGACTGTGCAGTAAGCAGGTGAGGGGGTGATATCAGCTTGCGATGTGACCACTGACCACTCTGGAGTCGACAGACTGCTGCTGATGCTTCCCACTCCCGCTGTAATACCTGGACATAAAATTTCACTGCAGGTAATTAAATGTGTCTCCAAAGGTTTGTTGTTTCCAGAGTAGCGTGTTTGCAGCAGTTTTTGTGAATCTGTTAACCTTCTGAGTGCCAGAGGAGTACGCAACACATTGCATTGCAATGTGTTGCATACCCCTTTGGCATTCAAAGGGTTAATATTATAAAAAAAAGTTTTGTCCAAAAAGAGACAAATCCACATAAAATATAGGAACCAAAATGTAAGAGATGTAATGTAAGTTCATGCATTTTTGTGTATGATCAATAAAAGTTAGGTTTTAGGAATCTCCTCACTATGCTGGGTTTTTGGAGTTATCCTTTATTTGAGTGTTAGTGTTTCAAAGTTTTCTTTTCTCTTACATTTTTGGGGCATGGTTACATATGCAAAAGGGCATAAAAAGTCCCATGTTCATAAAAAAAGAAATACTGATTATATTGTGGCTTCTTTGTAATTTTTCCCAGCAGTATCTTAACAATTAAATTATTATGTACTCACACTGGGGCTGGTATACTAGGTTAATTTTGTACAATTCAGGAGCAAATCAAATGCCCCATAGGGAAAGAGAAAATTGGGCTAAAATGGGGCTTGTAACTGTATGAATGCTAGATGGCTCTCCAGAAACATCTCTAGCATTCAATGGGTTAAAAGTCCAATTTAAATGAATGGGAAATTAGTGCATTTTTATTTTTTCCCTATGGTGTAGTTTGTTTTCTCCAGAATTGTGCTGCTGTTGTTAGTATATTAGCCCCAATCTTTATCCCTCTCTTTTAACATAATATTAAGATATTAGCTGCTCTCAGTCATGGTAGGTACCATCCTGGCACAGACCCATCTTCCTCCCATCCTTTCTTCTCCCACTGTGCCCTTTCATCCCACTTTCCTTTTTACCCCCATTCCATTTTTTCTCACTCCTTTTCCTCCTCTTCCCCTTTTGTTCTCTTTTTTCACCCATTTGAAACATATCAACATTGGTGATACCACAGAGCTTTCAATTAAATGATAACCCATTGGTAGTCAAATATTTGTAAGCTCTGTTGTATCAATAGTGTAGCTATATTTCAGTTGACCGCTCTGTAGAATCACTATTTCAGTTGACATTTCTGTGTATCACTAGTGTAGCTCCAATTCAATTGTACATTCTGTGGTATCACTACTGTAGCTCAACTTCAATTGTAAGCTCTGTGGTATCACTAGCATGACTGTGGTATCACTAGTGTAGCTACATTTCAATTGTAAGCTCTGTAGAATAACAACTTAAAATGAGCTACACAAGTGATATCACAGAGCTTATAGCTGAAGTGGAGCTGCACTGGTATTGTAGCTCAGTTTCAGTTGTAAGCTCTGTGTTATCACTTGCCTTACTTCACTCTTTAATACTAATAATAAAATTAGTAAATGGAAGTGGGCTGTGATGTTGAGCTGGAGCAATAACTGGGGGGGCAGGACATGTATGTGAGTGGGGCATAACTGGGGGTGGGTTAAAGGGGGCCCATGACCTCCATTTTTCCAGGGGCCCTGGGTGCTCTCAGTCCGGCCATGCTAGGGGCACTCTGGGGAAGAAGAAGGGAGAAAAGAGGTTAACACCAAATACCTCAACATTTGGTGTGACTGACTGACAAGACACAAGGACCCATGATCCAAACTCCTCCCTGATTTGGCGGTTATTATCTATGTGCTAGGGGAGTCTGGAGGTGTGAGTATTTGAGGTCAATCTCCTTTGCTCCCTAAGGAGGTTGACCTCAAATACTCCAACATTATGTCTGACTAATTTCATTTGAAAGACACAGGGAGCTGTGACCCAATTTCATTGCTGATCTGGATGTTATTAAATCTTTGTTTGGCATGTCTAAGTATGTGAGAAGGGAATGAGGTTGAACTAAAATACCCCAACATTCTGTCTGATTTGATTTGAAAGACACTGGCAGCTGTGGTCCAAGTTTCTTGAAGATCTTTCTATTATCTGTGTGTTGGGGAAGTCTAGGGAAAGAAGTTGTTGGTTTTTTTTGTTGTAACTTTTTGGGGGACAGTGATAAGATAGGGGACAACACAGTTTTAAAAAATAAAAATATTAGGTGACAGACAGCTGACTGGGTCATTGACGTAAGCTGTGTAACCGAGGCAAATATGATAGATAGCAGATGAGACTGAGTATTTTGTCGAGGACCAAGGCAAGACATCACACTCCATCAGTTCTGTTGTATACTTTAGAGTAAAAACACACACAGTAGTTGAGTAATGTCCAGCAAACATATAAGGGGTAGCGGGAAAGCAGGAGCAGTGTCAAGAGATGTGGGAGGTTATTGTTGCTGCAGTATGTGCAATAAATGATGATGATCCCTCTCCTCCCAGGGGGGATGCAGTTTGTCAAGGTCACACCAAAAGTATAACCACCATTACCAGCATCAGTACTATAAACATATAAGAAGAACACTGAAAAGGACAACGAGTCACATTCTAGTATTGATGATGGTATAATGGAGGCAGATATGACAGAGGAACCAACTGCTGCATCCAGCAGTGAGACAAACAAGCAACAAAACATCTGTCCTCAATGTAGCAGTGTGAACTTTCTTACAGTAAAAGTAAAAATAAATTGTTGACATCTCTAAAAGCTTAAAGGAATATAAAGGTAGTGCGCAAGAAGCAGCGGGCAATGCTGAGGATGACCTGATGATGACTAATGACAACGATGATGATATAGATCTAGAATTTATCCTGGAACATCCTCCTCTTCTTCAGATACTAATGAAATTGAGAGTGAGAGAGATGATGATATGGCCAGAAAGTTAGCTGAATAACAAAGGCTCAATCATCCACCACTGAAAAGGAGCACTGTATCTGTCTATAAACTGTTTGTGAAAACCATTGGAAATGCTGACCCTGTACAAACAAAGGTGCCTAAAAATACACAGTCATCCTGACAGTCATCATCATTGTCATCATCGTAACTGCTTCCAAGTCCAAGCCCCACTCAGCCACATATACTCGTTTTGTGTAACCAGCAGCAACAATAACACATGTTAACATCCACAATGTTAGCTCTGATGAGTGCCTCTGCTGCTGCTGGAAGTGCTGCACCTTTGACACCTAGTAGTAGTATTACCAGTAGAATTGCATCATATAGCCCCAATAGTAGCAGCCTATCAAGAACCCCACAGTCCATTAAGTCCACAGTTTGGAGATACTTCACTCAGGATCCAAAAGCTAAACATGTTACTATCTGTTGTCTTTGACAAAAGCATGTGAGCAGGGGGAAGCAGGCTCGCATCTAGGCAATGAGATCCTACCTGAAGCAGAACCACAGGTCTGACTGGGAGACGCACCATGGACATGTCACAGGTGCCACAACTAGCAGCAGCAGAAGCACTCCAAATAGTTCCCAGGGCTCTGGGTGAAATAATAGAAGTAGTGATGAAATTGATGTGTCAGAGAGTGTGCCACTTCCAACAGTTAGTTCATTCCAAATAACACCTATGGCCCCTGGTGCAGAGGAGTATGATGACTCTGGTTTTGCTGTAGGAGCTGACAAGAGTCATAGAGTGTCTACACACACTGCCACCACCTCCACCACCTCCACAATAGATGGTGGTAAAACAATAATATTACACAATTCTTCTACTATGTACTGCCACCCCACACTTACTAAGTTCTTAGAAAGAAGTCAAAACCTGCACAAAAATAATGCAAAAGTATGCCTATGGAATAGCAAACTTGCCAAAATGTTAGCAATTAACATGCTGCACTTTTCTTTTGTTGAAAACAGAGGATATTAAGATCTGATTTCATGGGAGACACACCATCAACAGGTCAGAGGTGCTACAACTAGCAGGAACACTCCCAAAAGTGGCCACACTTACAGCCACTACCTCCCACTGCCCAGTGATGTTGTTAATCAATAACATTACACAGTTCTCTCTCTATGTACTGCCATCCCACACTTACTAAGTTCTTATAAAGATGTTAAAACCTGCACAAAAATGCAAAAATACACCCGTGGAATGTAAACTTGCCAAAATGTTGGCGGCTGACATGCTGCCCTTCTCTTTTGGTGAAAACAGAGGCTTTAATGAACTGATGTTATAATTTGCACCCTATTGCAATATCCCAAACTGCAGTTATTTTTAAGGATGCCAGTGTTACTTAAGCACAAAGTTACTGTTACGGACAAAGGACAAATGTACTCAGTGTGTTATTTTTTTCAAGGCATATGTTGCTGTATGACTCACAGCTTTGACATTCAGCTATTTATTTCTCTACTTCAGCCCCCAGAAGAAGTTATATTTTGGCATAAATCTTGCAGTCATAGTTCTTTCACGAAATTTATTGGTAGTGACAAAAAGGTGGAAATTAGTGTTGAGCGAGCATGCTCGGCCGAAGCTCGGTTTGGCTCGAGCATCGCTCTGCTCGGCACATGGCGGTACTCGTACGAGTACCGCATGTGCTCGACCGCCATGTTCGGGTCTCCTCCCCGCACGTTTCTGACATCAGTGTAATGCCAGCAGCCATGTTGGCTGCTGGCATTACACTGATTGGCTGGCCAGAACCCGTGATCGGGTGCTGTATAGCACCTGACCAGCGAGTTCGGCTCAGTCTTAGCCAGGGAGAGATGAGTATAGGAAGGGAAAGTCAGTGTAGGGAGAAGAAAAGCGAGTTTGTTAAAAAAAAGACCCAAAAGTCCTTTTTAGGACTACTGTGTGTGGGGGCAGCAGTTTATTTTGTTTGGGGGGGCAGAGATATAAAAAAAAAAATCTTCATATATTCTGTTCACTGTGCCTAGCCGCAGATTAGCAGCACATTCTGTTTAGTGTGCAAAGTTGCAGATTAGAGCACATTCTGTTCAGTGTGCAAAGTTGCAGAATAGCAGCACATTCTTTTTAGTGTGCAAAGTTGCAGATTAGAGCACATTCTGTTTAGTGTGCAAAGTTGCAGATTAGCAGATTAGGAGAACATTCTGTTAAGTGTTCAAACTGTAAAATATCAAAGTCACATATTCCATTCACTGTGCGTAGCCGCAGTTAAGAAGCACATTCTGTTTAGTGTGCAAAGTTTCAGAATAGGAGAACATTCTGTTAAGTGTTCAAACTGTAAAATATCAAAGTCACATATTCCATTCACTGTGCGTAGCCGCAGTTAAGAAGCACATTCTGTTTACTGTGCAAAGTTTCAGAATAGGAGAACATTGTGTTAAGTGTTCAAACTGTAAAATATCAAAGTCACATATTCCATTCACTGTGCGTAGCCGCAGTTAAGAAGCACATTCTGTTTACTGTGCAAAGTTTCAGAATAGGAGAACATTGTGTTAAGTGTTCAAACTGTAAAATATCAAAGTCACATATTCCATTCACTGTGCGTAGCCGCAGTTAAGAAGCACATTCTGTTTACTGTGCAAAGTTTCAGAATAGGAGAACATTGTGTTAAGTGTTCAAACTGTAAAATATCAAAGTCACATATTCCATTCACTGTGCGTAGCCGCAGTTAAGAAGCACATTCTGTTTACTGTGCAAAGTTTCAGAATAGGAGAACATTGTGTTAAGTGTTCAAACTGTAAAATATCAAAGTCACATATTCCATTCACTGTGCGTAGCCGCAGTTAAGAAGCACATTCTGTTTACTGTGCAAAGTTTCAGAATAGGAGAACATTCTGTTAAGTGTTCAAACTGTAAAATATCAAAGTCACATATTCCATTCACTGTGCGTAGCCGCAGTTAAGAAGCACATTCTGTTTACTGTGCAAAGTTTCAGAATAGGAGAACATTCTGTTAAGTGTTCAAACTGTAAAATATCAAAGTCACATATTCCATTCACTGTGCGTAGCCGCAGTTAAGAAGCACATTCTGTTTACTGTGCAAAGTTTCAGAATAGGAGAACATTCTGTTAAGTGTTCAAACTGTAAAATATCAAAGTCACATATTCCATTCACTGTGCGTAGCCACAGTTAAGAAGCACATTCTGTTTACTGTGCAAAGTTTCAGAATAGGAGAACATTCTGTTAAGTGTTCAAACTGTAAAATATCAAAGTCACATATTCCATTCACTGTGCGTATCCGCAGATAAGAAGCACATTCTGTTTACTGTGCAAAGTTTCAGAATAGGAGAACATTCTGTTAAGTGTTCAAACTGTAAAATATCAAAGTCACATATTCCATTCACTGTGCGTAAGCCGCAGTTAAGAAGCACATTCTGTTTACTGTGCAAAGTTTCAGAATAGGAGAACATTCTGTTAAGTGTTCAAACTGTAAAATATCAAGTCACATATTCCATTCACTGTGCGTAGCCGCAGTTAAGAAGCACATTCTGTTTACTGTGCAAAGTTTCAGAATAGGAGAACATTCTGTTAAGTGTTCAAACTGTAAAATATCAAAGTCACATATTCCATTCACTGTGCGTAGCCGCAGTTAAGAAGCACATTCTGTTTACTGTGCAAAGTTTCAGAATAGGAGAACATTCTGTTAAGTGTTCAAACTGTAAAATATCAAAGTCACATATTCCATTCACTGTGCGTAGCCGCAGTTAAGAAGCACATTCTGTTTACTGTGCAAAGTTTCAGAATAGGAGAACATTCTGTTAAGTGTTCAAACTGTAAAATATCAAAGTCACATATTCCATTCACTGTGCGTAGCCGCAGTTAAGAAGCACATTCTGTTTACTGTGCAAAGTTTCAGAATAGGAGAACATTCTGTTAAGTGTTCAAACTGTAAAATATCAAAGTCACATATTCCATTCACTGTGCGTAGCCGCAGTTAAGAAGCACATTCTGTTTACTGTGCAAAGTTTCAGAATAGGAGAACATTCTGTTAAGTGTTCAAACTGTAAAATATCAAAGTCACATATTCCATTCACTGTGCGTAGCCGCAGTTAAGAAGCACATTCTGTTTACTGTGCAAAGTTTCAGAATAGGAGAACATTCTGTTAAGTGTTCAAACTGTAAAATATCAAAGTCACATATTCCATTCACTGTGCGTAGCCGCAGTTAAGAAGCACTTCTGTTTACTGTGCAAAGTTTCAGAATAGGAGAACATTATGACGATTCTGTTAAGTGTTCAAACTGTAAAATATCAAAGTCACATATTCCATTCACTGTGCGTAGCCGCAGTTAAGAAGCACATTCTGTTTACTGTGCAAAGTTTCAGAATAGGAGAACATTCTGTTAAGTGTTCAAACTGTAAAATATCAAAGTCACATATTCCATTCACTGTGCGTAGCCGCAGTTAAGAAGCACATTCTGTTTACTGTGCAAAGTTTCAGAATAGGAGAACATTCTGTTAAGTGTTCAAACTGTAAAATATCAAAGTCACATATTCCATTCACTGTGCGTAGCCGCAGTTAAGAAGCACATTCTGTTTACTGTGCAAAGTTTCAGAATAGGAGAACATTCTGTTAAGTGTTCAAACTGTAAAATATCAAGTCACATATTCCATTCACTGTGCGTAGCCGCAGTTAAGAAGCACATTCTGTTTACTGTGCAAAGTTTCAGAATAGGAGAACATTCTGTTAAGTGTTCAAACTGTAAAATATCAAAGTCACATATTCCATTCACTGTGCGTAGCCGCAGTTAAGAAGCACATTCTGTTTACTGTGCAAAGTTTCAGAATAGGAGAACATTCTGTTAAGTGTTCAAACTGTAAAATATCAAAGTCACATATTCCATTCACTGTGCGTAGCCGCAGTTAAGAAGCACATTCTGTTTACTGTGCAAAGTTTCAGAATAGGAGAACATTCTGTTAAGTGTTCAAACTGTAAAATATCAAAGTCACATATTCCATTCACTGTGCGTAGCCGCAGTTAAGAAGCACATTCTGTTTACTGTGCAAAGTTTCAGAATAGGAGAACATTCTGTTAAGTGTTCAAACTGTAAAATATCAAAGTCACATATTCCATTCACTGTGCGTAGCCGCAGTTAAGAAGCACATTCTGTTTACTGTGCAAAGTTTCAGAATAGGAGAACATTCTGTTAAGTGTTCAAACTGTAAAATATCAAAGTCACATATTCCATTCACTGTGCGTAGCCGCAGTTAAGAAGCACATTCTGTTTACTGTGCAAAGTTTCAGAATAGGAGAACATTCTGTTAAGTGTTCAAACTGTAAAATATCAAAGTCACATATTCCATTCACTGTGCGTAGCCGCAGTTAAGAAGCACATTCTGTTTACTGTGCAAAGTTTCAGAATAGGAGAACATTCTGTTAAGTGTTCAAACTGTAAAATATCAAAGTCACATATTCCATTCACTGTGCGTAGCCGCAGTTAAGAAGCACATTCTGTTTACTGTGCAAAGTTTCAGAATAGGAGAACATTCTGTTAAGTGTTCAAACTGTAAAATATCAAAGTCACATATTCCATTCACTGTGCGTAGCCGCAGTTAAGAAGCACATTCTGTTTACTGTGCAAAGTTTCAGAATAGGAGAACATTCTGTTAAGTGTTCAAACTGTAAAATATCAAAGTCACATATTCCATTCACTGTGCGTAGCCGCAGTTAAGAAGCACATTCTGTTTACTGTGCAAAGTTTCAGAATAGGAGAACATTCTGTTAAGTGTTCAAACTGTAAAATATCAAAGTCACATATTCCATTCACTGTGCGTAGCCGCAGTTAAGAAGCACATTCTGTTTACTGTGCAAAGTTTCAGAATAGGAGAACATTCTGTTAAGTGTTCAAACTGTAAAATATCAAAGTCACATATTCCATTCACTGTGCGTAGCCGCAGTTAAGAAGCACATTCTGTTTACTGTGCAAAGTTTCAGAATAGGAGAACATTCTGTTAAGTGTTCAAACTGTAAAATATCAAAGTCACATATTCCATTCACTGTGCGTAGCCGCAGTTAAGAAGCACATTCTGTTTACTGTGCAAAGTTTCAGAATAGGAGAACATTCTGTTAAGTGTTCAAACTGTAAAATATCAAAGTCACATATTCCATTCACTGTGCGTAGCCGCAGTAAGAAGCACATTCTGTTTACTGTGCAAAGTTTCAGAATAGGAGAACATTCTGTTAAGTGTTCAAACTGTAAAATATCAAAGTCACATATTCCATTCACTGTGCGTAGCCGCAGTTAAGAAGCACATTCTGTTTACTGTGCAAAGTTTCAGAATAGGAGAACATTCTGTTAAGTGTTCAAACTGTAAAATATCAAAGTCACATATTCCATTCACTGTGCGTAGCCGCAGTTAAGAAGCACATTCTGTTTACTGTGCAAAGTTTCAGAATAGGAGAACATTCTGTTAAGTGTTCAAACTGTAAAATATCAAAGTCACATATTCCATTCACTGTGCGTAGCCGCAGTTAAGAAGCACATTCTGTTTACTGTGCAAAGTTTCAGAATAGGAGAACATTCTGTTAAGTGTTCAAACTGTAAAATATCAAAGTCACATATTCCATTCACTGTGCGTAGCCGCAGTTAAGAAGCACATTCTGTTTACTGTGCAAAGTTTCAGAATAGGAGAACATTCTGTTAAGTGTTCAAACTGTAAAATATCAAAGTCACATATTCCATTCACTGTGCGTAGCCGCAGTTAAGAAGCACATTCTGTTTACTGTGCAAAGTTTCAGAATAGGAGAACATTCTGTTAAGTGTTCAAACTGTAAAATATCAAAGTCACATATTCCATTCACTGTGCGTAGCCGCAGTTAAGAAGCACATTCTGTTTACTGTGCAAAGTTTCAGAATAGGAGAACATTCTGTTAAGTGTTCAAACTGTAAAATATCAAAGTCACATATTCCATTCACTGTGCGTAGCCGCAGTTAAGAAGCACATTCTGTTTACTGTGCAAAGTTTCAGAATAGGAGAACATTCTGTTAAGTGTTCAAACTGTAAATATCAAAGTCACATATTCCATTCACTGTGCGTAGCCGCAGTTAAGAAGCACATTCTGTTTACTGTGCAAAGTTCAGAATAGGAGAACATTCTGTTAAGTGTTCAAACTGTAAAATATCAAAGTCACATATTCCATTCACTGTGCGTAGCCGCAGTTAAGAAGCACATTCTGTTTACTGTGCAAAGTTTCAGAATAGGAGAACATTCTGTTAAGTGTTCAAACTGTAAAATATCAAAGTCACATATTCCATTCACTGTGCGTAGCCGCAGTTAAGAAGCACATTCTGTTTACTGTGCAAAGTTTCAGAATAGGAGAACATTCTGTTAAGTGTTCAAACTGTAAAATATCAAAGTCACATATTCCATTCACTGTGCGTAGCCGCAGTTAAGAAGCACATTCTGTTTACTGTGCAAAGTTTCAGAATAGGAGAACATTCTGTTAAGTGTTCAAACTGTAAAATATCAAAGTCACATATTCCATTCACTGTGCGTAGCCGCAGTTAAGAAGCACATTCTGTTTACTGTGCAAAGTTTCAGAATAGGAGAACATTCTGTTAAGTGTTCAAACTGTAAAATATCAAAGTCACATATTCCATTCACTGTGCGTAGCCGCAGTTAAGAAGCACATTCTGTTTACTGTGCAAAGTTTCAGAATAGGAGAACATTCTGTTAAGTGTTCAAACTGTAAAATATCAAAGTCACATATTCCATTCACTGTGCGTAGCCGCAGTTAAGAAGCACATTCTGTTTACTGTGCAAGTTTCAGAATAGAGAACATTCTGTTAAGTGTTCAAACTGTAAAATATCAAAGTCACATATTCCATTCACTGTGCGTAGCCGCAGTTAAGAAGCACATTCTGTTTACTGTGCAAAGTTTCAGAATAGGAGAACATTCTGTTAAGTGTTCAAACTGTAAAATATCAAAGTCACATATTCCATTCACTGTGCGTAGCCGCAGTTAAGAAGCACATTCTGTTTACTGTGCAAAGTTTCAGAATAGGAGAACATTCTGTTAAGTGTTCAAACTGTAAATATCAAAGTCACATATTCCATTCACTGTGCGTAGCCGCAGTTAAGAAGCACATTCTGTTTACTGTGCAAAGTTTCAGAATAGGAGAACATTCTGTTAAGTGTTCAAACTGTAAAATATCAAAGTCACATATTCCATTCACTGTGCGTAGCCGCAGTAAGAAGCACATTCTGTTTACTGTGCAAAGTTGCAGAATAGGAGAACATTCTGTTAAGTGTTCAAACTGTAAAATATCAAAGTCACATATTCCATTCACTGTGCGTAGCCGCAGTTAGAGCACTTCTGTTTACTGTGCAAAGTTTCAGAATAGGAGAACATTCTGTTAAGTGTTCAAACTGTAAATATCAAAGTCACATATTCCATTCACTGGTGCGTAGCCGCAGTTAAGAAGCACATTCTGTTTACTGTGCAAAGTTTGCAGAATAGGAGAACATTCTGTTAAGTGTTCAAACTGTAAAATATCAAAGTCACATATTCCATTCACTGTGCGTAGCC